>CM057008.1:0-600000 GCA_029891345.1 Dryococelus australis | reverse complement strand
TTATTAAAAGGATCCATAGAGCAGTTACTTGTGAAAGGTAGAAAATATAAAGAGATTATAAATTTACAATAAGTCTGCCATAGAGATAATAGTAGTCATAAAATCAAATTAAAGTATGTAACAGAATGTATAGGATGGTCCGAAAGTCTTTTTACCCCACCTGGTTAATGGAATGTACACATGTAGATATTCGGCCCACTTTCATATGAAATGAAATGGAGATTACATAATAAATAATAATATTAACCTGACAAATATATTCTCACACACATTTACTGCTCCAGAAGGTCTGTATGAACACTGTCATTTTCGTGACAGAGGATAATTCGTCTGTATACTTTGTGCTAGAGTTCCGGAGCGTAGTCCTATCAATCTGGGTAGATGGAAAACGTACTGCATCCTTTAACTCTTCGCTTGTCCTCTATAATAGTCCATAGTGCATTGTCACAGGAGGTAAGATCTGGACTACGTGGAGGCCATTCGAGGGGTGCAGTCAGATGAACAGATTTTCTCCCAATCACCTATCCGGAAACATTTCTTGAAGGAATTCCCTAACACTGATTCCGTAATGAGCTGGAGCTCCGTCATGTTGGAACCAGCTATCCGCCAGAATTCCACGGCTCTGCAACTCAGGAACGAACCAGTCCTTCAGCATTGAGAGATAAGAACGCTGATCGACCATGCCATAAAAGAACTATGGGCCTATCAGGTGCATACCTGACATTGTAGCCCAAATCATCACATGTGGTGAATTGTGCTCGAAATCTTCATTAAAATTAGTGTTTTCTTTACTCAAAAAATAAACATTCCTCTCACGTGCTCTCCTATAGATGGTCCATTCATCTGAAAAGAACACTTTTCCAAATTGTGGAAGCGTAACAATCGTATCCAACAATCTTGCACATACTGCAGACCTTCTCTCCATATCAGCATCGGTAAGCTCATTGACGAAAACTGGACGGTAATATTTCACTGCAGATCCTTTTTAATATGCGTTAGCATCGTTGTCTTAGGGATACCAAGTTCCGTCGATCGTTTTCGTAGTGACTTTTTGGGGGATCTTGAGACGCATGCCTCCACGGGTGCGCATGTCTTGCCTCGATTGCGGCCTTCTAGTCCTCTTCTTATCGAGTATAGATCCTATCACATTTAAGTAATGTCTGTTTTGGAGGGGGTTCTTTGTGAAATCCTGCGGCAAAGTTACATTGCACATCCTTTATCATTTTACCAGTCTTTAGCCGTACATGGGTCCAAACACTTGCTACTGCACGTTCTTCCACACTGTAAGTACTTATGTCAGCCATCTGAAAACAAACTGATTATGTGCATATGCAAATTCTGTTTAACATACAGGGGTAAAAGTCATTCGTACCAGTCGCCTTTTTCATATGCGATGGCATTGTTGTCTTAGGGATACCAAGTTCCACCTACCTACTGTTTTAGTTTTTTTAGTCTCACATATACTTTTTTTATCGTATTTCGTCAGTTTGCAGTCCGAAGTGCGGAAGCTGCCATCAGTGTTTAAATACAAATTTTTAGTGTTCCTAATTAACCAGGATCTCCTCAAACAATAAGCCTCACAGGTAAATGGTAATCACAAATAAATATTCCCGACCTTTTCGTTTTAACAACCACTCTGTAGTTTTAAATAACAAAGCAATATCATATTACGCACGCTGACTGCCAGATGATAATTCTATCGTATAATATATATACGTTATATATTATATCCGTTATAAGTTATACGTTCTGTATTGCACTAAGCATTTATATGCTAAATATAAATGGATATAAATATAATAATTTGAACTGAAATTTATTACGGCTGTTCGCCAGGTCTTACAAGTTCTACAAATAATATAACTGTGATAATTATTTTTCCCTTTTTATGGCATTTCTAAATAAAATTTTGGTTTTAAAATGTTTTTACAGTTAATTTATTCTGTAATTGCTCTTATTCACAAGTCTAAAAAAGTGAAATGTTTTAATTCTTATTGTCTTAAATCATAGTTACAAATGAGTAGTTTGCATTTGATAATGTTTTAAATATTCTTCAATGAACAGAGCAATTTATTGATTTTCGCTATATTTTGTAATAAGTTTTGTCAACTTTAAAATTTTTGTGTGGATTTGGAATGAAATTACATTTTTGATCACATCTTCATTAATTGCTGAATTATTTCTTACAAAATTTATGGTGCTCTCTCTTATCCAATGTATTTATTTCACAAATATAAATATCATTTAAATTTTTTGCACTTCCTTAAATGTGCTTTGGCACAAATAATTTCTGCGCTACTCTGCTAAATCGTTTTCTCATATCTGCATTTTATATATGTTGCATTAAATAGATGAGGTCGTATTTATATATTCCTTGAATAACGATGAAAATTGGAATTTTTTGACGGGACCTCAAGTACAACATGTACGAAGCAATAGCTGTAGCTGAGCTGCACAGAATTGATGTGGACTGTTTGCGCAACCCTTTGAGGGTGTGGTTCTGGTGAGTTTCACCAATGGCCTTCCTAAAGTAGACATGTTATTCCTGGTAGCCTTACAGAACCTATCTGCCTTGATATCTTTAGAACCTGTTAGGCTATTATATTTCTTAATTGCAGTGAGTAAAATAGCTTGTCTATGTTTGAGTTCTGAGGATAGTTTCCTATAATATGTATTGCGATTAAATGCGAAGGAATTATTTTACAATTACTTTGTTAAGAAATTATATCATTCGAAGGTGATACATTCGTGGCCTTGATTTCTGGGGAAGAATAAGCCGTCAGTTAACATCAAGAAATTTTATTTAGCTTTTGGGTTTTCTCCAATATCAGATTGGCCTGCTGGTCGATGATATTGTGGATGTGTTATTTCCTTTACTTAATTGCACAGATTCTGCCATTGATTTTCAGATTAAATTTAATCATTTTAAGTAGGAATTTAGTCATGTCAGATCTTCACACATTGGTAAATGCGATGATCTTTCCTACAAGTTCTCATTGACGGATGATATACATGTGTGCGACCATAATTTTACATGTCCTCATCTAAAGCTCCAAGCCTTCCGGGAATTTATAAATAAATTGTTAGAAGCTGGTATAATAGTCTCATATATGCATTATTGATTATTGTTCACTGGGGTTTTTGGTGGGTAAAACAGAATGTGGCAAGTATTATTTGATGGTTAACCATTCCGCTGTAAGCAAAAAATTTCACAAAGATCCCTTTTAATTGTCTTACATCGATTGCGCCCTTTAACACTTTCATAAAGCCCATGTGCTTTCAGTTTAAGATTAAAATAATAGCTTTCACTATTGTGTACTGGATCCCTCCTGTAGGAAATGTACTACTTTAAGCACATCCTGGCGCCAGATTGAGTTTACACGTATTCCAATGTGTTTGAATTTTGGCATCATGCTTTGCCTCACTTGTGAATTCATGTTCTGAGTTTAAATTAAAATTTGTTTTTAATTACATCGACGATAGCATTGTGTACAGTGATGATCTGGAGTCCCACTTGTCCTACTAGCATCAGGTGTTCCTCAAATTGTGGGAAGTTGGTTTGATGCTAAATACGAGAAAATCTCCTCGGGTTCGAACGACGTAAAATTTCTGGGATATCTGCTCTGTGAAGGTCAGGTGATGGTTAATCCTGATAATGTGGCTTCTATATTAAATTTCCCTCTCCCTAAAACGTTAAAGGGAGTGCTTACGATTTTAGGAATATTAGGTTATAAGTCCTGCTTTATAAATCACTTTTGAAATTGGCAGCGCCCTTGAATTCATTAAAAAAGAAGAGAGTTGAGTTTCAATCGGGTCAAAAGCAGGAGTTGGCCTTTTCTCTGCTCAATGAGAGCTAGTTTTATCTCTGGTGCTCCTTCAACGGAATTTCTCACGTCACTTTATTGTCCAAGTTGATATATCGTCACTTGCTTTAGGCACGGTCCTAAGCCAGCGGACGGAGTTTGGTTTGGCACCAGTGGCCTTTGCTAGATGCAGTCCTACTAACACGGAACAAAGGCTGGGAATCTATGAGAAAGAAACCCTTGTACACATTTTTGGGCTTGAAAAATTTGCAATGTATATTGAATAGTACGAATGAGATCTTTACACAAAAAATCCGGCTTTGAGTTGGGTCCTCAACAGTCCTCAACAGTTGGGCAAGCTGGGTCGCTGGGTGTTACATCTGTCTCGCTTGCATTTCAAGGTTTATCATGTTCAAGGCCCCGAAAACCACTTGGCTGATACTTTAACTAGTATGTATTATCCAGCAGACTTTGAAACGGACGAGGCGGCGGCTCTTGAGGCTTCTCCTAATAGTGTAAAGGATTTTTCCGAATTATTTATTAAGTTATGTCAAGTCCAGGCAGATGATGCTTTTTGCATTCAGGTTCAAAGGAAGTTGAGTAATGTCGTTGTATTCCCTTATATTGTAGATAATGGAATTCTGTACTTTACTGGTAAAAGGATGTGCTCATAACATAGTTGTACCAGATTTTCACGATTCCGTGTTTGGTGGATATCTGGGTGTCAGGAAGACTTTTAACAAAATAGCTGTACAGTTTGCCTGGCCTAGTCTTAGGGGTGACATTTATTTCTGTGTGTATTTGTGTGACCTGTGTCAAAAGTGTAGGCAGGCTCATCATGATAGCATTGGGAAGGCAGTGACACAGATTACCCAGGCACACTGGAGAATTGTTCATTTTAATATATTTGCTCCTTTAGTTTGATATAAAGCGGGAAATGAATGTATTTTAATTTTGCTGGATAAGTCTACCAAATTTGTTATTTTGCTACTATTAAGAAACATGAAATCATCATCCATTGTTAAAGAACTCACCAATTAGGCGTGGAAGGTTTTCAGTGCTTCTGTTGAGATTGTTACAGATAATGCTAAATACTTAACCTCTAGCATTTTTAAGAACATTTTTTTGCTGGGCCATCAATCATTTTACTTCCAGTTCTTACTACCCTAAAGGAAATCACGTAGAGATATTGAACAGGATTCTGAAGGTTTGCTTAACCATTTTCTATAATCAGTACCACACTAAGTAAGATCAGGATTTGGATTTCGTTAATATGGTATTCAACAGTGCCTTACATGATTCCATGGGTGTTCCACCCTCACTCCCTTTCCTTGGTCGTCCACTAAGCCATCCATGGTCGCCTGCTTGTGGAGGTCCATCATAGGCTCGGGGCAGTGAAGCTGCAGGTTATGGATAAGATAGACGAGGGTAGGTTACCAGTTAGATTCAAGTTATGAGACCTCATCTTATATATAAATTATAATTTGGCAGATATGGGAAAGGATATAACGGGGATGATTATACCAAAGTTTCTTGGTTCGTTTAAGAATAGTAAGTTTCCAGGTCCTTATAATGATAGCCTTGTTTCTTCCAGCTCAAACCAGTTATTTAGAAACGATCATGTCCTCAGCTGAAATCTTATTAGCTATATCGAGTTAACTGTTAAATAAAGATGTTTTGGTACCTGCTATTTGGGTGTTAATGTTTGATTTTGTACACTCACATTGTTTCACTAACACTTTCCCTTGTTATATTGGTTGTTTTGTTTTCCCCATTTTAATCCATTGTTATTTTGCATGCTTGCCATCTTCCCACTGAGTCGCGCTGAGCCCATACTGCACCGCTATCGTCGTGCTACAGAGATGTGATTTGGGTCGTCTGCTGGAAAATGCAGTGATTCAAGTGGTTTCTCGTCTCGCAACCAGCCTTGATGCTGACATGCCATGTGCTCGAGAAGAGACCGCTCTGATGGCGCTGAGTGGCTCTCAACTTGGCTGTTCATTGTCCCCGAGGTACAGATATGTACAGATTGAAGAACTTATTGAGAAAGAGAATAAAAATGCCTGTCTCATTATTATGGGGGACTGGAATTCAGTAGTGGGTGGGAAATTTGGATCACGGGTAAGAAATGGGAGGGGTGAAAGACTAATTAATTTTCCTAAGAAAACTCACTAATGGGGGACAACACCCTATTTGAAAACCACAAAAGGAGACATTATGCATCGGTCTCTAGTTTAAATAGAGAAAGGTACCAGCTGGACTACATCCTGATAGAAAAAAGGTACAGGAACTGCCTGAAGAATGACAAAGCTTACCCAGGAGCAGAAATGAATTCAGATCACAATCTCGTAGTAGGAGAAATAAGAGTAAAGTTGAAGAAAGTGGAGAGAGGTAAAGCAAGGGAATGATTTAACTTAGAAACACTCAAGGAGGCAAGTATGGGTTCGGAGCTGGAAGACAGATTTATGGAAAAATGCCAAAAAGGCAGACAAGAAAAATGTATAAATGAAAAATGGATACAAATGAGGAAGGACTCATGACATCTGCCAAAGACGTCCTAGGAATTAGAGAGTCCAAAAGTATCAGGAAAGAATGGATAATGGAAAACATATTGAAAAAGATGGAAGAACGGAGAAAGTGGAAGAATCCAGGAAACAAAGAAGGAAGAAAGAGGCATAGGAAACAGAATAACGAATTAAGAAGTGAAACTGAACAAGCAAGAGAAAAATGGTTGAAAGAGAAATGTGAGGAAATAGAGACAATTCAGATAGAGGGAAAGTATGAAATGATGTACAGAATGGCTAGGGAGATAGCCTTTGAAGGCAAAAGAAGGAAGTATAACATGGAAATAGAAAATGTGGATGGCACATTTGCCAAAGAACCACATGAGGTGTTGACTAGATGGCAAGAATATATAGAATATCTGTACAAGGTGGATGAAATACCAAGTGAAAGTACGATTGAAGAGGAGGCCCAGGTGCTAGAAAATATAAAGTGGTACGGCATCTTGGAAGCAGAAGTAGGAAAGGCACTGAAGGAGATGAAGAATCGAAAGGTGTGTGGAATCGATAATTTGCCAGCAGAAGTATTGAAGAGTTTAGCAAACAGGGAAGGAGGGAGATAGTCTACCTAAGGATTGAGTAATATGACAAAGGGGAATGGCTGGATTATTTTCTCGCAACGTTAATGATAGCAATTGAAAAAAAAAGAATACCAATAAATGTGAAGAGCATAGGAGTATTAGTCTAATTTCTCATACAGCTAAAATATTGTTAAGAGTGTTGAATAGAAGGCTATATGGGAAGTTAGATAGATGGATTGGAGAGGAACTATTTTGGATTTAGAAGTGGAAAAGTAACAAGAGATGCTATAGGCCTGTTAAGAATCACAAGGGAAAGATATATTGAGAAAGGTAGTGAAATGTATGCTGTCTTTATTGACTTGGAAAAACCTTCCAACAGAGTACAAGCTGGTGGACATTTTGAAGAGGAACGAGTATATTGTAAGGAGAGAAGACTAGTACAGAAACTATATTTACAACAGAAAGTAAGAATAAAGATTGGAACTCAAATGTCGGAAGAAAGCAGCATTGGGACAAGGGTGCTGCCTTTCTCCCATGGTCTTCAATTTATACCTGGGGGAGATTATTGGGAAATGCTAAGATGGAAGAAGAGGAGTACTTATTGGTGGGAAGAGAATAAAATGTATAAGATTTGCCGATGATATGGTTTTATTAGCAGAAAGTGAAAGCACTATAACTAAAATGCTAAAAAATCTGAATGAAACTTGTGAGGAGTACGGAATGAGAATCAATACATCAAAAACAAGAGTATGGTATGCAGTAAAGGAAGGCAACCGGGAAATATTAAGATAGGACAAGTTAATATCAGCCAAGTAAGAGCAATCAAATATCTTGGAAGTACGACAACTCAAGACTTGAGATGTCATCAGGAGGTGAAGACTCGTATTGCAGTAGCGAAGGAAGCGTTCAGTAGGAAGAGGAGATTGGTATGCTGATAACTAGATAAAGCACTGAGGAAAATACTTGGCAAGTGTTTAGTATGGAGTGTGGTACTCTATGGGGCAGAGACGTGGACACTGAGACGTGAGGACGAAAAAAAGGTTAGAAGAGTTTGACATGTGGGAATGGAGGAGAATGGAGAGGATAAGCTGGGTGGAAAGAGTGAGTAATGAAGAAATGCTGGAATGAGTCGATGAGAGGAGAAAACTTCTGAAAGTCATAAGAGAAAGCAAAAAGAACTGGATGGGACACTCTTTGAGATGGGAGTTCTTTGCTAACAGACATTATGGAAGGAATAGTTTGTGGAAAAAATTGAAAGGAAGGAGATGATACAAGTTGATAGAGGACATCAAGGGAAGCGGAAAGTATATGAACTTGAAGAGGTTTCCAGAAGACAGGGGAGAATGGAGAGATACCACGTGAAAACCTGCCTCTGGGCAGAACAAAAATGATGATGGTGAGACTGATCTCGCTGGCTGCGCAAAACTAGTCTTCGTGTCCCAACATTGAACTGCTTTTCTGCCAATACGAGAAGCAAAAACGGCGTGGATTGGATTTGAGATTAGAATATTATTTAGCAAACAAGTGCTTTGACATGTATGTATAATTCTAACCAATAAGTAATGCAGTTCGATTAAATTTAAGTTGGAAAAAGCGTTTTAAACATATAAATGTGATTGTCTTTCGAAAATTAAGGTTAACAAATGCGTCCATCACTGTTAAACATGTGGCTTTGACAGTTATGTGGCTTTGTGGTAGGTCAATGTTGTGTAAATGCGCAGAAGAGGAATAATCGGTCTACCTCATATTTAGTCTATGGCATTAACTTTACATTCTTATCTCTTAGGTTGCTTGCTTCTCCCATCTCCAGGCTCGGACACAGCTGTGCTGTCGCTTGTTCTTTAATGGGGAATGTACATTGGCGTTTTTTGCCGCAAGCGAGTCTTCAACCACCTATTCCTTCTCTCCCCTCCTTTTGTTTGAGGTGACTACTGGGGACACAGGGGCCACAGTGGTTCAGTGGTTAGACTACTCGTTCATCTACAGTTATGTACTGCACAATTCGTCCCTCTCAGAAATTTGTTTGGCTGCCCTCGCGTATCGCTTCCTTTATGTGACTTATTTACGACGTGATTTTATGGGTAAATTCTTCTCTCAATATTTTGTTATTTCCATTGCTTACAAAATAATATGTTTGCAATAACGAAACGACATATTTTGACAGAACAGCAGGTATGGCTGGCATCAAAATCCTTGCCGCCCCCGCCTCTATTTGCCAGTTCCACTACCTCTTGCTCCTCAGTGTTAAGTGTACATCCCTTCCCCCTCCTCCTAGCGCCCACAAGCTTGACAGGTAAAAATATCACGTGAGACATATTTGTATTAAACAAACATAGCATTACCACCACCAATATGTCTGTACATCTCCAGTATGTGTGTACATCTCCAGTATGTGTGCTGTGAAACACCACTTGTAAAACATTTCCACTTAAAATCCTGGCAAAAAATTACAATTTTAAAAGGCAAAATTATAATTAAAAAATCACACTTATAATTAACTGAACTATATTGGGTATGTTTTTGAATGACGTATCCAATACTGTTTTGTGCATACAAATCAATGTATAAAAATACAAAAAAAGGGAAGGTGTGCAGCGAATTTTAGGAAATACATTAAACGAGTACAAATGGTGCGTGTAGGCTATACTTTCCAAAATATAATTTTTCGTGTGTATGCTGGTATTACTATACATTTTCTTAAGGAAAAACAATATAAATAAAAGTATGAAACGGGCAGTCAGAACGTCAACATATTATTAATAAATAGTCTTTGAGGGCACTGAGGAAAGACATACAACTTTAGACATGATTAAATGCGACATCGTGGTGCATGTCGGATATTCCAGCGGCTGAACACGATCTCTCAGATATATACCGTTATGCTTAAGAGACATGACAAAATACAAAACCAGCTAATGCTGTGATTACGAACCGCACTCTTGGACGCGTTTTGTTAAACATCAAAGTACACCTAAATTGTGTGACGTCACAGAAAAATCTCGTGCACTGAAATACAAATTGAAAGTGCATGATTTAAAAACTCATTAAGGATTACATTTTCTTTTTGATCCTCCCTGCACCCCTCCCCAAAATAGTGATCACCATGAAAACATACGTATGGCTTAGGTGTGCTGCTACAATTACAATTTGGCATTTGTGTGTCTCAAGTAAAATGCGAACATGTGAACTATCAAAGTGCCAACCAGAGCGTGCACACCCTCCCCCTGCAGACAGCGGCAAGCACATTTCACATGTTGTGGCATACAGCGGCGAAATGAATGACAGTGCCCTACGCGGTTAAGAAACCCAACTGTCGTCTCGAAACCGCGCCTTTAATGTGTGCAATAAAAGAAATCAGAATTACGGCCGTGTAAAACGAGGCGCCATCGTCAGTGAGCACAGTTCTATTGGAGGTTGTTTTTCTCACACCACGCCCCCGAGGCAATCCTCTAGCTAGTTGTGGGCGGTACACATGCCAACTCCTTGGGCGCCATCGTCAGTGAGCACAGTAATATTGGAGGTTGTTTTTCTCACACCACGCCCCCGAGGCAATCCTCTAGCTCATTGTGGGCGGTACACATGCCAACTCCTTGGGCGCCATCGTCAATGAGCACAGTTCTATTGGAGGTTGTTTTTCTCACACCACTCCCCCGAGGTAATCCTCTAGCTCATTGTGGGTGGTACACATGCCAACTCCTTGGGCGCCATCGTCAGTGAGCACAGTTCTATTGGAGGTTGTTTTTCTCACACCACGCCCCCGAGGCAATCCTCTAGCTAGTTGTGGGCGGTACACATGCCAACTCCTTGGGCGCCATCGTCAGTGAGCACAGTTCTATTGGATGTTGTTTTTCTCACACCACTCCCCCGAGGCAATCCTCTAGCTAGTTGTGGGCGGTACACATGCCAACTCCTTGGGCGCCATCGTCAGTGAGCACAGTTCTATTGGAGGTTGTTTTCTCACACCACTCCCCCGAGGTAATCCTCTAGCTCATTGTGGGTGGTACACATGCCAACTCCTTGGGCGCCATCGTCAGTGAGCACAGTTCTATTGGAGGTTGTTTTTCTCACACCACGCCCCCGAGGCAATCCTCTAGCTAGTTGTGGGCGGTACACATGCCAACTCCTTGGGCGCCATCGTCAGTGAGCACAGTTCTATTGGAGGTTGTTTTTCTCACACCATGCCCCCGAGGCAATCCTCTAGCTCATTGTGGGCGGTACACATGCCAACTCCTTGGGCGGCGTCTTTGATCAAACTTGGCGCACTGATTAGAGCGACTTAACTAGCGACCGGGCGCCGGCCCTGGACGTTGAAAGTTGGTCGGCGCAACATAGTGCACGCTCAAGCAAGCGGTTTCCTTTCCGACCACTAGTCGTCTCGTCGTACACTTCACACTAACTACGTGCAAACTTCCGCCCAGCCGAAAATTTTAGTTCATTTCAGGGCTTACAAGTGTCAAGCAGCGAACTCAAGCAATTTTATGTGAGTACTCCTGTCCTGCTAAAAACTATCCAGCTTGAAGCATTTATTTTTCGTCCCGCCAGCTGCTGAATTGTGTGATGCCTACAATTTTCTTGAGTACGATCAAATGTTGCTATTATGAGGTTTGTGTGTTTACAGAACTACATGACGATAATGAAGTTGGTTAGCAAGTCTGCTTGGTTATTTACCACGTCTGTATTTGGTAGCCCAGATTAATAAATTGCTACTTTGTTTGAAGAGGGGTTACTATTTGAAGAGGCAATTTTTTTTTGCAGAAGAAGGTTCTTTGTTTTCCTTCGTTCCCCCCCTCCCCATCACGCCCCCTTATCGAGGAGGTGGCCCACGACTGAATTTTTCCAAGCGCTGAGCTATACTGAAGAGAGGCGTGCGGCGCTCCTGGCGCGGCCGAGCACTGTCCGGTCGCTACTATTGGTAACGAGTTCAGCCTCGCACACTCTGGCACCTTCCATACGCCTCTCCTCTATTCCCGCCGCATCCTTAACCTTCCCGAGCCGTGTTTTCGCGTATTAATGTTCGTCCCCAGCCCGAGCAAGTGTGCAGTGTTCCTCTTAGAGTTGCGCGGGCTGGCCTACGATAGATCATGTCTACACCACTTCGTACTTCAGCATGCTAGACGGGTTTTCGCGTAATATGAGTAATACTCAAGTTAAGTATAGCAATGAAAGTTGTTGTTGTTATGCTGGGGGTAGAATTCTCCTATTTAGCAGTTTTTTTTATAACGATTCTTGTGTATATGGATTTTTGTACGGAAAATTTTATTTACTGTTTTGCGTGTGGAAATTTTCAATGTGGTATTTTATGGGAATGTTTGTAAGAGGTGGTCTCCTGGACTACGATTTGCCAAAAGAATTCTAATTTTAATGCCAAGCAGTTTAGTGGATATTTTATGGCGTGCCTTTACGCTCATGGTAAAGTGTAATGAGGGTCTTTACTCCTTCCCAATGGTATTTTTGAAATTAGTATTCCATGTTGTACTTTTTAGTGAATTATCAAGTGTACTTTACTTTTAAAGTTGTAATTGTGCTTGCTTTGCTTTACTCAGGCAGTCATTTGACATTTTTTATTGGTTTTCACAAGTATTTATTCAGGTTGGGTGATTTCTGAGGATATATTAATATTGTTCTTTTTCTGTTGGTTCCAGTGCACGTGTGTTCTCTCCTTCCCCTAGTTCACCGATTGGTAGTAACGAACAAAAATTTACAAAGGCAATTTATATGATTCAATTCAAGTTGCAAAATTGTTGTTGTTGGTGATATTGTATAGATGGTCTTCAATATATTTGTATCGATTTTGGAATTTTTGTATCAATGATTTCTTGATTTTTTTAAAATGGCGTGCGTCCTTCTCCTTGCCTTCCGTTAGCCCTGCTACGCCCTAAAGCGGCTTAATAACATATTTCAAATTTTATTCACTAGTCGAGTCAAAGCTACTCTAGCTACAAATGTGACGCACCATGGTAAAGGACACCGTATTTTCCAGGGTGTAATTTTACAGACGAGGACAAAATGGTCAGTATTTCCATTGCTTTCATCACGGTGGAATTCTATTAAAACCCTTTCGTGCTAAAGTAAGTGCTATTGACTCTTTATTTTGGAAATTTCTTAACCTCTAACGATCTTTTAAAATAAATATTGCTATGTATGTGATAAACACTGTGTGCATATTCCACCGCACTCAGAAAAACATCTAAGGTTAAAATTTAATTTATTTATTTACTATTATTCCAAATGAGTTGGCGTTCAATATGCTCACTTTGCAGTGAATGGCCTCTTATCATATCTGAATTCCGCACGCACTCCTTCCCCTTGCAGACAGCGGCAAGCACTGCCTTTTCCAGCAGACGACTTGAACAACATCTCTGCAGCATGTCGATGGCAGAGCAGGGTGGGCTCTGTGCAACTCGGTGGGAAGATGGGAGCATGCAAAACAACAATGAATTAAGATGGGGGATATAAAACAACCAGGATAACTCAGCAAAAGTGTTATGGTAATAACGTGTGTGTACAAAATCAAACATGACCTGCCAAACTGCAGAAACCAAAACATCATCAGTAAACAAATTAACTCCACCGTAAATAAAATTTCAGCTGAGACACATGTGTCCTTCTAATTAATTCGTTTGAGCTGGGAGAAACAAGGCTAACAGTGTTAGGAACTAGAGACTTACTTATCTTAAATCGACAGTTTACATGTTCGCATTCAGTTTTTTTCCTCTAGACAAACGCTCCTAAACTTATTTTTTACTTGAGACACACAAATGTCAAGTTGTAAATGAAGCTGTACACCTAAGCTATACAAATGTTTTCATGGTGTTGAACAGAAGGGGACGGGGGAAGAATTTAAAAGAAAATGTAAGCCTTAGTGTGAGTAGTTCCTTATCAATTCAGATACGCCACTCAGGCGCCCTTACGCGTAACAATTCTTATATTACTCTTTATTATGAGAGACAATGGGCTGGAATTTTTCTCGTAGTTTTCTATACAACTTCTAGGTAAATGCTGGTGCAGTACTTTTCTTATTTCTCATCTATTTGTGCCAGACTATACGATAAGCTAGCAACTGTAGCCTAGCAAGTAAACTTAAACCTGCAATTAGCTACCAAATGTAGCCTACCCTGTAAAAAAAGTGTAAAAAAACACGTACAACGTTGTGACAATTTTTCATTTTCTGTGTGTAATTCGTAAAACCAATAACAGCACATGTCAATTTACAGCAATGTACAACTTTATTCATAACACAGTACGATGGTATTATTAAAAACACAAATGTATTCATATATTAACAATGAGAGGGGTGTAAATTGACAAGTATGAAGGTGCGTGTAAAAAACCACGGAACATGAAGTATTAAAACACAAATCTGTGTATTTTTACATCTACGCCAATGAGGTATTGAAAGATGTACATCAATGTAGAAGTACATATTTATCTATTTCTCTCAGTAGGTAGTACACTCTTACTGAAAAAACGCAAAATGCACTGGTATATTGACATTAACAAGGGTGTAAAACTACAAATTCGAATGTACATGAGCATGTATTTACAAATACAAATTTACGGTAAAATTAAGATTTGTATGTGTAATTTCCTAAAATGAGTACAGTCTTTGTAATTTTACACTATTGTTCCTGTGAATTTAAATACAGCTTCAAGTACCTGTTGAGAATATGCTATCTAGCGGTAGGGAGTAAAACTACTTCGAACTCCTTCTGTGTTATCAAAATAAAACCCAAACTCCCACTGGCGGAATATGCTGGCTTTTGTATATAACTACCTATTCTATATCAGAATTCAATCATTGTGAACATCTTGCAAATAACTTTGTATAACTCCGTTAAACCACCAAACTACAAAACGGAGTAGAACTACATTGCACATACAAAGTGTTATTTAACATCATAATAAGTAATAGTTACACCTACAGAGTGCATGTAATTGAGTGCGATGAATACTATACAGTAACAGACTGGTGTAATAAAATTACCATAACAATGATTGTGTTAATTTACAAAGTGGAGTAGAAAATCAGTAGCAAGTATAGTAAAATAACATGTATAGAGTACATGTGACTTAATGTGATCATTAGTAAAAGGAACTGACAGGTATGGTATAGTTACACTATTAATGTTTGTGTAAATTTACATTATGTGGCTTGATATTGGTACCTAAAAAAAGTAAAATGACACATATAGATTTCATGTGATTGCACACAATGATAAGTAAAAAGAATAAATAGCATAGTAAAATTACACTGGCATTGTATTTGTAAATATACATGGACACACACTAAAAGTACATGTACAGATGTACATGTAAAAATACATGCGCATGTGTGGAGATTGTGCTTCCACGTACATTCGTGTAAGATTACTCCATTCTTTTTAGTATAGGAAGTAAACTCAAACCTGTAATAACTTAGTAACTGTACACTAGAAAGTCAACTTAAATGTGCAATAAGTTAGCAACTCTAGCCTAGCAAGTAAATACAAACATGCAATAAGTTAGAAACTGTAGCCTAGAAAGTAAACTCAAAACTGCAATAAGGTAGCAACTGTAGACAAGCAAATTAACTTAAACCAGCAATAAGCTCTCAACTGTAGCCTTGCAAGAAACTAAAGCCTGCGATAAGTTGCAACTGTAGCTTTGCAAGTAAATTTAAACCTGCAACAAGCTAGAAAATTAACACAAGCAAGTAAACTCAAACCTGCAATAAGCTAGCAACTGTAGTCTAGCAAGTAAACTTAAACTGGCAATAAGCTAGCAACTGTAGCCTAGCAAATAAACTCAAACCTGCAATAAGATAGCAACTGTAGTCTAGCAAGTAAACTCAAACCTGCAATAAACTAGCAACTCTACCCTAGCAAGTAAACTGAAAACCTGCAATAAGGTAGCAACTGTAGCCTACCAGGTAAACTCTAACCTGCAATAAGCTAGCAACTGTAGCTTAGCAAATAAACTTAAACCTGTAATAAATTACCAAATAAACCCTAGCAAGTATACTCAGACTTGCAATAAGCTAGCAACTCTACCCTAGCATGTAAACTGAAACCTGTAATAAGCTAGCAACTATAGCCTAGCAAGTAAACTTAAAACGACGATAATCAATAAAATAAAACCCAGGCAAGTAAACTCAAACCTCTAATAAGCATTTGCCATCTTACAAATTCTCAATAAATCATTGGCACACTTTTCTATAAATATAATTGATTTGGCTCTCATTTAATTACTTAATTCAGTGTTAAATTCAAGTTACACTTTGGCAGATATAGTCAAAATTATTGGATTTAAATTTTAGTGGATATATTAAATTATCTTTTTCTAAAAACATATTGCGATATAATACTATCAGTAATAAAATATGGTTTCTAAACTTTTATATTATCAATATTGACAATACTTTAAAAGTTGTAAAAATTAAAATATTTTTTCTCTTTGTGTAACACCCACACGTGTTTTTACATTCATTATTCCACAGATGTTTTTATAATCGTAATATATCGAAATACTTACATATGGTTTTTATTGAAATTGTTTAATATTTATTTTCACTGAACAATTCAGAAAACCTTCTCTGATTTTGAATTGCTTTGCGAATTTTAATTCGGAACAAGGTAGGCTGACTGGTTTACTAGCATTGCCTATGAGATGTACATATTGAGGTACCCCCAATAACATTGTGCCAGGTATCAATCAAACAACGTAGAATATTTAGAGACCAAGCGGACTACACTTGCTTAGATCAAAGAACATGCTTTGTAATGGAACTATTATTGTTTTGGGAAATACTGATGCTTGAAAAATTACACCAATTGCACCTGAGTTACCATTCTTCCCATTCAACCCAAGTTGTTACTCTTGTAATGGAAATAAATATTGATCAACATGCCGAGAATGTTATCATGTTATAATTTAAAACATCATGAAATATGTCATTCATCTGGGGCCAAATGTTTTAAACGAGCAAACTCTTTTTTGGGACCTTTGCTAGTTATTAAATTTCAGAGAATATTTCGTCAGAAATAATTATACAATTCCCATAAAATATGATACCTAATGTCACACTTTCGAATTCCCTTCGAATATTAGCTGCGTGTGTAGGCGAGGAGCAATATTATCACCTCACTAGGACAATAATAATTAAATTATTTATATACCGGAGGTGTGTAAGGCGCGAGAAAACCCCTAAGACAGTGTAACAATGTAATGTAGCAGCATATAACGGTTAGAACACAGAGTATTGAAATCTGCTCTTCAACAATACACAATGTGTTGTGTTGAATATGTGCGTGGGAGCGGAGAACAATTACTTTAAATGCATTAACCACAACAAAGGGAACCCTTCCACAGACAACTGTAATTAAATTCCACTTGTTAGGATAGTGCGCTAGTGTTCTAGCTGCGCAAGGTACTTGCCTATTAATTAATACAGTTTCTTCACTCTGCACTTTGACTGCGTGAATTACAATAGTGTCTGAAAATTATTCTTAAGAGTACATCAGTAATAGGATTAAAACAATCTGACGGGATACTATAGCCCGGCACCATCCAGGCTGCTGAACAGAAGACACTTTCACACTTTTCCTTGGTCCTACTAATATAAACTAAAGTTGCGTGTACCATTTGTATACGCTACTGGCGCACATAATCAGGTTAATAACAATCTTTATTAAGTATGAATCAGCCATTTTTAGGGAGTTTTGGGATAGTAATGCAACTAATGAATTTAATTATGAAAATTCCCAAAAATCAAAATAATTAATTCTCTTCATATTCAAATCTGTCACCAGATGGAAATTTTGAATGAAATGTTACTCCGAAGACTTAAAACTGAAGGTTAGGGTAGCGGCCGTAAAACTCCCTACACCCAAATGCTCAAAATTTAAACTATCTTTAAAAGCTCCTACACATGAAAGGGCCCATATCTTTAAAATCAATTTCTATTCTCAAAAAAATAATTTTGTATTAAAATTTCACAGTCTTAGCCAGTGGTGGCACAAAAATCCTACTCGTGTTCTCCATGGTTAATTACTGAGAAACATGTCCTCTTATGTTACACAATATGGCGCTGTTCGAAATCTTCTATAATGTCTTGATGTATGCAGATTATGTCACTAAAAATTTTATTAGAATTTCAAAAAATGTCTTAACTGTTGTAATCATAGACTGGCAGGTACTGCTTTACATTCAGGGACGTTATGTAGATGGACCTCTCCGCAGCAGGATAAATTGGCATAAGAGGAAGTCTATTTAAACATGTTAGCTCGCGGCTTATGGATCAACAGTCAGCATCAAACTCTAGCATCTAATTACTGACAGCTATCACGGAGGGAGCATGCTTGGGTCTGCTTAAAATTCTCTCATGACGCATGTTTACCATGTATAATGCAGTCAGGGCGATCCACACTCCCTGTCCTTTAATAATTAAATACACTTTCGCACCACCCACTCGGGCGTGCGGCCTAGCATCGTCCTATCCTTACTGTGATGTGACGTTTAGTGCTCGCTTACCTAATATGCTAGCCTATCTTAAGGAAGGTTTGAAACCTTCCGGCCAATCACATGGCTCCAAACTCAAACCTATTTTAAAATGCAACTCCAACGACACTAACGTCCTAAGTGCATAGAGTTACAGGTCTCGAAATGGCAACATAAGAAAATATAAACTCAGAAACGTGATGAAATATGGCAGACCATAAAAAATAAATATAAATTATATTAACAGTACACATACTGGCTGGCCGACTTCTCTGGTGAATAATTCAAGTTTGACTTTTACTGTCTTCACATTCCTCTGGACTATGGCGTACAATTTGGTGAATTTAGAAAACACATCCATCAATACAAAACTTAATGTTACCCCAGCCTTGGATTTCGGCAGTGGCCCGAATAAATCCACAGAATCTAAATCAGGTGGGTTCTCTGGGATAATAGGCTGAAACTCGTTTGCTAAATTGTATGGGGTTCTCTCTGGTGACCGATCATAGGGTTGGACTCGTGCTGGCAGTGGTTGACTCCGTATGCTGGAGGAGGTCTGGAGAGATTCCCACTCTCTTTGACAGACCGTGTGGTAAGCGGCAACCTGCTCCGGTTGTGCCCTGGAAAGACACTATGAGTATGGATATAACACCGGCCAGACCACACACTTGGTTTCTGAGGGCGGGGATCTCAGAACCTCTGTGGTAGAGGGCGCATGGATGTGCGGACGTGCCAGGTTTGGGCTTAGGATCTGGCCAATGGTCGCATTAATCCTGGCCTACTTGCGACGAGAGGACATGATTCCTCTTCCTCTCCTATTGGGAGGCCGAAGTACGGTAAGGCCTCAAGGCTAATAGCGCTGCGACAAAATACTAATTACACGACCGAGAGGTCCACTGTAACTGTGACTTAGAACGTGAAGATATCCAGTATGGTAGTGCCTTAACATTCTAGCAGCACAACACAGCTAACTTTAAATCATGTCTGGTGCATGGCGAAACTTGATTGAGAGATAACCTTATTTAAATAAATTGGCTGACAAATACATAGGGGCTGTTAACTCACTATTAGCGCTCCCTCTACTCCTTCACGCTAAACACGTATCTTACCAGATGAAAACAATAAATCCATGCCGCTGGATACCGGCATTTTCCAAAGCCTTTCAGCTTACTCTGTTCATCGCGTCTTGGAGGTCCCTTGCACAAACTTCTACTCACGTGGGTAGTATACACGAAGTGCTGTTAAACAATTAAAATTCCTGACAACCTGGTCTGTGGCAGGTAAAACAAGCTCGTAGCCGTTCTTTGAACTGCCCACTTCATTTCATGTGACCCTTCAAAAAATAGCATAAGTTAAATTATCCCAGTGTTTACTGGCATTCACTGCCCTCACGAGAACTGACTGGCCAGATTCCAAAATGCTCACAATAGACTTCTCAGTGTGCTTGCTTCTTCATTCAGTGGTGATAATTAATTGGGTCCTTACAATCATTTTAATTTCTTCTCTGGGGTCTTTGGCTGTTAATTCAGGTGTGTCTGATATCGTAGGTGGTGTTGGCAATTTAGCAGCATCACAAATTACTAATTACTGACCTCTCAATACTTCCCATGGGGTCACCCATGGCTCATGAATGGTTTGATTCATAACCTACTCTAACAGCTAGATCTTTACCGCAAACCTTGCTGCGATGCACGTCAGAAAATTTGTAGCTTATTTCCAAGGCTCCTCATGAGGCGCTCGACTGGATTTCATTGTGGGTGACGTACTGATGCAGTCGTAGGCAAAATTATTTTGGCTCTTAAGCCTTCTTGCCACATGTGTCCGGAAAACTGTTACCCTTTGTCTGATGGTACACATACTGGTTGGCCGACTTCTCTGGTGAATAATTCAAGTTTGCCTAATACTGTCTTCACATTCCTATGGACTATTGAATCCAATTTGGTGAATTTAGAAAACACATCCATCATTACAAAAATAAATGTTACCCCAGCCTTGGATTTCGGTAACGGCCCGAATAAATCCACAGTAACTAAATCAAGCGGGTTCTCTGGGATAATAGGTTGCAGCTCGCCCACTAAATTCTATTGTGGGTTCTTACAATGCTAAAACAAATCATATGCCCTGACAGCATTTGTCACCACTTTCTGCATATTTTTACAAAATAACTGTAGTCTCAATGCCTCATAGGTCTTTCAGATACACACATGACCAATCATCTCATGTGTGTCTGCAACTAAACTCAACTACAACTTTTCTGGCATGACGAACTTCCACTCGCCTTATCAGTTTGATTTGTCAAAGCTCTGCTGAAATAGACTAACGTCCTGATTGACACAAAACGGGTTCCTAAGTGGGTATTCTTAGGGTGCTTCTTGTAGCTTACTCAGCATCGTGCTGCATAATTTGTCATTATGTTGATCTTCTTTCTATTTAGCGAAAATCCGCTGCCAATTCACCATTGGACTTGCCTGCTTCCTAGCTGGTGCGAAAGAAAATGCATGTTGCTTTTTACTGACATACTCATGTGCTGCGTCGGGTATTCTACTTAAATAATCAGCTGCCATGTTATCCATACCATTTATATGCCGAAATCCCAGGTCAAATTCTGGCACTACATGTGATGATCTGGTCAGCCTGCTACTGAAAATCTTGCCTGTCTTGAGGCTAAGCAATGTTTGGTGGCAAGTCTGTAAACAATTCTCTCTTCCAATAGCAAATTCCGAAAATGTTCCATTGCCCACACAACACTCAACATCTCATCTATGACAGTGTAATTTTTCTGCCCTATTTAAGATGTGGCTTGCCATCGCTATGGTTTTCTCGCAGCCATTCTCGCTCAACTGGGCTAACTTTTCTCCAAGCGTGTAATTGGATGTGTCAATGTAAAGGTAATACGTTTCACCTTGCACTGGGTGATGAATGATGTTCTCAGTCAAAATAAATCCTTACTGTCTCAAAAGATCTCTGACACTCCTCTGTCCAGGTCCTTGGGACACCCTTCCTTGACAGCTCAAATAAAGGCAAGCATACACCAGAAGTAGCTGTTTTACATTTCTTGGTATTGAGAAATTGGTAATGGTGGTCAACTTGTTTGGTGGAGTGCATATCCTAGTAGGTGTTAAAATTTAGCCCAAAAATGGCACTTCTTCACGACAAAAGAATGACTTATTCAGTTTCACTGTCATGCCAGCCTCAGTCAATTTCTTTAATACAATGTGGAGGTGTTCTCAGTGCTCTTCAAAAGTGGCCGAAACAATCATAATATAATCAACAGAGCAACTCGCAAAGTTGGCACATTCGTCTCCTAATGCGTCATTTATACAGTGGATAAAATTCGAGATGGCTTTGCAGAAATCAAACGGAAGTACCTTGAAATCCAAGGCTGATTGCGGAACAGGAATCCTGTATACTACTGGAGTTTTCTGTCAAGGGCTCCTCCTAATACCCATGCGTTAAGTCTATAGTAGATATAAATCTTACACCTTGATATAGCCTCAACAGCTCTTCTGTGGGTATTGGACTCTCTCTTGAATTTATCGTGATGTAATTTAACTTGCGAGCATCCTAGCACAACAGTACTGACACATCTTTTCTTCCTGACACACACCATCGGGTTGCAGTAGGAGCTAGAGGCATGTCGGATAATGCTCCAGGATAGTATTAAACAAATGTATTCTCATGCCTCCTTGGCATACTTTGCCGGTATTGGATAGCACTTATATTAGAATGGTTCTCCTGGTTCTACTGTCATGTGCACTCTAAACAGTCGGTTCCTCCCTGAATGTTCCGAGAAAATGTGCTGATTAAGGAATAACAGCTATTCCAGCAAATATTTCTGGTTACGTACGAGAACTTCTACATTTTGTACAGTCTGGAAAATATTCTTCGGGTGTAGCTAAAATAATGACACACCACGGTTTATCCATGTGGCGTACATCCCTCAATAGTTGGCTGACAAACTTATCGGACCACCGGTACCTATCTGGTGTAGTCACGGGACTAATGGTGGTGACAGATGTTCTCACTAACAACCCGCTTAAATCCAGATTCATCCTATACTGCTCTACACCAAGTATGACTTGTTTACTGAGGCCTTTAATCACCAAATATGATATGTCTTTATGCTTACCTAAAGCTTAAACGTCCAGCAAAACTTGCCGGCTGACTACAGGGCTAGACTTCGAAGTGGCCCCAATATTCTTCAGTCTGGGTTCTGACACTATAGTCAACGTTTAGCAAGTAGCTACTATTGAGACCACAAAATTTTTGACACGCAGGTAACCTCGGCTCCACAATTTAACACACATATTATGCCGCAACCTGTGAGTACAAATTCCGGGCAAAGTGTCTCCTGAACATAGACGATCACGTCGGCTGGGTCATTTAAAATAAATTCACTATTGGTTTCTGCCAATAATGCAGTACTGATAACCATCTCTATTAAATTCCATCAGCTCCACGTTAATTTCTTCATCTGCAGCTATTATAGTATTTGACCCCGTGGATATATTAACTGGGTTAGAAGTCAATTTTTGGTCACGCCAATTTATTTGTGGCAGCACTGGTATAAATTCCAGAGTGTGGGGGTATAGTGGTGTTTGACTCTCAAAGTATCCATCTCATGTCTGTACTACATAGCCAGCACTTCCTTGCACAAATATCGGTCCTGCTGCTTGTTTAGAATAGTCTACCTGCACAGAATCTACTCGCTGGCCTTGTGGTGCGTTTCCCTGTCCTTGCTTCGTAGGGCTGGAAGCTTCTTGCTGACCCTGCTTGCCCGGTCCAGGTGGGTTACCTCGGGTGGGTGCTGTTCGGTCTTATGGTTGAGGTGAACTTAGGCTTCTGTCTTACCCTCACCTTTCTCCGTCGTGATCCCTCCCTTCGTTCTTGACTCTACGATACCGGTGGTAACGCCTAGGTCTTTGGCTAAACTACTACTTTCGCCCTCTGTAGGAGTATTGGCTGTCTCTGGGGACACGGTATTGTGCACTACCTCCCACCAATGGAAGGCAGTTAACTTATGCGCTAGATTCAGACAACGCAACATATCGCTGTCTGGGTGGCCCAATAGCGCAGAGTACTCTCAAACTTAGAAAATTTATGGGGTTTTCACAGTATCTTCCTTCAAACTTAAGCCGTTACTCCACCCAGAGCTTTGAAGGATGATGCTGTAATATGCTCATCGGCGTGTTGGGTGCTGGGGCAGGCAGGGTTTCCATTATGTTTGAAGTGCACTGTACCGAACTTCTTGTGTCTGTGGGCAATGTAATGGCGCTAGTTAGTGGAACCTTCTCCCTAACAGTGTTTTCAGTAGCGATGTGTCGGCCACTTATTCGTTCGATTACATGTCCAATCGGCTCAATTCTGTCTGAAGCAATTGCCGATCTATCTGCAAATGTCTTCTCAACTTGATTTAACCGGTGTTACACATGTCGGTAAAAAGAATTAAACTTTTCTGAAGTGATATCGTTCACTCTGGTCAGATCATCTGACGAAACTGGCCTAGCTTCTAGCTCGTTGATTCGACGTTCCACCGCGCTAACCTGCATCGCGCAGCTCGCTTTGACTAGATCCAATTACTCATGGTTTTCCACCACCTCACGGCGATAGAGTTAACATCCTCTCTTACCTGACCTAGGCTAGCAGTCATATTATTAACCAGCTGAGTAAACTGCTGTTGTATAATATTTGATATGCATATTCAGCTGTTTAAAAAAAATTTTCCAAAGACAAGTACTTATCAGTTCTCTAGAAAGATAGCTACTGCTTTGTGGCGTTCTTGGCCCGGTCGTGATTGAACTGGCTGCAGCTTTTCTATAAAAAGTCTGGCTGATTTTTTTCTTGTCGGAGTATGTGGAATTGCGCAGATCATCCCTTGCTTCTCTCCGGGCGCGGTTCCAGTATTGAAGTTTCAATTACAACCGCCTTCAACAATTATTTCGCCTATTTGAAACAATGATAATATTTTTTTTTCACTGACTTTAACTTCGCAATGTACTTTATTTTCAGTTATCTTTTGTAAGTATTACTTTTAATTAACAGGTCTTTGTCATAACAAAATTTAAAGTATGTTTCCTCCTTGTGAGTGACGTGTGGCATAAAACATTTGGTGGCCTCTTAGATCATTCTGCATTGTAAGTTATGAGCAATTGTATACCGAGCTCGTGGGATAGTTATTTGAAGGGAAAGATCGGGATCCCCTGTCAGAGTACATGTTACAGACTGGAACAAAGTAAAAAAGTTTATAGGCCTACTAATATTAATGTGAAGTCTTATACATTTACATCCATTGAAATAAATTCACCTCCCTGCAAGCCCACAGTCAGAAAAATTGTGTGCGTCAGTAACTATTAACTTCTCTGCTGACCAACAGCACTCTTAAGTTAGGTTTATTTACACACACATACAGAGATTTATAAAGGTTTATTTTAATTGTCCTTTTAATTATCTATTACACTGTCAGGCTACTGCAGCTCATTGTTTACTGCCAATTATGTACACCACGATTTGTATTGTAATTTAAATATAATTGGAAATTACCTTCTCTTTTTAGCAACATTTCTCTTCCAAGTTAACAATATATTTGTAGTGTTTCTTTTCTTCTGATTACAGACCTAACCATACTTTTGTCATGTTGAAACTCGACAAATTCTGACCTACCATTATCTTATAAGAGGCAGTTAGTTATTCGTTTATTGAAAAACATTAACATTAATTATTGCACATAGCTAACTTAAATCAATAACAAACTTCAAACCACCGCAAATATCACAAACGTTAAAATTTTTCCAATTAACAGGAAAACATTCTAGTTAATATAGTAACATCATCTGACACACTGCCAAACATAGAAAACATAAACATACAATATACAAAAATAATAAACAAAAACAAATTAATACCACAATATTAATAGATTATTGTTAAAAATACAAATTACAGGTAACATTATGACTTGGCAGAAATGTTACCTGTTAATGAATGATTTCTCATGTTGCCACTTTGTAATACTAATCTTTCATTTAAAGACACACATGGATGGGTTCCTCATATTTACAAGTGTAAAAGGATATACTGCAGCTGTCGCTTTTTGCATCTTAACCGGACTGAAACACGTCCCATTTGGCAAACGTATGAGATCTACAAAACTAAATTTAAATAAGTTATGGTATTGTTTGAACCCGAAGCTAATGGTGAGTGGGTAAGAAATGTGAAATTTAAGGGATGGATTATGCATATTAATTTTTTGCTTAACTATTTTGCGTGTAACAAGAATTTGGTTAAATTCCATATTACTGAAACTAAATAGTATCAATTTTTTAAGACGTTTTATGAAGTAGGATACTACTGAACGGATATTTCCCTCTTGAAATTGCAAAACACCTACAAAACCCGAATTACTATTGACAGAGGCGAGAACACTAGCATAAATATACGTGTAAGGAGGGCATAATTCAAACAGGAAAACATATGCTGTTAAACGAGTTTAACTGAGCTTTCATACTCATTCATTAAGCAACATGTGAATTTAACTGACACTTGCTCAGTTATATTTTAATTTGGTTTCACAAACACTGGTATTTTACTTTAGTCCCAATGGTGTAATCTTAGTTATAATTTATTAAATCAAGTGAGAAATTGATCAACTTAATTTACAGTAAAATTTGGCTAATTATCATCACCACTTAAATAGGCCTAACCAAAATACATATAGACGACTTTAACAAACATGTAGCATATTTTAGTAAAATACATACACGTCACTTAAAAATAATTTTTAAGAAATTTCTCATAATTATGTTCTTATATAAGTCCAAAACTAACAACGTCCATAGACTTTAACGATTATTGAAAAAATTACTTTTAAATAGAAATATTTATTCTATGAGGAAATATTCCTGCATAGGCTAAACTTCAATATCGTAGGTCACAGTTGAAAATTTCCTTCGATTATTAGCCACATGTCTGTGAAGAGCAATTTTACTACCTGAGTGTGGCAACACAATTAAAATACATACAAAACTTGTAGGCTCGAGACACGTCAAATAATTCTTTCTCAGTGTTCCGGCAGTTGCTGCAGCGGCCATCTTCATGTAGAAGTTGCTGAACTGAGTTGCTTCTACATGAAGATGACATCTCCAACCACTGCCGAAAAGTAGAGAGAGAAATTATTATTTGGCGAGGCTCAAGCATATAATCTACTCACGGTTACATCCATTTTTATGAGGCATTGCTAAAGTTATACTTCCAGGATATTCATACGCCTCATATACCTAAACTAAGCTTAAAAGTCTATACCAGACAGCCAACGCACCACAATCGTGTGCACTCATTATAATTGTATTTTGCGTAATAACAATTTCCTAGGAGGCATTACCAACAAACCTATTTTAACAATGTCTTTATTCTTATTTGTTAAAAATTAATATTCTTAGTCAAAATATAATTAAAAATTAAATTCATCGAAAAATTTGGTACTTTTATGTTAAAACTAGTATAAAAAGCTTATGATACACGACATATTCAGAATACAACAAAGCATGTCATAGATGGAGTTTAAAAGTGGACATGTTGAGTTAATTACTTATCAACGTAACGATATTAAAGATAACTGTTTCATGCAAGAAATATTAAACGAAACTTTATCAGAAAGTGTCACGTTGAAAATTTAAAAAAAAAAAAAATGAAATGTATTAATCATTAATTCTATTTTTTTTCGAACATGTAAATCATAACGATGCATTTTAGAAAAACAAATATTAAACATGAAAGTTGGCAAGATTTTTCAACGTGTCAAAATTCCTTGAGAAAATATAATAATACTTGATGATGAACTGATTCCTCATTTGAACTTTAACTGCAGACTTAGCAACCTTCAAATATTATCATCACGGAATTTAATGAGCTCTTTAAAAGGTTTTCAGCTATCAGTTAATCTTTTTCATGTGGAAAATGCGTGTTTATTCAAATATGTGAATGTTTTTCGTATTAAGTCCAATATTAATTTCTTCTAACCACATGTTACAAAACTTTATTTCGGTATTCACAAAATACAACAGTGAAGATTAGAACACCGAACTTGCATCCGAAGCACTGAGATTACATCTAACACTTGAAACAAAGACAACTTTTTATTTTTCCCAATCGGAACCAAGCCATTGTCTTCCATTCCCACATTGTCACCAGAACAACCAGCGCCATGACAAGAAAGAAGTATAGAAATCACGCAAACAGAAATAAACACAAAAATCCAGACTAAAGCAATTATTAATAGCAGAACTTTTAGGGACGCGAGATAAAGTGTTGTCTGTTTTATTGATTAGGCCCGCAAAAGTACAACAATTCCACATCTTAAGGTATGTCTCGCTCACATAAAAGCTGTACTCTTGGTGTTTGGTGAATGGTTAATGCTGACATCAACAAAAACTCAGCACATAGATCACTGGTTGCCAGAAATAGAGGAAAAGCACCAAAACCGATATAGGTCTGGTAAAGCTGACTGGATAATGCTGCACTCTACTAGTCTGGCAGTGAACTCCGTCATCCAGATCCATAAACGAGCCTGAAGAGCATACCGACAATTTTTCTCACGTGTATGCATCATACCAGAAGAGTGTATGGTATGTGAAGTATCAAATTCTTTTTTCCTGTGAGTGCTAAGCCAATATTGGACTAAGTCTGTAGCGGTGACAAAATTTCTTAGCAATACTCAGTTATTATACAGCATGTTCACGAACAAATGGTAATAACACCAGAGTCGGGTAGATAAGCACAAATTGAGCATATTTCATCAATGAACCAATAGTATATCATTCATAGATAACTCGCTAATAACAGTGGAAATGTGAAGGGGCAGGCAGGCAGGCAATCTCAATATCTAGGCTACAGGCAGTGCAATGAAATGACACTTTATATACACTGAAAGCACATTGCTTCACAAGCACCTAAAGGAACTTCCTCCAAGCATTTCGATATCACGCCCAGCAGGGACTGTATGCAGATACGTAGGAGCTCAGAGACCGCGACCGTTCGCTACTGAGCTGTGTTATCAGGCACGCATACCTGCGCACAGGCTAACTTTAACAAATTATTTGTAAATTTACCATATCAGTTTATACGTACAGTAACAAAGCGCGAATAGCAGAGTATTTTCCAATACATTCATGGTAGCGTTCCTACAGTTGCTCAGGAAAGAGTCAAATGCGTAGGGAACTTTGTATAGTAGCGATGCTAAACATTCCCATATTTTCAGCCTGATACGTATTACTAATACCATACACTATATACGTTAAAAACTTCCATTACAGTTTAGGAAGTTTACCAGGAGATGTTTGCAGTGCTGGTTATACAAGGTCGCATACCCGCCCCTGCGTATTGCAAATACCATTAGCATGTTAACTATGGACGTTTGTATATTGGTTCCTTAATGAAATATGCTCAATTTTTATTTATATACCCTAATATTGTGTTTATTATCAATTATTCGCGAACATCTGGTATATATTTAAAAGATTCGAAAACTATTTTGATTTTAATTTTATCGTAACTGAGTCTCCTGTATTAAAATAGGAATGAGAATAGGGTGTTCTGTAAACCGACATAACATACGAGGTAAGGGGTTTGTAAACCGACATGTCCTGATGTTTTGCTTTTAACAAGTCAAGTCGCGATGAACAAATAATTACTGTTTGTTCATTTGAACTGTAATTATTTGTTTTAGATGCCTCGTTCGTTAAATAAATACGTAAGACCTTTTACAAGGAGCAAAAATTTAGCAGTGGAACCCTGAGAATATGGCAAGGCCATAACAGGAATACGAAATTATGAAAAGGGATGGTTAAACACATCTAAAACTGTTACATGTGAACGAGAGGAAAATTCTTCAAATTGAGAAGATCATCTGATTACGAATTGGATGTCCCAAAAACCTGTAAGTGATGATGCAGCTTGCATTTTTTGTGACCAACTTTATTCTCAAGATAACAGTGAAGAGAAGTTGGTCCAGTGCCTCTCATGTCAAGGCCCTCGGCACACAGTGACTGCAGCTGTGCAAAGAATATTGTTTTGCCAATAATATATTTTTTCGAGCGTGACAAGTAGTTTATAAACCTGTTAATTGTTAAACTGAGAAACATTGTAGTAAATAGGACAATACATACATATTACTTACAACATATTTAATTTATTTGTTAATTTTTTCAATATTTCTGATAATATGTCGGTTTTCAAGGTAAATTTCTAATAATCATATTTTGCTCGGGTAAACGAAGCTCTGACTTTCGAATATTACTGTTAAAACTAACTTATCATCTATCGTGGCTTTTTATGCAGTTTAACTCCATACTGAGAATGTATGTTTGTATCAGAGCTAGACACCGTAAACAAAATGGTATGTTTGCTGCGGTGGTTCTCCTTTGTGCTCGACATAAGTACAGTGCCTGTCATAAAACTGAACAACTGGAACACTTGAACTTGAACTCGGAAATTCACTGTAGTCTATTCCCGGTTTCTTCACACTTTTTATCAAAACTTGGAAAAATTTCCCAACATATGACAGATTTGGTTGTTTCCGAAATACACCGCTATGTATCAAAGACGTTCTATAGTTTTATTAACATTTGAGTAACTTATTTTTGGTTAAATTAAACTTACACTTGTACTTCATATACTAATTTTAATATTTAATTTATGATTTAAAGGAATAAAAGCAGTGATAAACAGGTGAGTTGTTAATACCTAGTAACAAGTAGTTTTTATGCAAAATATGACTGCACTTAGTGGGCAAGAATACAGTGCGTTGTCTCTCTGGTGTGGTTTTGTAGATTCGGTTAAGATTTGTTTGCACAAGACGTATGAATACTTAGAAGTAGAACTTTAGCAGGAAAGTGTTAACTAACGTGAAGAGACTACGACAAGCTTCCCACGGGAGTGATACTGATATTATTGGGCAATGAACATTCCTGCGTACAATCCTGGTAATAAATTGACTTCTTGTTCAGTCACTTACAATGACGTCACGAGGACATGAGCTCAGCCATAAAACTTTGCTAGTAGTGTCAATAAGCACTGTTATCTAAACAAATAAAAAATTGAAGAAATACATGTAAAATTTTTACAGTGTATACCTTCAGGATGAGCAGCATTCATAATTTGAAATTCAAACAGTTTTACTAGTACAGTCGGGGGATGGAAAAAAAGGCAGCTGAAGTAATAAAGTTGTGTTTGCCACTCCTACGCTAGCTGCTCAGGTGCTCGAAATTTAAATTTCAACGAGAGCAGTGCCACTGCGGCTAAATGGGAATCCGTGAACTTGATTAAAATTACGGCGGCGAGACATGAAAACCACATTTCCTGCGCGCAGGCGCAGTTGAGATAAGTGAAAAATTAATTTCTGGTGCTCGGCGAGTCTCGCCCACCTTTGTGCCGAGCCATCCTCATCCCCCTCCCGCGCCCTTTTCAAACAAAGAATGGTCCACCTAGGACCGTGATTCCCAAGGGCGACAAGCCGCTTGTTCCGGTGACTTCGAGTAGCTGTTCTGCACTCACAGTTCTTTAACATCGATCACTTCCCAGTCGCAGACAGCTTCCATCTCTCCTGCTAACGGAAACGCTCCTAAATTCCCGAACGAAACGATATTCCTCATGGAAAGTCTGGCGTAGGGAAAATTTCGCCACAAAGTGTGTTGTTGTTTCAAAGAGATCACTTTCAATATGGTGGTTTATTGAGAGTTTCTGTTTATCTGTGTACACGTTTGTGTTTGGTGGCAATTATATGTACGTACCCATGTCAAAATAATATTTTGTGTATTTTATTCACGCCTTGAAATTGTGTTTGCACGAGTGAACCTACGAACATTTTTCGAATTAATCGTTCGCAAGCAAGCTTATTTTTGTGTGTGTGTCTATATTTTATATCTTATATCTTATTTTAATATACATATTAAAATAAGCTTGCTTTATATATAACAAGCTTATTTTAACATATATACTAAAATAGGCTTGCTTTATATATATATATATATATATATAGAGAGAGAGAGAGAGAGAGAGAGAGAGAGAGAGAGAGAGAGAGAGAGAGAGCTATACACTAACGTTAAATCGAAATGAATATAGCTGTCAGGGAAAAGGAATTTTTCGATTGACTTTTCACATTTAAATAACATAATTGTGTAAGCCAACGTTTTGCTCATATCTAAATAAAGTAGTTATCTAAAACAGCTTTATTCAAAGTCCATTTCTATAACCGAATATTTAACCAAATGTGAACATATATCATTACATTTTCGTTGGTTTTAACACATTACAAAGAAAACTTTTTACACGATTTATTTTAATTAATGGAAATAGCTAATATAGCAATTTATTTAAAGAAAAAAACATAAACTCTAGTTCACATGCATTAGTAAAGCTAACTGATGGAGAATATTTGTTGTATGCCTAGCTATTAGCTATGGCTTCCCTGACTGAGTTGTGTAAACCTTACTCCAGCCAGGACTTCAGAGACAAAGGGACACTCCTCATGTTGAACCAGCACCTAAATACTTCTGTAGTTATTATTTTTGTTTACTATCTCTTTTTTATGCTATAAGATTCCACAGCTGGTTGTAATCCGTAAAACTGCTTTTGACATTAAGATACGGATTTAGATTAGTTTCTCTGTCGATCTCAGAGTTGCCAGATATACTGTTTTATCCCAAACTAATTCCTGTTATTTTTAAAATAATTTTTGACATAAGGTGTTTGTTCCTAAAGATACACTAAATGTCCGCTTTTAAGATTAGCTGCACAACTCTAACAAAAATGTATTCCGTTGTAAAATATACTAACGGTGGCAGCAGTCTTTCAAAAAGGACGTTTCCTTTACGAAACACCCACCTTGTATTCCACTAACTCGATTACGTAATTGTTGTTGGCAATTCCTCAAGAAATCATAGAAAACGTATTTTCAGGTGTCATAATAACTCATAAAAATAAAATTGAACGATGAATCATGGTTTGTTTAGATTTTTCAATTATAATTAAAAGTTAAGTGATTTTTATATGACTGTTCTTGTAAATAAAAATATAGTCACAATGGAACGTCCAAACAAATAATTCTTCCTACTTACCGTAGGAGAGATATGAAAATTAAATCATCCCAATGTCTCTCTGGACTGTTAAATCCCCCCCCCCCCCCCCCCAAACAATCACAGCATTTTCCAAACCTAATAACTGATAACTTTTAAACTCAGACACCGAATTTCACTAAACTACGACGGCATGTAGTATTTAGTAAGGACATCTGACATTTATAATTTTCGACTATTCCGACGAGTACTTATTTTCAAAATGGTGGCAATGTTTAAATGTAGAGCCTTATATTATATCTCGGGAACTATTCAACAGATTGCAACCAAATATGGTACGGTGACAGTGCATGACGTAAGCATTTAAATATAAAGTGTTAATTTTATTAAACCAAGATTTTGAATGATTGTGCAACATGAAAAACTAAGCTTTAATAATAAACCTACTTTAGTAATATAGACATGTCCCTTCGGGAGCAAAGGCAGTGACAAGAGGGGCGAGGCATTTTTCTTCATCTAGGAATTTTTTCTGTTTTTCGTACAAAATGGCAAGTTATACCATAAAAATCGCATCCGAAATAACTTACAATACCCTAAATTTCACATTTTATACGTCACAAATTTCCTGTGTTTCCAAATCTTGTAAGAAAAAAAAACCATGCACTAAAATATGCAATAAGAATCCCCCCAAATTCAATTTCTCAGCAATTTTGTGGTATTTTGGTAGATTTCTTATTCCTTCCAGCCCACCACCAATCATATTATTTATTACTTCTATCCCACCACTCATAAGGCTCGTAACCTTTTCGAAAAGCATCGAACACCACCTTCCCTCTGCCCAACCAAACGAAGTGGCTGCATTCCCTCCTGCAATTATATTAATGTAATAACTTTTGCTATATAATTGTTCAATCAATGTATTCATATCTAATGGTCACATTTATTGGACAGCTTTTTTAGTTTCAGTTCATTGTGTTTAACATTTTGAAAACTTTTTAAAAGCAAATGTTGAATTAAAAATTGTTTTGTTCTTTATTTGAATCATAATGTGCATATGCTAACATTGATTGTTTTATATTTTCTTGTTAAATGATTATGTGGCAGCCCACATTTATTCGCAAGTTGGACCGTAAAAAAGCGAATATGTTTAAACATTAAGATTTTGAGTGTACGAGTGTGATAAACTTCTTAACTTGCGTGATCTTCTTGACCATCATTCCGCCAATCCTTGTTCAATCCAGGGGTTTGTCGTCTGTTTCTATCCGTACACATTAAAAAACGGATCACCAACTGTCTCCAAAATGTGTACATGTCAACAGTATTAAGTTTTATGTGCAGTTAACTATTCGTGCATTTTTTTATATTTAAACAATTTCCTAAATATTCTCTATGTATAGCTGTAAACTAGTAGTTGAGTTATCATAGAACCACTTTTAAGTTGTAAGGGATAAACGGATATAATACAAATTCAATAAAGAAAAATTTAATTTATTTATAAAAACAACTTATTATTATTTTGTCTTTACAACTTCAGAAGTAAAACGTTCGTCACATAATCTGATACAAAATCGATCCTCAAGTCTTCTAATGATCGAACAAATCTCAACCATGCACCAGTTATCCCCACCTCTTTGAAGCTCATGTAAATGTCTTGAGTCTATTAACACGTTCATATTAGCCAGTGTTCTTGTCGTCTTCTGCCTTCTTCACGCCACTTGTCGAGGAAACTCGTTGGGGAAACGTGTGGGTACGTCGAGGGAATCATCGTTGACTTTACTGTCAACACTGTCTTCAAAGTCATCATCAATGACCGTCTTCATCTCATGTGTCATCATCAATATCAAGTTCATATTAGCCAGTGTTCTTGTCGTCTTCTGCCTTCTTCACGCCACTTGTCGAGGAAACTCGTTGGGGAAATGTGTGGGTACGTCGAGGGAATCATCGTTGACTTTACTGTCAACACTGTCTTCAAAGTCATCATCAATGACCGTCTTCATCTCATGTGTCATCATCAATATCAAGTTTATTTGTTTTGTAGCAGAGGTTGTAGGTTCATCAGTATTTAGAGCTGATGGTAGTTTATTTCGGAGTTCGTGGACTTAACGCGAATGTCTTGCAAGTGAACTTTACGCGCATACCGACTGCAAGTTGATAGTAAATGTGGATTCTGGCTCACCTAGCACAACATTTTAATAACGATCAAAATCAACCAATTTAACCCAAAAATGAAGTAAATTTCACACTTTCAAATAACTTTTTTACGTTTTTAGAAGCCTCATTTGACATCAATTTTCGATCCCCAAAATAAAGCAAATTTGAGCTAAAATCATCCAAATTTAAGATAAAAATAAGCAAATTTTCATTGTTTTCGCAAATGGCCATGCAGGATTTGTGTCAATTTAAAAAACAGCAAACTTTAAGCTAAAATCAAGTAAATGTAAGCTAAAATCAAATTAAATATTATGTTATAATTCATTATCGTTTATATTCGAAGCTCTACTATTTTTTATTAAACTGCTCTATGCTCTAGATTTTCACCTTTTTCTCGAAGCTCATTTTTATCTTCAATCTTTTCTAAGACTGATAATTGTAAGTTCTGTAAATTTGAATGAAATTTGTAAACCAATTTTTTGAGATTTTCAGACGCATTATCTAATTTAACTGAAGGTGGCTCATTGTGGCCACGACCCTTTAAAAAAATAACTTATACTGCGTGGAAACAAAGACATGTTCAGTTTTATTTACAAAGAAAGACATTTATTAAAACAACTAAAACCATACATATAAAATTTGTAAATTTAAACAAATTAACCGACGTTCTTAAAATTTTTAAAAGTTCTTAAAGGTGTAACCATACAACTATGCGTCTTAAACTTTGTTTTAAACTATTAAAACATTTTGTTGATTCTTCCTTTATTAATATTAAAATTTTATATAGCTTAGCTAATTATTTCTTTCAAATAATATTAAGTTAATTTCCTCTGACTAATTGAAACAGCATTCCAAATTGTTCTCGCTTCAATAGCCTTATTAGAATCCACAATAATTTTTGTGCTAGTTTTTTCTTTAATTATAGTCGTTTTTCTGTATATGCAATCAATAACATATAAAGGTCTTGGCCCCCAAAATGAATAATAATTGATATCACCTTGAATGTTTACAGATGGTTTATAATAAAGTTCATTATATATATGTAATCATATCCAAGAAACACTTTATCTCAAAGACCACTTTCAATATCTAGATTTCAATTTTCTTTTCGAAAAATGTTTTTCTTATGTTTTTAACATAAATATTGCTTACATTACAGTGATCAACCATAGAAGCGTGTACATACTGTTCAACACAGTTTTTTCTATTAGTTTGAAACCCAACAATTACAAAATCGGGTATGTCAAATTGTAAATTATTAAACTGATCTTTTATATCAAAGTTAAAAACAGTTGTTCCAGTAGGAGCTAATTTTTCTAAAAATTGCCAATAATCAAAACTAGTAGGATTTTTTGGGTTTTTGTATATATTTTCTTTCATTAAAATTGCTGTGTTAAATTTGTATTCAACATTAGGCCACATAATTGCAAATTTTTGACTTGCAATTTTACCTGTATCGGCATAGCTTTTCTGAACCGCACCCATCCGCATTTTTTGTTTCATGAACAAATAAGCTATTGTTGTCAAACGAATTACGAAAAAATATATTTTTACAGCCTCCTTTCCAGTAAATTTAATGCTATCATGAGTAAAACCAAACAAATATCTCAGAGGATAGGTTATTTAATTTGTTTCATGACTGTGAACAGATTTTACTCCATATCTATTATCAACACCAGTAAATTCTAAATCATTTTTTTTATTTGGTGATCTTAACAAATCATTTGTCATTGGTAATGTTATTCCTGGATTATCAACAGCCTGAATAACATTTTCGTGTTTTGAGACTTCTACTCTAGAAAACTGAAAAGGAAAATGTTTGAACAATCATCAATACCATCTAATTTTTCATACTTTGTCTAATCTCCTACTTTGTCTATCTTTAATAAGCGATATTTTTCATTAACGTATGCATCATTTGAAAAAGAAAATCCATCTCCTATAGGAATATCAAATTCAATTATATTATTGTAAACCTTTAGATTTCCGTATATTGATCAGTTGGGGGAAAAGTTTGTCTATCAAAACTCTCTTTTATAAGAAAATGTATATATAAACGAACGATGTTTCTCATTGAAAAATACAGAAATTATAAAAAGAATCATGGAACAAAATATGCAAAAAATAAGAAAAAATAACTACCATTAGTTCGCGAATTACAAAAAAAAATGGTAAAAAAGTAGAACAAATAAGTGAAGAAAATTAATATTTAATAAATACGTTAGTTCCTGTAGCAGTAAAAATTTTTGATTATCCAATAACACCACAAGAAACATAATTTGAAAGAGAATTGTTTTCAGAACAAAAATCATCTAATTTAGAAGAGCACATGGGAATTGTAAACATAAAAAGATGTGACACCTCCTGCTTCTACTATAAATCACGGAAAATAAATTGCATAAAGAATAAAGAATATGGTTTATGAAGATATGAGAATAACTTTTACATTGCAGATAGAGAAGTAAAGATAGATGATGATAAATTATTTATAAATGATAATGAATATAAATAAACAGAAGGACTTTCTAATTTGTTAACAAAAGAAAGAGAAGTGTATCTTGATGATAAATCCACTGATAATGACTATGATAACTACACAGTGTAGCAGCCACCAAGGCGCCACACACAAACCTCCTAAGGTTCGACGGAGTATAGCTTGTGGAGCAAGGTAAATGTTTCCAAAACATGCTCCACATAACCGAGGTCCTTGTGCGTATATCAACGACATACCGTGCGCCACCCCCCCCCCCTCCAATCAGTCACCACAGCGAAAGAAGGCAGTCAGTATAATACTTATCGGAGTTGATTACGAAGCTGAAGGCATCACTACGGTCCAGGGCCTAGAGGAGCTCTAGGTCATACTACAGTTTGCTATATTGGTGAGCATAACCCGCGTGGCAGTTAGGCGTAACGCTACTTCTCGAGTCCCCGCTACCCAATCTTCATAACGTAAAACTCTGGCAAGGTAGGACAGTTCATATAGAGTCTTGCAAATGAAATAACTTGTACTTATTGTAATTGTTGAAGAACTAATATTTGTGTATTTAACTGTTATCCAAAATGTGTAATTATTGTTATAATTAATGAATTCTGGTCTACCAATCCGTCTTAGTGTTACGTACTCCTTAAGTAGCCCCCCTACTAGAATGAATACCTTGTCATATAATAACTGTGTTAGAGTTCAGAGTGAAGTTGTAGACCAGTAGTAAGGTTAAGCGGAGGCAGGACTGCTACACTGGTGGAGCTGCTGTTCGATCCACCTCGCGCTTATGCGAGTAGGTTCAGGTTGCATGCAACTTTTCCACTGCGCCTTGCGTTAGATAATTGCAAGCAGCGAGAAAGACACGTGGTTGCGCTTCACGCAAACCACAACACGCTCACGCGTAGCCTTTCAGTGAATTTAATCATTTACGTTTATTGTATTTCTACCCCAAAATGTTCATGTGGAATACGTTTCAGAATAGAATTTAATTAAAGTGTAATACCTTGTCCATTATTTATTTATTTGGTCATAATTGGATTCTTGTACATTAGCACTGTGTTAAACAGCTGTCAGTTACACACAGCCAGGGCATACGCAGTAAAGGATAGTGTGACAGGTTAGTACGCCACGTGTACGCATCAGCAGCTTGAGGCCTTGCCAGACCGGCAGTTTGACGTCATGTCGCTCTCTCCGCTACTCTTTAGAATTGCTTGAATTTTTTGTACCTCAGAATTATGCATGTAACATGCATTTAGTGCATGTGGAACAACCTGTTCCTATATAAGCGAGAAAATCTCCACTTGTGTTGAGTGTGTACTTTCGAGTATTCTACACTCTTCTTTTACCTTCTAGTTATAAGTGCATGTCTACAACACAGTTCGTGTTATCTTGCACATACAAATACACTTGACACCGCACATAGTACATGGAAATGCACAGTAAAAGCGAAACTTCTTCTGTGTCTCAAATCCTAAAACGTGTACTAATTTACACCTCAGAATTTTAATGTGCCTTAGATGAATGTGACAAACAGCACGCCTTATTACAGAACACCAGCCCAGCACAGTTCCCTAATGACACACCACCCCCGCCACAGAGCACAGGACACTCACCCCCCCCCCCCCCCAGAATCAACTACACCACCTACAGATTTTTTACGAGGACGTAGTATTAGACTCACTTATTTCACGCTCATTTCCACCCTACCCACTACCCACCACATCAATACATACATACAAGCTACAAATTTCTCCAAACCCACCACGGAAAACCCACACGCACAACAACCACTGCAAATTGTCATTGTGTGCCAGGCTACGGCATGTTCTCTCTCTCTCTCTCTCTCTCTCTCTCTCTCTGTACTATTTATTCCTCTTAAATTGATTTTCTAGTGATTGAAGCTTGTTTTGCAAAGCCCGTTTTTATTTTGCTTCCTTGTTACTGTTCGGGACACTACTTTTGTTTGATGGCAATTTTAAAATTATGTGAAACTTATTTTAAATTTCTTTATTCCTCTTAATTCTGAGCTGAGTATAAGTTTGTAAACTGGTTAATCTTGTTTACTTTTCATTGATTTGTAAATGCTATAAACGGCCTTGATAATAAATGTTATTTTTCTGATAATATTCACTGGTGTCTAAAACTTATGTGGTATTTTGTTTGCCGCTGCGATAGAGAGCAGCAGTTATACTGTAAAAAGGCAAGTAACAAAAAAAACAACTGTTGTTGATTTTCTATTCTTGTGCAGTTATGGTTCATTGTATTTATGTAATTATTTTTTCTTGTCAACTTTCTCATATCATTATTTTTTTATTACCCACATAATTTGGTGATTCTAAAATTATTATCATGAAATTTTCTACATCTTACACTCTTTGTATGGTGTTTCGATATTTATCAATTACCCACATCACGACATTTGGAACTTCCTCCAAGTTACTTCATGGACAAAGTAATTTACGGACTCCTTCATCCCGCTTCACCATTTTGTGAGTGCAAATTAATGATCTGTTTAAGAGTTCCATAATTTATGGTATGTAGGATTTCAACACTGCCGCCTTGGTAAGTGGAATCTTTGTAACGTTTATTGCCTCACCTCTGTTAGTGTTTGCAACGAAACTTGTAATGTTATTTAATTCTTTTATTTTTCTTAATATTTCTTAGTGCGGTCCGAGACTACCCCAGCGAAATGTAACTGAGCCTATGTGCAGCTGAACCTTACCTGCCTGCTCCTTGCGGCATCTTTCTTGGACAACATGTGTTAAATTGCCAAGTTATGTGTGTCGCTGCCCACACCGAATTTTCGTCCAAACCTCATAGTCAGATTTTTATAATTTTCTGCATGCTCCTTGTGCGTGATGTGACGACTAAAACTTCAAGCATGTCATTTACGGACTACATTTATTGCGCTTGCTGTGCGCATGTTCTGGACAAAATGTTACAATAGTTTTTTTAATTTTAGCAAATTTTGTTTAAATAAAGGTAATATTTAATGCTTAAAACAATGGAACAAGACTGGTTCCACAACGGTAATATTTTATTTGTGTGTTAACTTATTTTTTAACATTTACCCCATGTGTGATTCGTAACACTAAAGTTTGATTGCACTCCCATTTTCTCTGGTTAACTTTACTCTGTGCAAAAAAAAAAAAAAAAACAAAATAAATAAATAAATTAAAAAATAAAAATAAAATAAATGAATGTATCGAAATGGCAAAAGCGCTTATATGAATGTAAAAATACTCTTGCTGGATGAAACTATATTATTATTTCTTGCTGTTGGATATTTTTACTCACCTAGTGAGGGAACATAAAACAAAAAATCTTTTTTAAGGTTAACTTAAGTTATTATTTTATTTGGAATCGTCCCCTTTTTTATTACCATCTGTGGAGTGTTGTAAACTAAACTAATTATTATTTTATCTGTGTCATTCTATAATGTTGCTGGTTTTATATTGGAGTGCCCGACTTAGCAGCAAGGAGGCGAGTAAATTTATTTTGGGCTGGGCGCTGTGTTTGTTGATATAACTTATTTATTTACAACACCAAATAGTTGCATTTGAACGGAGGAATAGTTTTCTTTCCATGTTCTCCTCTGGGGCACCTTGGCACTAGGTTAAGAGTCCCTCAGTTGGGGCGTTTTTCCCAAAAGGAAATTCCCTTGGCTGCTATCTATTTTGGGCTCTTCACCTGGCCGCTGAGAGGTGGCTCAAAATTAAGTGATAGCAGATTTGTGGTTCCATTGCATTTTGGATTTCTTTACACATTACTGAAGGCCGCCATATTGGTAGGCGAATTTTCGACGCCATATTGGTAAGCGTCACTTGTTTCGAAGGCTGCCATCTAGGTAGGCTCGTTCGACGCCATATTGGTAAGCGTCATTTGTTTCGAAGTTTGTTAAAATTTTATAATTAAAAATTATTGAAATATCAAAAATATTAAAAAATTTATTTTAAATTATTTGAAAAAATTACCTTTCCAGAGGTCACCCCTCACCCATATCCATTACACCATCTTCTTACGGCTACCAACATCTTGGTAGACGACAGCTATGTTGGTAAACATTGCCCATCCGACATATAAGATGCAGACTACCTTGACCATAACCCTGTCACTTTCAGTGACCTTGAAAACCGAAACACGTTGAAAATTACATAAAAGTTAACAATCATACTATGTTACATTCAACTATCATATTACATGTAGAATACTTTGACATTGAACACAAGAAAACAAAACAAAAACTCAAGAAAAATGCAAACAAGTCAACAAGCATATGATGTTACCAACTACTTCCGCTATAGTAGATGCAGGCTACCTTGACCTTGATCCCATGACTTCAAATGACCTTGAAAACCAAAACTCGAGAAAAAATACATGAAGTTAATTACGTAGCACATGATGTTACAGTATACTACCTCCCTATTATATGCTGACTAACTTTACATAGACCCTGTGACCTTCAATGACTTTGAAAACAAACATTAGAGAAGAAGACATATAAGTCAACAAGCATATGACATTACGGATTACTACCTCCATATTATATGCAGACTACCTCGAACTTTACCCCAAGACATTGAATGACCTTGAAAACAAAAAATCGAGGGAAATACATGAAAGTTAACAAGCATATGATGCTACAAACTACTACCACCATATTGGATACAGACGACCTTTACCTTCACCCCATGACATTGAATGACCGCCAAAAACAAAATCTCGAGAAAAATACATAAAGGTCAGCAAGCATATCATGTTACAGATTAATACCTCCATATCAGATGCAGGTGAATCTGACGACCTCATTGCCTTGAATGTACTTGAAAACAAAAACTCTCTAAAAAATAAATAAAAGTCAGCAAGCACATTTCATTACAGACTACTACCGCCATATTGGTTGCAGGCGACCTTAACTTCAACCCCTGACCCATGATCTTGATAACAAAAATCATTTATTAATTTCATGAAATCGAAAAACATATAATACAACCCTAACCTACCCCTCGCTCATCCCACCACCCTCACCCCAGTCAATTATTTTGCGCAATGTATGGCAACGCCCTCCCCGTGCGAGTGTTCCACTGACAAGCACTAACCGGCAACGAGGAAGCCAACCCAGAACACGAGTGAACACAGTGTGAAATGCCTTTGTAAGAAATATATGGAGTGTCTATGTATGAGGACTTGAAATTATTTATAATAATGTTTAGCAACGTTCATGGTATTTACTAGCCAGTCTCTTACACCATCAAGCAGATTACCATCTCATACAGAGACGAGAATGAGGAAACCAAAGTGTTTACGTTTCTAACGCTATGTCACCTCGGCCACACCACACAACATGTATACTGACTGCAGATGCACAGAAATATTCCATACGGGGACATTTTCAAAGTGTTGGAGAAAACCATAACTCCCCGATACCCTTTGAATGTTAATCGCCAAGAGTTGATGATGTGCAGTACGGCAGAACAATCTTCATGAACCTGCACAGGTATCGCGCCTGCCCGTCATTCAGGCAGTTGGTAGAGACTTACGCCCCAAGGCTACACAAGTGTGAAGTAGAAGCTTTTTCTCCGCGTCATGCAATGCCCAAGCCCTAAGGCTCCGAAAATGTGATAATCCTTAGTACACGTAAACAAAAGACTATGAGGGGAAAAAAATGCATATGTGTATTAAACCACAAAGATTCCAGAAAGAAGCTTTGTATAATGCAGAACATTGTTATTTCCGTGCAAATAAATAAATGGGTTAAAAGGTATCAAATATATTAGCTTTGTATATTTTTAAAATTTTTTATAAGTTTGGGTATATTTTGAATACAAATGTTGGTACATTGTAAAGGCATACTCGGGTTTACTACATTTAAAGCACAAGAGAGAATTTAGCCACCACAATATAAAAAAAATATATATATATATATATACTACGTTTAAGAACGTAATTGAATTTTAAAGCGAAAAAAGCGTGCAGTTTAAGGGGCAGACCGCTGCGAAAGTCGTCTGTCTAGACTTGGACGGCCGGAGGTATTTGCATCGAAGAACATCTGACGGAGGTAAACTTCCGGTCCAGAGACAGCTGCACGCCAGCTATCAAGGCTTATAAAGTCTATAATACATAATCATTGTTCCAACAGACAGCGACTGCATATTCATTTATTATGTAATACGCCGGGAAACTGTAGCTCAGTCGAGAATATATATGCTAACAGGAGGTCCAGGTACGATACCTGTTGCACCTCAGACACAACACACACCAGCCAAAAAAATACACACACAGACATAAGGTAAATACAGACGGAACAAATTACACGCTACAATACTGGTTAAAAACGGTACACGATACAGTAACAATGAGAGAAACTTATGCAAGTACAATACTGGGAAGACAAACGAACAAAACAAATTGTCAGTACGGCGAAATAGCATCGCCGTTACTATACTCATTTTGGAAATTTATACTGGGAGGATAAATATAACAACGTGCACGGTACTAATGGAAAAAAATGGTATAATAGCTAATAAATTAATCATACAGGCAGAACAAAATACGCGCTACTGTACGTAGAGACATGCTCAGTTAAGAAAAAATTATACACATCACCCTACATGATGAGACATAACATACAGGAGGGTATAGTAAAACAATCTCTACATATGCATAATAAAATAGGTTTGCCGAATTAAACATTTTTAGTGCCTTTCAAAAAGTATAATTACCATATTATAAAACATGGTGAAGAAAAGAAAGTTGAAGGAATGAGTATATGTTTGGGTAGTGGAGGCAAGGGAGTCAGCCATCTGCTGGACATGTGCTGGGGCAACCCTGGAAATCTAAACGATTTTTTACTAGTACATATTTTGTAAAAAGGTTTTACAAAATGTTAAATAGCCAATTTTGATAAAGTTTTTTTAACGATTTTTAAATAAATTTTGATAACAGTTTTTCATAAAAAATTTTTTTAACGATAATTGATAAAATTATTAATCAATTCTTCATAATTTTTTTTTTTAGTTTAATAATTCTTTTCAGATTTTTTGGGTCAAGTTTACAGGGTCACAGTCAAAGGTCATTGTCAAGGTCACTTGGATCCAAGATTCCCCCCCCCCTCCCCCACCCTCTGAATCGGACGTCAGACACCATTGTGCGTCAACATAAATTTCCCTACTACTATGCTAACTGAAATGTTTTATGCGAAGAAAGATAACTTAAATGCATAGTATAAAAGGAAGTCCCTGGCGCGTGTCTGTGTGTCTGTATGACTGCGCTCATCTCGAGAACCACTGAACAAATTTGAATTCTGTTTTTACTGTTGTTTTCTGAATTTGTCGAGGAAGGTTTATGTGTATAAAAAATTTACCTAGCACTTAGAGGAACGAAAGAATTGTGTAAAATTAAATGATCTACATTAAAGTCTGTGGTAGCATACATCAATTTTGAATAGATAAGTAGCTGGTAATAAACGTACTTCCGATTTTAAATACACAATAAAAACGAACGAAAAATTCATTGTTTTTCCTAACCATAAAGAATATAATCAAAACAAATTAATTCATAATTTAAACTGTTAAGTGTAGATAAGAAATGTCATTTGCATCATACAACTATCGCCAATAATTTATGAGTTATGAAAAGTTTTGTCTAATATCGATACAGGCGCGCATGGACCTACACGTGGGTGGGAGTGGCGCCGCGTGGTCTGGTGATGAGAGGGTAAGTGCAGTGCAAGAAGGGAGGCGAGCGCGCGGCCGGCAGAAGAAACTCATTGTACCCAGGCGAAGCCAGGACAGAACACTAGTTAGTGTAATATATACAAGTTGCTCAAATGTCTACTGTTATACAATGAATTATTTGGTTTTTCTCGGCTATGTTCCCCTAAACTCGGCTCCCGTCCTAAGGAAAGTAGTTTGTCATAGATAGACATGCGGAATATGAAAATAGTGCACATATCCAATAAGAATACGTTTAATATTATAATTTTTATGTTACGTACTCTAAATATAACATGTCACATATTTTTTATTATGTCAGCGGAATATGCTGTTGTAAAATAAATAACGTTTTCATTTGATTTTCTTGTCTCTATTTTTGTTGTCACAATTCTCGAAAGAATTTATTTCCCTATATTAAAATATAATCGTTAAGTTGAAAATCAAACAACTATCCGGGTAACTTGAATATCCGCGAATGCAGATGCGGATAAGTTCTCCACTGTGGCGGATGCGTATGCTGAAGTCTCCGCGGATGTGCGGCGGTTTCGGATGTCATAATGCGACAGCCTATGCCCCAGTCATGACAATGTTGCTTAGATGTTGGGGCCATAGGTTTGAACATTTACTATAAAAATATGATTCAAGGTGCCTAATACTAGGCGATCATTGCATCATTTTAACATCGCATTCAAAGGCGTATCTCAATAATGTTTCATGTAAGGATAAAATGTCTTTCAACTTTTCTAACTGTGGTTTTATGACTAATCGCCTACCAGATTATATGACATAAGTTACAAAATCTTCCATACTTTTATATATGGTTTAACATGTCGTCTATAGCATGATTATTGAAGACAATTAGAATCAGCGATATAATTTACTCTGTTTTTAAAGTAATACGTCAGATAGTATCCTGCGGTGATTTCAAGTTACCATAAAGAATGGGAACTAAGATGACCATACCAGGACTCAAGCACTGATCCTCCCCGAAGGAAGTTGAGTATCCCACTGCTGCATCACCCAGCTCAGTAGGAGCCGGCAACAGGGACATCCAAAGAAGACGAATATGTGTTAGCAACACCTCCAGCATGAGCTCGCCCTCTACACGTCGGCACACACACAGTTTGTGTGCACTGTCATCGTACTTGTCGCTCCGCCATCGAGGGTCGCCCGCGATTTGAATACGGGTCGCCTAGGTGGCGACAGCAGGCTCTCGTCGTCACGCGAGCCTCTCCACCGCCGAGCAAACACAGCCCCTTCCCCTCCCCATCCCTGCACCATGGCAGAACCGCCTGTTTCTCACTACTTCACCACACATTCCACACACATGTATTAGCCATGCTTATCCCTTTCAATCGCACATAAGTATACTAACCATCAAACATATAGTTGCTCCCACAACGATGCGAAGGTTTGCAGTGTTATTGGGAAGAAAGGTAAAATTAAAAAAAACAAGAAATTATTACAAGTTGAGACTGGTGTGAACAATATTTATCGCACAGCAATATATCTCATAGTCTGACGCCACCCTCCATGTCTGCTAACACATTCCATCAGACGTTGCGGCATATAGTTGTAGAGGTTCTTAATGGTGCCATATTCCATGCATGTTAATATTCGCTTGCTATTCCTCCAGATATTATGGTAGGGGATAGTCGTGTTACGAGCAGCCAATAGCATCTGACGCATATTCATTTGGGAACAAGTCTGACAATGCGACTGGCCATAACAGAGTAGCCAAGGCTTCAAGTTAGGCTTTTGAGATAGTAACTGAATGAAGACGAGCATTGTTCTGTTGGAATTGAACACCGGCATTGAACATTTACCAACTGCAGGACCTCTGGTTGCAGGACTTCATTAATAAATCGTTGGTATATCAAAATGCCCGTGATGAAGACCAATGATGATTGGGCATTGTACAAAATGGCACCCCTTACCTTTGGATGTGAGACGTGCGACAACAAACAGTTTAACTTGGCAATGCCTACATTGCCTCCACACATGGATGCCAAGTCTGTGGTCATCAAGACGAAAGCAAGACTCTTCACTGAAGATTGCCCTCTGTCTTTCTGCAAGTATCCATCATAGTCGTGACGATGCCATCACAGTCTTGGCGACACAGATGTGGTGTTAGCGGCAGTCGTCTTAGTGCATGTATTCCTGCACAGTGCAGACATCTGCCAATAGTACTGACCCTCACAGGATGCTGCAGGGTCGACATCACTGCTCGTTGAATTTTCGAACACAACATTCTCACAAGAGAAAATGCTAAAGAACATTTTCTACCACGAAAATGTTACGAGGTTACTTAGAACCCTCCAGACAATGATGTAACTAAATAATAAAATGCCTAATCTACTAAAATGGAATTTAAAAAATTTGGTGTTTGGTTTGTAACAAGTTGGTATGCATACTGTTGGTAATAGGTGTGTATTTATCTGCTGGGCCAATGTTCGTTAACCAGAATTGTATGTAAATATATGGAACAACCTTTTGGGGTGAAAACAAAGCCACTTTCTTGTGTTTTATATCATATGAAGCTACTTCATGCCCTGAGATATTTCTCTTTAAAATATGGTCAGTTTATGTCAATGTAGGGAACACAACAGTTGGTAATTGGAAGAACATTGATTGTTAAGTTGGGGCCATCATTATGTAATCGACATTATGACAACAATAGTAATTTCCAGATGACTGATTCAATAAAACTACGATATTGTACTTTTGTTTAAAAGCTATGTTTTTAACACACAGCCCAAAATTGTCTTCATTGGTTATGTCTTGGTTATTTGTCGGGAAACATACTGCTATAAAGTTATCTATCCAGTCAATTTCACAAATGAAAGGGGTCAAGGACGAAGCTGAAGATAAGAAGAGATGGTGGAGGTTTTACTGATATTGAGGGGGTTAATTTAGGTATATGATATATCTTCATCACCGAGGCCCTTACAATGATATAATAATGAACTTTTACACTCGGGTAAGCACTATTGCCAGATATAAGGTAATATTACCTTAATTTACATTATTATTATGTTTAACGTATGCCACTATTAGTAATGATTGAATTGGACAGTCTGTAGTAGAACGGACACACGCATTATGTGACCCTCACTGGCTGCTGGTCGGACGTGGGAAGACGATGCGCTGCTCCTCGTGTCGGCCTATATCGGCGCGTTATTTCGTAAGCTGCCCCCATTTACTGGCTGGTGGTAGGGGTTATTGCAGTCGGCCATTTTCAAAACAGTTGATGCAATCCCTGATGTCCTGATTTACTCTGAAGGTGTGAGGCCGGGTTCATACGGACATGTTACTTAAGGCTCTCCCATACAATCATAGCAATAACTTCGACATTTGGAATAAACTGTATACCTTTGTTGACACAAAATTGTACAGCCAACATAAATTCACTAATAAAAAAATAATTATAATAATTAAAATAATAATAATAATTATTATAAATTATGTTTCCTAATTTATAAAAAATTACCAAATGTAAATGTTCATTAAACGGGGCATTGTTCCTCTGGTGTTGGGACAATGCTATGAACTTAACAGTTGGCGATTCCTAATTTTTGTTACATTGGGACACCATCGCACAATAAACATTATGCCTTCATATTATGATATTATTTTTTTTAAATACCAACATATTCATTTAATTTTCTCAATGGTTCAATTTTGTTTATCGTAGATATTCTTAAATAATTAATTGTCTGGCATTGGTTGTGTATTGGTTATTAGTTGGAAAATATATTCTGGTAATTATAGGTAATTATATGATCTATAAAGTTATAAAACTCTACCATGCGACTTCTATGTTTGAACTGCCAAATGCTTTGTTTATTGTTCAGAAAATTTTTCACCAAAATTTCGTAAACCATTACGTAGAATTTTCACAATTTATGTAAGATTTCTTTTAACAAAGTCTGTATATAATTCTTACAATAAATTAATAACTTATAAAGATTAATATTTTTGGAGCTTCTGTTTAACCTACTGTTACTAATAACTTATGTGTGGGAGAATGACAATGCCTTGAGAATGACAATGCAATAGATTTGTGGGCGAATTTTTTGTAGAAGAACTAGAAGTAATCGATGTTTTAAATAATATAATAACAGCAAATACATTGTTTTAAGAAAGTTTAGTTTCTCTCTGCCGGAGGCCAAGCTGCTCTGGTTTGTGCACGGCGGTTAGTACTATTGCGATGTGTATTGTAATCAGTGACTCATCACACTACGTCTGGTCCACAAACTTTGCACAGCACATCTTTGCACAACATAATACTATGACAGCTGTGCAGTTATACCACGAACCATCTGTGACATGTCACCTTCCAGTGCAATAAATATTATGTCGACTCCATGAAACAAGATGCCGTGCAGCGCATATTTCGCCAAGTTTAGTGGCGTCTACACATACTAGATGTGACGTGGCTTGAGACAATAGCAGCGAACTTACGCGCTCTCACACATTCCGTCCATCTAGATAAGTTTCTTTCTGTTGCATGCATCATCGTGCTCTCATGCCATGATGCTAAGGGAAGTTCATACTAACTAACTAAGGCTTGACGACAGCCGTCATGGAATTTTTTATGCGTGCACCTGTATGTAATTTTCTAAATATATTTTTTACACCAGCCAGTTATATAAATTAATGTTCCGCCTACAGCGTATCTCTTTTCTGTTTCTTATATATGAGACAGGCGTTTTCAAAATGACAGACGCAAATACAAATGAACCATGTTCAGCAGCTCAGTTGTAAAACAGTGGATTTGTTTTTTTTAAACTAGTGTTAATGCCAGTATTATGCAATTTCTTTGATAGTAGATGACCCTTAAAGCCAGTTGGCAGTATTTCATACGTACCCTGAGTAAAGTATGAAGAACTATTGAAATATCCTTACATTAAAAGTAACCACTATACTCTTGACCAACACATATTTAATTTATTTTCAATATATTATTATAAAATATCTCATAATTAATTTTGTGGTGTTTCAAATACATTTTCGATGGGAGGTATAAGCCTGATAATGACTCACCTTCAAAACCAAGGGCGAATGTCAACCTGTAGATACCAAATTGTAAGATAAAACTTACTGGAAAATTTGCAAAAAATTTACATTATCTTGTTTAATGTTGCTCACAATGCATAATTATATGAGTTTTAAATCTATTTTGTTCCATAGTATTTTTACATCGCTCATTAACAAAAGTCACAGCTCATTACCAACAGTTACCATTATCTTGAGCGCTCATCCTAAATTAACTTTCTTACAAACTTTTTAAACTCTCCACCTTCTTATATCATGGACTTCATATTTTTAATAAAATTATATAAACATGAAAGGGGGTTTCATGTTTATATAAATCGGTAATGGTACACGAGTTAATTTAATCTGGAAATTCGTGCAATGGTAAATTAAAATAAATATAATATATTTCCTGATGTTAAATGATCACATGTTCGTTTATTTTCGCAGTATGACAAAAGTGTAGCTTCGATGGTGTGGGGATAATTGTTTATTTGTGTGATTAGTTTGTAAGAGCGGAATGGTTGATTGCGATGTTTAGTTAGTATCAGAGGGACAGCATGCTTAGATGGAATGGTGATGGTTAGTATGAATGGATCATGTAATGATGGTATTTGGGAATTAAGATGTATGGGTGGTCTAACAGTTTTGATCTCATGATGGCGTGGTTGGGGCTTATTATAGGAATATTTGATTGGCTCGGCTGCTGTAATGGCTTGTTTATATGTGTAGTTGGCAAAGTTAGGTTAGGTGAAGTTAGGTAACGTTAGGTTAAGTGAAGTTAGGTTAAGGGTATGGTGTATGCCAATAGGAATGTTGGAAAAAAAATTTCAAGTCCTGGCATAGGGGTAAGAAATATTTCATGTTTAACATAGGGTACAAAGCCCCTAAATGTAAATACTCAAATATGGGAAAGTCAAAAAATTCATTATATGTAAATAAAAATCATAAGCCTGGGATAGCCAAAAACCTTAATAAATAATTATGCCTATACGAGAAAAAAAACTTAGAAAGAAAAACATATTGCTGGTCTATCTAAGTCTTGGAAAGTAAAAAACTTATTATATGTAAATAAAAATAAATCGAAAAAGGGTGAATAATTAATGTTCACAATATTTCTTTAAAATTCGACTTGAAAAAACACAAGTCCGAAAATATATGTAACACATGGAATATATTTACTAAAACATTTTATATATGTTTATAAAATCCAATATGGTGCTGGTCATTATCACACAATCATATTTTCTTTCTGATGACATATTCTTATATGCATAAAAAATACGAATCTGTAGACATGTCACTCGATACTCTTAGTTGTTAAAGTTAAATAATAACATTATATAAAATGAAATATATAACTCTTTACGTTACAAAAAATTATATGGCTGTTGTGATACCATAACACAAATCTTGAAAATACAAGTCCATAGACACTTCACTCCATACAGTTGTTTGTAAAAGTTAAATAAAAAATACACATTTAAATAGTAAAACACTTGAAAATTATATAAGTTAAATCTAATTAATATATATGTAAGTTAAACCTAAATAATAATTAAAAGGTAATTTAGAATTATACTTAAATATTATTATATAAAAATAAACAATAAACAGCTTAAAAATTATGTAAGTTATATCAAAATATCGTATAAAAATAACTACAAGATATTTATTCGTCCACAAGCTATATACATTTTATAAACTCTTGTCCCATCAGATGTTGCGATAGCCTAGTGGTCTGGCGACCGAAGATGTGACAGTTCGTTGCTACACTATTTCAAATGATATTTTGAGTTTAAAAAAAGCAGCGTCACTAGCGGCTAACTACAGAACTAATATGGTAGTCGAACAAAGGCGACTAATCAAGCGACTGGCGCACCACCTAGCAGCCAACTCTGAAACCAAGATGGCAGCACTCCTAGTGCCCAATGCCAGAACTATGATGGCACTGCTCCTAGAAGCAGCTGATGTAAACGAAAGTGAGAAACAAGGGACAAATGAAAAACGAAGATAACAGACAGCTTCCAGTAATATAAAAAACAAATGACGAATGGATGGGAGAGAAAAGAAAGGAGGAACGAGAAGTTAAGAAAGAAATGAAGGGAAATAAGAAGAGAAAAGGAATGAAATAGAAAGTAAGGAAATGCAGAACGCATAAGAGAATATTGTGGGAGCATTCAGAGAAAACCCATGGCATGGTAGAACATGAAAAAATAACACACTGGTTACTACTATGACGGTCCAAGATGTCGGCATACTGGCTACAAATATGGTGGTATACTGGCTACAAATATGGCGGAATCCAACATGGCGGACGCATGACTGAACTGACAAAGTGGGTAATCCGGAATCCAAAATGGTGCCGGCGCCCGGCCGAGCCACCAAGCCACAGCCTGAAGTCTGAATGCGCCCATTTAAAATGCATTGTTGCTGTTTCCCCATACACCTTCTACTAACACAATAATCATTATAACTGGGGGAGAGCAGTAAATCTTAGCATTCTAATTATTTAAAGTTTAAGGTTTTCATTTTCTTTATAATTACAATTTCGTAGAATATAATTTCATTATAATTAATTGTTGTTTAATTTAAAAATAATTTATGTAATCAAAAGACTCACGCCATTTAGTGTTAGGGACTCACAACCTCAAGATAGGCTGACACATCCGTGAACCACCTACGAGGCATCTGGCGCACTAGCTGGGAAGAAACCTTGCACACCTCAGCAGAATTGAAGTTCAAGGCCCACATGGCCGCAGCGAAAAACAAAACACGGCATTGCTATGTCCCAGCTTGCCGAGGACTACACTGCAGTTCCTTATACTTCAAATATCTGTCTGTTATTGTTATTTCCTGTTTAAAATTTCCTACTGTAGCGAAGGGGACTTCGACCTATTCCTTCTTGCTAGAGCCACAAGAGCCCTGCACCTACAAGTGAAGTACAAAACTCACACAGACTCCAGGACGAGATGAGGGCACCTCGCTAGTGAACACTGGGGGAGATGTTATTATGTGATCATGCTTTAGGCAGGCATAGTAACAATGCAGTACATTCGTACTTCAAAATATTTATTTTACATCAACAAATTTCTCTGCACGTTAAGGATGGTAAAACAACTCGAGATTTCCATTAATATGCATGTCTCCAGTCGTACCAACCAACTTTCTATATAACCAAATCTGATCTCCAAGCTCAAACTTCATCTTCTTACGCGAAGAGAGCAACGTGTTACCAAATACAAATGACAGCAATATTGTCCACCTTCCCTTCATGAACTGGAAAAGTCTTCCAACCCAAGTATCTATCACACCTTTAAACCTGGTTTAAACCAGGACACGAGCAGGATTGCAACAACACATTGCGAGAAGCCAGGAGCGGAAACCACATCCAGGGCCCAGCAATCGGGGTCGAGTATGCCAAGCAACGCGTTTATATATGCCAGCGTCACCCTCACCTATATAGGCGTCTTTCCTCATCACGCCATCGCGGAGAGAAGGACGCAAAGTTGGGCATGTCCGGCCATCGATAACCACCTACCAGAAACAGGTTAGTGAACCACGGTTAAGGTGGGGACATTCCAGTTAGTTTGCCATAATATCGGCGTCTGGTAAACAACTATAACATATTAAATTTTAATAGTGAATTCAATAAAAGCTTCCCCGAGTAATTAATATTCACGTAATATGTTATTGTGTGCCCATCATGTTAATAAACCCTACCACTCACAGTTGTGCTCTACCAATTACTCTCTCATTTTCAGCTACACCCCTAGCCCTTTCTTGTGTGGAATTAACTATAAGTCAAAACCATAACGCGTGTACACTGAAGTCACCTTTGCTAATAGATCAGAGGTTATTATGCACGTCCTAGACCATTCTGAGCCAATAGCAGACTTGCAAGGGAACTAAATGCGAATCCCATACTGCCAGCTGTGAGGTAAAATGGAGGGCAGCAGTCTATGAACAGACAACTGATACTCGATTGTACGAAGGCTTGTGGAGTCCAGCAAACAGGTAATTGAACTAACCAAAATTTTCAATAAGTTTCTGTTATTTTGGAAACTACTAGCTCGCTTGATCCTGGACGGCGGCGCATCTCTATCACGATGCAAACCACGGCCTGGGCATCCCTGGGAGCCTGCGGCGGGACTCGAACCTGCAACACGGTGCTGCAACTGAGGAGGGGCGGAGTCCCAAACCACTCCAGGAAATGAGTTTCCGTTAGGCGAGAAATCATTACAGGAAGTGAGAGGTGAGGTGGTTGAAGCCGGGATGGGGTTGGGGTTGGTCGGGCAGCGTATGGGAGTGAAACTACAACCCCCTCCGCCATCCCTTACTGTGGCACGCAGAATATAGGAGCTGTCTTCGCCATCACCTCCCCTTAATTCCACTCTCATCTCTAGTGACTTTCACACTACAAAGCCGCCTGCCTCAGTACGACTGTGTCACGCGGCCGTATACAGACCTTCGCAAACTACGGCTGGCGGTGGCTGAGCGGTTAGCCATCTCGTCTTACCCAGGCGAACCGGGTTCAATCTCCCGGATTTTCGCAAGTGCGGATCGCGCCGGAACCATACTGTAACACAGTAGCTCACTCACCCCTGTTTCTAATTCAATACGTGGCGTTCTTCCCCTGTCCGTCCAACTAGTTTACACGGCAGTTAGCTCCTATCAGTTATATTTGTGGCCACCAGATTGTGACACACCCTAGAGTGAAACTATAGGAAAAATACGGCTATTTATACAATCAACTGGAATTAATAATACTAGTTATATGAAGAAATTTCAGCAGAAATACTTGTGTCTTTTAGTTCTAAACCATTGTAACTATGGCTTGTCGTTTAGATTTAAGATATAACTACCGTATTACAACAACAAAAGCGAGTTTTAAAAAAGCCTTTCTTGTGACTGTAATTCAACATGTCGAAAGTTATTAAAACAGCTTTATTTCTGTGTCTCTATCATTGCAATCCACTAATACAACACGTTAGTACACAGTTAAAATTACACAAGAATAAAATATAAAGACATATCTTCCACAATTTACATTATATTCGTTGTAAAGAAGTTGCCATTTATATAATCCATCCATAAGAAATTTTTATTTTAACATAAAGTTCTAAACAGTTATTAAAAATATTGTCTATCACTTGATTATATGGGTATACATTAGCCAATTTCCAGTTTTGGATCTATTTTAGTATATTAAATTTAGGGCTAAAATGGCCTTAAGCGCCATCCCTGTATCAGAACTTATGCCTACAAAAATTATTAATTTTAGTGCTATAACGTAATAGTCAGCCTCATTACTTGAAATGTTTCATTACAGTTCTGGTTATGTGTAAATATTTGCACCTGATTGACAATAGGGGTTCCTTGGTTGCCATTTAAAGGCGAGAATGAATTAATGCATACAATTATGTATTACGTTAATTGTTACACGACTGTGTATAGATTGTCCACTATGATGGAATTAAGGGTAAGGTAATTAGTTAAGCTTCTATTGCCGCATTTTTCAATAAATACTCCTAAATTTTAATCATTATAAAAAAAATAACAAAATCAATATGGTGAGTGATGCGGGCTCTCGCCTAACTGGAGCTTTCATCCGCGTCTGAGGCGGAGATGCGCGGGAGCCATAAGGATGAAACTGGCACGTACATCAAGTGAGCCATCACCGCTAAGCTCAAGGCTCTCGACTGGCAGGTAGTGTTCTCGTCGCACTGTATCTTATCCACGGGACTATCAGCGGTTACCCTGCTATTTTATTGGTGGGGAGTCTGTAGGAAGTTTCATTACAGGTCCCTTGAGTAATTTTGTATGTATCTGATATGTATATTGTGAGAAACAGAGCGCTTTAAAAAAGCCGTTTTAACCGTTTTTAGTGTACTCTAAATGGCACTCGAGACAACCTTCGTCTGAAGAGTATGTTTTATTAGAAGGCGAATAGTCCTACATGGGGCACACGTTTATTAGTTTCGTAGTGGAAAAACATCGTATTTCCAACACTCTGCACCGCAGATCCAGCAACAAGCAGGCGGTGGACTTATATGGGAATATCACAGCCGAAAAAAATTAAATGATGATTTTACAATAACTTTCAAATTCATTGTTATTTTCATAGTTTTGGTCCGACTTTACCACATTCTGTCCCGAATTATTCCATTTGATCACTTACTCCCCCTGGAAGGTATAATTGAAAGAAAAATCGTAAATTTGGTTTAAACCACCGCTCTGCCACCATTATAATTCCTTAGACTATAGTAACCATGTTAATTCGCCCCTAACCCAGTTTCAGAGTTACAAGATCTTCAACGTAGCCACAGTAAGGATTCATTCGAGCTCGTTAGTCAAAGCAAGCGTCCGAAGATAATCTTCACTGTGTCGCGTCTCAAATAGTTCCATTCGCTGCGTTTCCACGCGGAATAAAAAATTTATGACAAAATGTCGTAGACATCGCTTACACTGACACCGCAGTCGTGTACTTAATCTGTAACAGCAAGATTACTGATCATATCGATACCGATAGTGTTGATTCCTTAGAATGGGAATATTTATAGAGTAGGCGCTGACTAACAAACTGCCCAGTGTGGTGGGTGAAAGTGGAGAGGGGAGTATTGTGCGAGTGAGATAGCTAGGAATAGGAAAAGTTAGCGAGTTCAGTGACGTGTAGTCACGTGCTGCCTAGCTTGACTTGAAATATCGGTGTCCCTAGAGACGGCTGGCGGCCTGTAAAAGGTACAGGCCACTCAACTGACACTAGATACAGACGAGTACCTCACATACATGGTTGGCCGACTACTTGGACTTCCGTTACGTCACGTGACGTAATCATACAGAACAATCAAAACTGAAATAAAGTTATAACCAAACAACGTGCATTGACTGACGAACATATAATTAAAATAGTTGCGCACTGTAAAGTTGGTAACGATGGAGAGGAAATAGTGCCATGTCTTAACGTTGAATGAACTCCTTACCATACACATTAGTTATTCAGTTTATGTGGGGCCACGGTGGTGTAGTGGTTAGACCACTGATCTCCCACGGAGGCTAATCGGGTTCGATTCCCGGCGGGTTTGCGCCCGGATTCTTGCATGTGTGAATCGTGACGGATGATGCTACTGGTCGGTAGGTTTTCTCAGAGATATCCTGTTTTCCCCACCCTTTCATTCCAGTGCTGATCCATACTCACCTCGAATCACCCTCATCGGCTCTTAAAACCTCTATGTTAAGAGCCGCCCAAATCTCTTCACTCACTCAGTTCAAGTGCTGCAAAGAAGGGAATTGTTGGTGTAAACAGTACCTACAAATTGCTCATAACAGTTGGCACTTCGCAGCCTATGGAAAAAGTTCCAGTAGATCCACGTCACTATAATGATAAAATAGTTGTTCCAGCAGCAAACAATTACATTTTCCAGGGAAATGTGATATCCATTTTGGTGCTAATATGTGGACTGGCACAACACCGACCATGATGATAACTACTGTGCAATACGCGAGACATGAACTAGTACACTTGGGGAAATATGTTAGGCTGTTTAAAATGTTAGGTAACCATTTGCGGTAAATTGGATTATTACTTTCGCTTTCTGTATTTTTAATGCGTCTAAGTGTAACAATTAGCGGATTCCTAAAATATTTATTTTCTAATAATAACACAGTTTCAATATACTAACGCATGAATAAAGAGGTAAGTCCCACGGCAGTGCTAATTTTTGCATAAAGTAGAAGGATACTCAACGTGCATAGAAGTAGCTCCTAAGCAGGGATTTCAAAAGTGCTCAGTTTAACACGAAACACTTTTACGCTTGGAGCCCAACCACTTGCTGTCTGCGACCACTGCGCCGTAATCATCACAAATGTTGAAACATCGCGACATCTCCGATTTTTCAGTACGAATTATGGCAGTAATCGTGATATCATGTACACATTTCAACATTTTCAGTAATACTGTTAAATATAAGAAGCCTGAGGGGCATATTGTGTTCGTGACGGACGTAGGTCTTAATAAAAAATAAAATAAACGAAATTTGATTTATAATTTAATCACTCAGCTATTATTAAAGCATTTTATTTTCTTCATTCCCTTTTAATCTTTTTGTTTCACAGTAACGGCAATATGTCTATTTCAACTCTAGTTAATGTCCTTCTTAATAGTCTGTTTGGTTACAGTCAATTAACTCATACTCATTATTAACACGTGTTCAGCCTATCTATTGCCATCATTTATAATTTCTTCTACTCACGCATATGTACAATAGTCCAGCCTGCACGCCGCAGACTCCACTGCTTGATACTCGCAGTCGCAGACTTCCCTTTCACTGGTCACTTCTCCCGCTGCTCATCTTCTATCGCTCGAAACTCAGCCACTCATTCACTCATCAGTATCCAACTCCACTCAACTCAACTCTTCCGGCCCGGAGGCCTGCTGCAATATTTATAGAGTCCCCCGAACCATTTCGAAGGTTCAATGCACCCCGAGTCGGGCTGATAGAACGAGGTCAGTAACCCAGAGCATTCTTCAGATAAACGCCGTCGCTATCATATAACGGCATTGTGTCCTCCTCGCTCGGACGTGCGCTCGGCCGGCGAACAACCGTCAGCAGCGCGGACCAGCGACACGTAACAATATTGTATTGCCGACTTTCGCTCATAGGTCACGGTTTCCTGAATTACTGTCGCCATATGGCGGGAAGAATAGAATCCGGGCTCACTTTTTTGCGTGCTACATGAATGTTCTCGTAAAAAAACTTGTACTAACTTTTAAAAACAATCCAGCATTCAGAGAAATATTTGTATCAAGCAACAAATTACTGGTCTGTATACCATAAAAATTAACTATACTGACTTTGTACCTATACAAATGTGAGGTCAGAGATCAACAAGTTAGTTGGTGCTATCTAAATATGGTTAACCTCGGGAACGGAAATTAGCAATGTAGTTCTATTAGGATTACTTCTGTCACTGCACAAACAGTTAAGAGCCCACGCGGCGGTCTGCCTTCTACATCCCTCCACAAAGACCAAATCGAGGTCTTGAGAGCCGATGATGATAAAGTGGTATGGGTATGGAGCGGCTCTGGAATGCAAGCCGGAGTAAACTGTAGATTCCCGAGACAAGCCGCTGACCAGCGCCATCGTTTGACATGATTCCCACATGCGAAAATCCGCGAGCGACTCCGCTAGGCCGCCTAGGTAAGAGGCGAGTAGTTTGATCACTGAACCACTACGGCCCCCTAAATGATGTAGCGCGTGGTACGAGGAACACGAGCGGACTATACTGGAAGATCCGTCTTTGGAAACCAACAGTGGTTGGGTGAAGCTGCCATGTCTGAGTGTATGGAACACCTCCCGAGAAAATTCTTGATGTTAAACCTTAATAGTGTCGATTTAAATTCATTCAAGTCTTCTGAAAATAATATTTCAAGGAAAACTTGTTATAAATTTGATGATTATTCAAAGTCGTGCAGTGACGTGGTGCAGTCGGTCACATCCCACCCTCCTAAAGGGGAGAACTCCGCAAGGAGAAATCCATTCTGGTTGAGAAGAGGATGCCAGGAACCAAGATGAAGTTGCCAGCTTCGAAGCAGAAACAGCATTCTTCTCCCACATCAGTCCAGGGAAGAAAATTCACAGCCACACATCGGGATGACTCCAGGAACATCGAGAGAAACACCGTCGAAAAGAGAAAACAACTTTTGCATGTTTGTGTTATCATGGGAAAAAGATCTCTGCCTCTGTTCTAGCGAAGAATAGGAGTACCCATTGGGAACATCCCATATCAGACATGTAGACTTCAAGGAGGCAAAGGGATCCCTATATTTTGTTCTTTAAGGTTGTCATGTTCGCTTGTTAGCAAAACTTTCTATTTCCAAAACCATAGTGCATTACAAACTATAATAATATTTGTTACCAGATCAATATGACACAAAATAAACATAGTACAACACTCAACCGTCTTAAAATTACATCAGCGTGGACAAAAAATTAAATGAGCATGAATTGTGGTCAGCAATTCCCCCGAGGGAGCCCACTTATACTACATACAACCTTAAAAACAAGATGATCTAACTACACTCTAAATAACACTAAAAAACACATACAACATAATCGCAATTGGTGATAATTCATTTAAAACCACCTCATTAGGTTGTACACTATTTCAGCTGTGTCACACGACACTTTCTCTCAACCTTTTTCTGAACTACATCTTCCAACACGACCGTGATAGTCATCAAGAACTTGAATGTCCTGAAGGATCCTTGGTACTTAGGAGCGAGCTTTGAGCTGAATGCGCGGCCTTATTACTAAGGAAATGAGTTTCGACCACTATTTTGTCTCCTATTTTGAAGGTCTCCGTATCACTAGAAAATGCCTTTCTTGGTGCCAACTTCATATGGTACCTTTGAAGACTTTGAGTGGCATCTGCCCATACTTCCTCCAAGTGTGGTGTGGGCCCGATGACATTGCAGCGGTATATTACAGTGGTGAGTCTATTTTGGATAGCTGGAACGATCCGAGAACAATTGCTCCAGCGATCATAAGAGCTTAGCCAGTAATTCGGTGATGACAGAGACCCTATTATGAGACATCATTAAAGAAAGATATTGTAAAGAATCAGGATATGTTTTGCCAGGTTTTGTAAGAGGCTAAAAAACAATAAAAACAAATATTGTAATTAGAGTAAATTATTGTTAGGGTGGTAAGACCTCTCATATATGGTTCGTTGTATCAGACTTTAATGTGCCTAATTTTGATAGCTGCAACCCCTTAATGCATGCAGGAATTTATCCGGACTGACAGCTACAGTTTATTCACCGTATGTTCGCACCTTCGAAAATTCTCCTCATGTACAACATGTTTGGTTGTTGCCTACATAAAATATACACCACAAGCGTTTTTTTTTAATTTCCATTTTATATTCACATTTTATACTTCCGTTTAACATATTGTATTTATAAATTATAGTATTGATTTTATATTTGATTCCAATACATTAAAAAAATCAAAATAGGTGTAACGGCAATGGCTAGGAAGAAAAAGTTTTTATGTCAAATATTTTTACACTAAATTTTTTTAGTTATTGGCAAATTAATCTTTTCCTAGCGTCATAATTATGTTTAAAAATAAAGGTTTGCTGCAAAATGTGCATGGTGTGTCCTCAAACGTTTGTTCAATGTTTGCTGCCTCAGACGGGGGAGGGCCCTCCACGGGCCAAGCCACCAACGGTGAACCAGGTAACCGTATCAATTAGTATTTATGGTGCAGACTTAAGACTTTAAATCTTAAGATTTAAGGCCGAAGACGTACGAAGGGCCTAACTGTCAATCGGGGAGGGCGGGGCACAGAAAGATAACTCTCCCCCAAATTTGAATGAAATCTGTAGAAAAATGCGCCTTCAGGTCGAATCGAAGGCGAAAAACACACCCCTCCAGTCAGACGAACTCCTCTGTGAGGATGATGGTCTGGAAAGGGAGGGGGTAGGGGTTTGATAGGCAAAGGCCCAAGGGTGTGTAGACTGCAGACTAAAGACGATATTACATAATACCTGCATCCATACTTGGTTCTTGTACAATTCTACAAGCTTTGGTGCACGAGCCGGTATACCAGCCGCTATATGACCCACCATGGAAGATTCCTATTACACGACAGCATTTTTCGTATTAGCATTTGGCACCCTCATTGTGTTGTTTGTAGTAAATGTGAACCACATTCGTAGAACTGCTACCAGTTAGTAACTTGCGTAGACCTATGAAAAAAAACTAACTAGCACATTTAAATTTTGCTATATTAATGTTCGCCTTTTATATAAATTAATTGCTTACAAGTACAGTTTCATTCATTTTCTTGAAAATGATGAGAAGTCAATAGAGTACTGGTGTGTAATTTTTAATTTTGATGGAAATTACTGACCGGTTGCAAAATATAGATTTTTACGCACCAGGATATTAACAGCATGTAAAATTTAATGACAAATAACTTGGGTCTGACGGAGTTTTGAACTCACGCCCAAAAGGTACACAGCCGTAAGCGATCGCCACGACGTTGCTATTGCACTACCAGTCCACACGCTGGTTAGGACTTTAAATACATTAGATACAATATATTTTTCAGACTAACATTTCCATTGAATAGGTATTGTTTTAAGTATTTCGGAAGGTTTCAAGCAGTAATTAAAAGTTGCCATAGCCAATATTATTCGCCGTTGTCATATATTAAGTCATTTCGAAAGAGTTTCAACCTTACGGATGTATAATCAAGAGGTAGGCGTCGTTTTCGGTTCCTTCATCAACTCGTTTCAAGTAGTAGCCACGGGGAGCGCCCTACGCTCTGAAACTGCGCTGTGATTGGCCACGTACGAAAGCCGGTGTGTAACCCGCCACGAAAAATAAGGCGTGTCCAATTACCAAACCTGTCAAGAAATATGTATATATTGCTCTAAAAAGTCAGCGGCGGCACAAAAGCGAATATTGTTAAAAACATATTTGTTGCAGGGGCAAACTTTACAGAACATACATACTATTGGTGGGAAGACGGCCGTGTACCGGTGTAACCATGGTATTTTACACCTCGTGAAAGTTTACCTACCCTGAAAAATTCCCTAGTGTATTTTTACTACCTGCCACAGGGAAGTCCAAAGAAAATCCAAGAAAAAGACCAGTGAAATTTTACTCCCACGAGCAGGTCGAAAGCTGATATAGGACATTATGCCTTACGCCATTTTCGAACCAATACACTTAACGACACCAAAATTTAATTTTAGATAATTTGTACCACCCCCCCAACAAGCCGACACAGACCATTATGCCATGGTTAAATTTATAAGCATACCTGGCCACCATTTCCGAACCGATTGACTTAGAGACACCAAAATTGATTTATATGTAATGCTTACGACCCTCAACAAGCCGATATATACCATTATGCCTTAGCTAAATTTATAAGACCACCTGCCCATCATTTCCGAGCCGATAGCCATCAAAATTGAATGTAGGTAATGCTTACTACCCCCAGCAAGCCGATACAGATCATTATCCCTTATGTTATTTTATAGTCATTCTTAACGACCAATTGTAAACGGAATCGTTGCTACTGCTTGCGACCTACCGATTTAAGCCATTGTGTTCTAGGACCTTTTATAGACATATGTAGCCACCATTTTCGATCTGATAATGTCATAGTCACCAAATTCTAATCCTAGGCACTATGTGTGGCTCTCAATAGGTCGTAATGTCTTTGGCCGTAGTACAAACATACCTAGCATCTATAACTAAACTTATGGGAATAAATGCATCAAAATCGGGTCGCAGGAATCCCATCCGACTCTGAACTATTTGAAATGCCCTCATTCGTCCTAAGCATAGTTGACCACACTTTCCGATTGACAGAAGAAACCTGTGGTAATCAGTTGGTAGATAGGCAGCCCTCTAACCAAAAACACTTCAATATTTTGTGGCAAGCTCCCTTTATATGCATTACATTTGTTCTATTCGTTAGAGGCATTTTTCAAGCCAGTTCGTATAGACATTCAGTTTCCTACATCACACACATGACGTAACTTCCACCGTAACCCATACACATATGCAACACGATACCTATACAGCTCGTATGAAGAAACCATAATAGTGATCATACTAACTATCAGATCAGCCATTCCCGACAGCCATACGGAAGGTATTTGTATAGTGTGTGTGAACAGAACCAAGTATATCCGCGTCTGAACACACAGCTGTTAAGATAGTGCGCCCTGCAAAATCTATGATGTCACTCCAGAAAGAAAATAACAATGCTGAGACTACTGCTTTCATGAAAGGAAGAGTTTGAGGGCATCTCTGCAGTGGTAACTCGTACCATGTACGACCCACTATCTTAACTATAAGTAATCACGTAACATACATACTACAGCATAGTCTCATCTAGACTAATTCCAATACCTATGTTTCAATTGAACCGGCTATTATATAATCGCTTTCCATTCAGAATACCTACTCAAGTGCCCCCCCCCCCTCCTTTTCCATAAACAGTGTGTATAAAGTACAGGAAGACTGAAAAACTTTAGTATGTGATCCTGTTACAAAAAATAAAATAAGAACACATGTGCACGCGACTTATATGTATTTTTTATTTAGTTAATGTTTTATTTATGCTGGCAAAGTTAGAACCGTAAAGGCACTCTCACATCTAACCAGCTGTAAATGTTCACTTACACTTAATACAGTGATTATTTTATTACAAAACAAATTATATACAGAGGGGAAGTGATAATTACCTGCTGAATTTTTGCTCTCCTATAAAAACTGTATATTATGAATGGCGGAGGGCTCGAAAACTGTAGCATGTGGGCCAGTCACAAAAAGAAAAGAAATGCCCTTAGATACGCGACTTACATGCACGCAGGGAATGTACTGAATTTTTACTTACCTTTGGAGAACAGTATAAAAATACTAATAATAGGCTGTTCACGGTAAAGTGAGCTCTTTTTAAGGCCCTTCTAAATGTTTCCTTTCATCCAATTTCCATCTTTCTGCTGCTTCTTGCAAAGTGACCAATAAACACAGTGTATACTTTTCACCACCCTCAAAATTTAATGCCTGAGGCTGCAATAAGATATATTTATTAGTGGTTGATGCCTGTTGGGAGGGCCTTAAAAAGTGCTCACTTTACCGTGAACAGCCTATAGAAGTAATTTCCATAACTGTAGGACATAATAAAGTTACAAAATATAATGGATGAATTATTTTGCTGTAGGGTTAAAGAATTGATATGTATAATTGTCTTATTTTCTTGAGGACTTCATACTTTTCCCATCATTCGCAATATGTTCAGGCAGGTTCTAGAGTTATCATGAATTATCTGGGTCTGTTAAGTAACAGAAGCAGACAGGAATGACACCTATGCTACACAGCATTAATTTGCGAGTTATCTAGAAAAATATGCAATTATCCCAAGTGAATTTTTACTCATCTTAGAAAATATCAAATAATAATCGTTCTGCAAGTTTTTTTGTCTTATATATATATATATATATATATTTATATATATATATATATATATATATATATATATATATATATATCGAAACCAATATATATATATATATATATATATATATATATATATATATATATATATATATATATATATATATATTGGTTTCGATACGCGAAATATGTGCACAGGTAAATTATGATGAAGTATTGAATCAGAAACTTCGTAACTTAAATGCATTTCACTGTCCATGTATATCTATATTTTCTAATGAATATGAAATAGGCCTACTCTTACAGTGTTATATGTTCGACAGTTGTTTGGAGAAATGAATATCTAATATTTGGTGAAGAATTATTATATTTCCTGCTGGTGACTTCTCATTTAGCTGTTCGCCTATTGCATTCCTAATATAAAAACGAATGTGTATGGGCGGTGAGTTCCGTTTTTGATCATCAAACTGAACGTTTACATTAATTGGGTGTCACTTTAACGGAAGGAATTTGCGCTTATTGTAATTTAAGGAGTTTTTCATGTCGCATAGTTGTTCTGTTTGTAAGAGAAGTGTTCACTGACGGGACACTGGAGTAAAACTTTTACACTTTCTTCATAATTTCTGTTGATCTAAATTCTAAATAATCCAATATTTAGACTTTTCATAATATATCGAAAATATTCTTATCAATAGTAAAGTAACTTGTCAGTAAGCTTTGAAAATTAATTTTTAGGCATGTGTGACAATTTTGGGCTAATGTGCATTATTTTGAACACACAATAAAAACACGTGCTATTGTAGGGACTATAATATTGTTTTATCCTAATGACTTTTGCAATGGTGATGAGGAGTTAAATTTAAATGTATTATTGCGGACGTACGCCTTTGCAGAGCTAAGTTGTCACGAAACCCAGAGGCTGAAAATGAAACATAAAACAAGCACATATTAGCTATTGTTAAAACTAAAGAGCGAAAGGTATAGGCCTTTTTAGTTCAGTAGTTCTGTTATTCGTTTTCAAAGAGATTTTTGCAATGAGATAAAAGTCGCACATGCTTGTAGATTTTTTTTTAAATTCTACTACGATAACTTTAACATTTTTTTTTTAAATATCACCATTGCACTTTTTACAAAATTATTAACATTTATTTTATACGAGTGCCACCTACATCTTATTGCATATCGGTGTAAATTACAGTAGACTAACGTGTTTTCCATGTCATAACTGTCTTACGATTCAACACATTTTTGACAATCCGATAATCAAGAATAGTGATATATTTTGGTTAAATAAATATGCTGTTCATTATATCACCAAATAAATTATTATTATTATTGTTGTTTTGAAATGTCGTTCTTATATTCAAAAAGAGAAGTCAGCTGAGCTGTGATAAGTAAATGGCGGTGAATTTTCTAAACACTGCCTGTAAAGGTATTTTAATAATATTAAATCTAGAAGGATAAGAAACATTCATAAAAGCTTTAAAGAGAATAGTTAACATTGGTTCGAGAAAGAATAGGGCATAATAATAGCACTTACACTGAAACAAATTATTAAAAAACGTATGTAGAATGCAGTAAGGGAACACAGACTTTTACAAAAGCCCTGACACAGTGAGAGGAAAGTTTTTTTTGTAGATCCTATAATAAACTATTAATATTTCAATCAACATTTATTTAAGTTATCAAAGGTGCAGTGTATGTTAAACAAGCGTTTGCAATGTGGACTCAGATTTAGCAAAGAACATATGATTCGCAACGAGACAGATAAAGGCCTAGGCTATGTGTACCTTTCAGTATCTACAGAAACCAATTTTCCCATGAACAGACAATGTGTATATACAGAGAAGTAAAAAATAGATCGAAAACTCTGCCAGATCATTGTCAAAAATATATAGAAAATATTTATATACACGACATATGGCCTAGTTCTAGTCCTGAGGGAGCTAACAACGAAATGTGTTTATTTCCAGGAAATAACACACTATTGTAGGTGAGACGATATGCGTCAGTTGTGGCTATGCAGGTATGCAACAGTGTCTCACCTATAACAGCTCCCGTGATAGTAACAGTAAGCCTTATTTATGTAGAGATGATTCGTAATGTGATGTGGACCACGTTTACGACTGAAAAGTGTTCTGCATGCCAAAGTTAACATAATGGTCGCTGTGTTATGCACTAAGTGAAGCCTTTTGAAGACCCCAGCAGCACATAATAGGTAAGCCACCGTGGCCCCATTTTTGTTTGCTCTACCAACTGAGCATCTGCGGCCCCAACTATGGTTCCTCTAGTCACCAACCCACCGCGGCCCCAATTTTTGGTGCGCTAGTCACTTGCCCACGGCAGCTCCACATTTGGTTGCTCTATGCATTGAGCCACTGCGGCCCCACTTTTGGGTGCTCTACCCACTGAGCCGCTGCGACTCCACTTGGGGGTGCTCTACCCACTAAGCAACTGCAGCCCCACTTTTGGGTGCTCCATTCACTGAGCCACTGCGGTCCCACTTTTGTGTGCTCTATCCACTGAGCCACTGCGGCCCCACTTTTGGGTGCTCTAGCCACCACGCCACAGCGGTCTCACCATTGGTTGTTCTAGCCACTTTGCTACCGCGGTCTCAGTTTTGTTTGCTCTAGCCACTAAGCAACCGCGGCCCCACTTGAACGTTGCTCTTCCCACTGAGCAACTGCGGCGCCAATTTTGTGTGCTCTAGACTCTAACACACCGCAGCCCCGCTTGAACGTTGCTCTACCCACTGAGTAACTGCGGCGCCAATGTAGAGTGCTTTACCCACTACGCCACCGCGGCGTCACTTTTGGTTGTTTTAGCCACTAAGCCACCGCGGCCCCGCTTGAACGTTGCTCTACCCACTGAGCAACTCCGGCGCTGATTTCGGGTGCTCTATGCACTAGGCCAACGCGGCCTCACTTTTTTTGCTCTAGCTACTAAGCCACCGCGGCCCCGCTTGAAAGTTACTCTACCCACAGAACAACTGCGGTGCCAATTTTGGGTGCTCTAGCCACTGAGCCACTGCGGCCCTACCTGCGAAGGAGTAAAAATTCACTGGTCATTTGTCTTCTTTTTCTTTGCCCACCCCTGTGCTAGGTAGTAAAAATCCACTAGTGAATTTTTCAGTAGGGGTAAACTTTCACGGGTAGTAAAAATCCACGGTTACACCTGCCTTGCCAGGTTCAGGTAGTGAGTCACCAGTGTCCACCGAGTGAGAGGCTATTAACAGTATTCCCCTGTTACTCTGCCAGATGCATGCTGTGGTTCGTGAGGGTAGGAGGCGCTTGTCCTTGAGCAGAATAAGGAAGTGAGTATTCCGAAATATGTAATTCGTTATTCTAGTGCCTCGCAGTGCAATGTTTTGTAATATGAACATTATTTTGTGCCGTCATGTGAGGAAAATAACTTTACAAGCGCTAAAATTAAATTAAATTAAACCCGCAGAAGATCAACCGTATTAACACGGCGTAAATACGTCAGAAGAATAGCGACGCGATCCCGGAAAGTCACGCTGTTGAAGTCTTTGTGTGTATGATATTACATTCTTTCACACCTAGTTTTTGTAATATTAATAATTAGGAGTATGTTAATCAAATTGTATTTTAGTCTGAAACAAAGAGTATTGAATGAGCTTTTGCTATTCTTGTACACTTCCCATGAGTTGCTTTACGAAGTTCGTATTCGAACTATAGTCCATCCCCAATTGGAAGCGACTTATGAAAATCAACCTTTGAAAAAACACTCCATGCATAACATGTCAACCTGTTTTTTCAATAACATGTATTCCACAAATATATAACACTGTGGTTAACTTTAGAGTACTGTATTATTGAATAAATGAAACTTTACCCTAATATCTCCTATAACTTGCTATATTTATTTATTTTTAAATATAAATTAACAACAGCAAAAGCAGCGACGTTTTGGCAATGGGCGGTAATAAATAGTTAACAGTTGGTATTTTAGTATACTATTTGTAAATTAAACGGTGCCTACTGAAATATTTAAATATTTAGGTAGCCCCGATGGCAACATATCTCATTTTTACAGTTCAAAATAACAGCGGAAAATATCTTGAGTAGGCCATAATGGTAAGGTGTTGTTTTATCGAACGAGAGCTACTTTGAAGCAACTGTCTGCTGAGCGAGGCTTGGCGCTCTCTCTCTCTCTGTCTCTTCCACACTCGGGAAGTTTCACTTCGCTAGTACGCGGAAATAATTGTACATGTTTTCAATTTTCGCGTATTTCATACTTATTACAGCAAAATAATGATTTTTGAATTTGTAATTTACAACTGAAAAGAGATTTTAATGTTTGAATACTTATTGTAATATATTTAGATACAATGGCGGGGCAGAAACAAAGTGAAGTTGGCAGACGTGGCGAGCCGTGAAATAGTGACATGGCGTATTGCGGTTTTACCAAACGAAGCCTAAATTATACTTACAGTACTCCAAAAAATACTTCAAATTACCACATCATGTTTGTAGACGTTGTGTTTATTAAACCTACCTAGGCAAGTTACGAAGTTCTGATAAATCTGTCCCACAGCAGTAATAAATATACTGTGGCGTGTGTTTCGTTAATTATTGTGTCTGTGAAATGGCGTGCCTTTGTGCATCGTTGTCGATACGCTGGCGCTGTGTGTACGTGATTTCAAATATTTGATATTAACTATTTATACGTTGTAAATGTGAACTGTTTTATGGCGAAATTATTTATTTACATCTACGTCTGTTTGTTTATCACAACGTTGAACCTTTTCCCTAAGGGGCTTGAAACACAGTCGTGTAACGTGATTTACCACCAATCAACAAAATAACTATGCCCAGCCCCAATAAATTTCAAGTTGTACCTTTTCCCTAAGGGGCTTGAAAAACAGTCGTGTAACGTGGTTTACCACCAATCAACAAAACAACTATGTCCAGCCCCAATAAATTTCATTAAACCTAATACACAGTAAGTAGCAATACATATAAATATGAGCGGAATAAAAGTTACGGTAGGCTTATTTGTGTGCATGTTCACTGCTATATTTTAAGCTTCTCTAACAAAAAATGAACGACACGAGTTGCGTGCTTAATTTTAATGTCGCTTTTTCGTTGGACTGGCTATTCCTTCGTTATTCGAACTGAGGCCGTCCTTTTAATGAAATAACCCAACACATATCAATAACAAAAACTTAAATACTACAGTTCATTACCCCGCACTTGTAACAAAGTCACGTTTGTAGACGTGTTTTTAAATCCTACCTAGGCAAGTTACGATGTTGTGATAAATCTGTGTTTCCGCGGCAGTAATACGTATACTGTGACGTGTGTTTCGTTAATCATTGCGTCTGTGAAATGGTGTGCCTTTGTGCATCATGGTCAATATGCTGGCCTTGTGTGTGTGTGTGCGTGATTTCAAATATTTGATTAGCACAATAGATTACGAATATCCCATGCCAAATTGTTATAAATATCGCGAAGAAACTCATGAATGAATACGTGAATATATATATATATATATATATATATATATACACACACACACACACACACACACACACACACACACACACACACACACACACACACACACACACACACACTTGTTTTTGTTTTTGAACACAGCACAGATCCAACCCAGTGGGAAATTAATGAGGAGCTACGAGACTATGTGGCTGTTCATGGAATCGAACAAAACCTAGATGCAGGTTTCAATGCTTCAAAACGTTTGTAACGTGATAAAGAAAGGCGTGTTTCAAGGCATATGTTTTCTCGGAAACTGCATAATGGGGAGACACAAGTTAGGCATTGGCTAGTATACTCGCCATCAAAGGGATGTGTTTGTTTTGTGCGACTTGCTTGCTATTTGGTGGGGAAAACGGTGATACGTTTACTTCAGTGTTCAATGACTGGAAAAATGCTTGTAAAAGGGCACAAGACCATGAGAATTCACTTCAGCATGAAATTGCATTGTAACACTTAAACTGAGACGAAATACTAAATCACAAATTGATAACAGGCTCGTTGCACAGTTTGAGCAAGAATGTAACTACTAGGAAAATGTTTTGAAACTTATCATGCCAGCTGAAAAAGTAAGGGATGAAATAGTGAAGGAAGTCAAAGCACCTAAATACTTAGGTATGAGTGTCGATTCCACTCCAGATATTTCACACTATATCAACTAACATTTATTATACGCTATGTTAAGAAGAATGGAGTTGGGGAGCCAGTTGAACTGTTCATTTGTTTTTTAATCAAATGAAGGACATAAGTGTGAAAAAATAGCTAATGCTGTTTTTACTATTTTGAGCAAATGTGACTTGGACACAAAAAAATGCAGCGGCCAGACATATGACAATGCCTCAAATATATCTGGAGCATATACAAGCAAGGGTAAAGGAACTTTGTCTTTTTCCTGACTATGTGCCATGTGCAGCACACTCTCTTAATCTTGTGGTTTCATGTGCTGCGGAATTTTGCACTGAAGCTATATAGTTTTTTGGACTGCTACAAGATCTGTGCAATTTTTTCTCAGCTTCCACATACCGTTGGGCTCTCCTAGCTGGAAACTGCAAAGGAGAAGGAGGTCGGACACTACAAAATCTGTCGAAGACTCGTTGGTCTACTAGAAATGATGCATGCTATGCACTGGATAGCAATTGGTGTAGACTATTTGAGACCTTGCAGACTTTAGAAGATGATAGTTCAGAAAAACCTCAAACGAGGAATGAGGCATCTTCATTGAGACAAAAATTAAATATACTTGAAACTGCATTTGTGGTAGTCTTCTGGACTGCAATCCTTTGTAGGTTTACTGCTGTTAGTACCAAGCTGCAGTCAGTAAACACAGATTTGGGGCAAGTTGGGAAAATGTACAATTCGCTGTCTGAGTTCATAACAAATTTAAGAGAAACAGAAATGTTTGATCACTATGAATGCCTTGCGAAGTCTTTGAGCAGAATATAAATTTACCAATTTGGCGAGGGAAGGAAAATAAAGTGCACTCTGAGGCCTGATGAGACTAGGGCTGGAGAAATAACTCTCTTAAGACTGCGTCAAATTATTTTCGTGTTGGTACATATAATGTAATTCTGGATACACTAAGATCAGAACTGCAAGTGCGAAGTGCACGTTACAAAGAGAGGTTTGGCTTTTTAGAACATCTCAGCATGTATGAACCAGCAGAGATTTCTTGAGCTGCATGTAAATTGGCCTCTTACTGCAATAGTGATCTTGAAGCATCTATTGTAGTAGTCATTGCACCTTCAAGTGCATGTGAAGCCACAAACACCTGACGACGAGGGAAATGCCAACCTAACAAAATTAAGTAAATTTTTAAACCAAGAAGGGTTTGTTGAAATCTATCCCAATGTAAACATAGCACACAGAATGATTCTCAATGCTCCAGTAATAAACTTTTCAGACGAACGCTCTTTCTCTACTCTACAACGTGTGAAAAACTACCTGAGGTCGACCATGGGAGAAGACAGGTTATCGGCCATGACGGTGCTGAATATCGAGGGACAGATGCTGTGGGGTCTGGACTTTGAGTATATTATCAATTTCTCTGCCCAAAGGAAGGCTAGAAAGAAGAGCTTCTGATAAGACAGGAGTTATCATACTAGGCTTAAGTTAAAGTTTTCTTTCTTCCATGGAAAGCAAATTAAATTTCTTGATGTTTTCCTTACTATTGAATGATACCATGTCAGTGTTTTCACTGCACTCATTTTCATAATATTTGTCGTTCTGGTTGTCATTATTTTTTTAATGTTGTGTTTTATTAATAATACGTTTCACGTTGGTTCAAATTAAAATGTCGCACCTCGTATGCTCTCCCTGGATCTTAAAATAACAAATAAATATGAGCTAGGAAAAATAAAACAGTTTTCCTGGAAGGGCGGCACATTTTTATGGGCCTACAGGCGGCTACAGAGGAAATCCGGCCCTGGACATGGGTGATAAATAATTTCTGGTAAAAAGCAATCGTTGAAAAAAGTTCCAAGCTTAATAACCATTTTGTTTGGCCAAGAGTCATATCTCGTTGAATTGTCAGAGATACCATGACTTCTGGAATTCACATTACGAACATGCATGTCTTTGGGCGTGAGATATGGAGGACTCTCTTTACTTGGGAGTGAGATATGGAGGGCAGCCTGTACTTGGTATGTATCATTATGGCCGAGTTTTAACTGTTCAATGTGGCTTTCCATCTTTCACATCGAGGTACTTTATCTTTCATTTTCAAACAGCATCTGATGGTTATATAGCAGAGGATGGACTCTTCACTTCAATTAATTGTTCATCACCTATTAGGCTATCTTGTGATGCTCCTAAAAAAAAGTTATTCTTTGTTCACGATAAAACCACTTCGTTTTTATGCAATGCCTGGATATTCCGTTTCAAGATGAGCAATCGCCACTGACTTTCTCGTTGCACCAACATGTACTACAATTTTATTTAAAGATTGGGTGCCCCATTTCCTTTAAAACATTTGCACGAGAAATTGTTGCCTTCATTTTACAAAGGTCCCTAAAGAATGATGATTTGCATTTTCTCATTCCGTTCATGAGAAGAGCTCTCTTCTCTTGTTCTGTCATCTATGTATTCTGTAATATGAAGTTTCATCACATCTAAAAATTGTTCTTTGGAATTTTCGTATGTAGTTTGTGACATATTCGGTGTGATCAAAGAAGCATCTGGTCCATAATCAGAATCCAAGTTCTTTTTCTCCCTGTGTTTAACTCTCTTCCTGTCAAGGAATATCTAACGGTATGGTCTCAATTCTTCTGTCAATGTTCTTCGTATTCGGATAAATGTCTTTCTTTGGACTACAGAACTTTTCTTAACATATGACTTATGGATAATTCTGTGCAACTTTCCATCTGAGTTGATAGATGACACTGTCGCTGCCCATCTTGTTTGATACGAATTCGCTAGGGCAAAATTGACACGCTTTCCTTTAACAAACTTCGCTACAACACACTTTAAGATCTTTGTTATGTTGTTGTCAATATATAAAATAAGGCTACTACTGGTGGTATTTAACACTCTTTGGACGTACATAATTAGTTCTTGTACCAATCCTGCCGTCTTCATTCCATTTGCTAAGGTAACTTCTCCTGGTTTGGGAGTCCATTACAAAAGTTCTGTCTTTAGGAGCAATTGAATGATCACTGATGATGTGGAATGGACTGTTCGAGATAATATATTTTCTAAGTTCTTCAAAGGACAGTAGTAGCTTTTTTCACTCTGCTTCTTTCTGTATTCATTTGCATAAATGACAGCTATTATTAGTCTCATTATACGATTTTGAAGAGCTGAACGCAGTTCATAACTTCCCAGTCTTGTGTTGCTGCATAAATCTCGTACTTTACTAACGTAATTCCTACAAATGTGGTTTCAGCACTCTATTTTCTTCACTTGTCTTGTTGGCACATAAGACATAGCATCTATACCTTAAGCTTTATGTGCACACTGCTGTCACCATCTGCGTCTAAACGGTGATAAAGAGGCAATGCTCTGCAAAAATCCATCGTCAGTGACATCTTGCTCCATAGATGCGTATAACCCATACCAGTTCTTGGCACATTTGAAATATGCAACAGTGTCCTTCGTATTTGTTGCAGAGGAGTGTGCACATACTGTGTAGAACTTATTTCACTCACTAATAAACAGCATTTTCTTTGTTTTGTAACCTGTTATACAATCCTGCAATTTGAACAGATAATAAAATTACAGTAAAACTACTAGGCCTATTAAATATCACAATACCTATAAATATATAGTTTTCCAGCGATATCAAGATAATCTGTCCATACCGACCACACATTATTCCTTAGTGCTAAGAAAAATATGTATTAGTGGCTTAGTAAAAAATTGTATTGTTACATGTCTTGTGAGAAACGAACTTTTATAATTAACAACCGTTTTTTTGTCAGCAGCAACAGCCAATAAATCTGTTACCAATAAATATACAAATATTGTGTGGTCTGTATTGACGATATTGTTTTTCAGGTTTAGTTTACAGGGCTGTATGTACCAAATAATGTAATGGTTACTTACCACTCCAGACAGCGAATTGCATTTGGTTTTGTAGGAATTTTTGCCCAAGCTCCACCTGTCACAACAGTAATAATTGAGAGGCTTTTATTATTTATGTCACAAGCTTCTATAGCTAACTTTGCTTCTTTGTACACATTCACCCATAAGTTCCCATGGTAATTTGTGTATAGTGTGGGAAATACGATCGTGGTGAATGTCCCAGGTTTCCTCAGATATGTAAGGAATATTCAGTGCTCCACATAATTATTCGAGTTGCGAATAGCCCCTTCGAATGGAAATTTCCCCAGATACTGCCACTAAGTTGACATTCAGCACTTCCGAACTTTTTCCTGTACATTCATTTCGCAAAGTTCTGTTGATATTACACAACTAACGTGTGCATTTTAGAGGGCTCCAAAAGCCGAAACGTCGCTCACTGAATATACTCATATCACTAAATACAGAGTTGAATGGCTCGTGTCGACCAATCCGTTTGTTACTACCAATTAAATATAGCATATTTACCATTATACTGCCTTCAAACGTAATGCCTGTTGTTGGTATTAATCGTTCGTTATTGTCTTGTTCGAGCTAGGGGGATTTCAAATCCCTACTCATTAACAATCTTCCGTAGTTTCAGACCTGACATATCGAAAGAAATATATTTAGGGTATTTCTAATCAACTGCAGAGCACGTAATATTTGGCAGTACCCTACATCCTTATGACCTATGGTAAGAAATCCAGGTGTTTTTTTTCTCCCATTTGCAAAGAGATAATTCGCATAAAGTACAATTGAAATGTGAAAATAATAAATGGTTTCGAATGCTGAAAAAGTATAAATAAGTTGTCTAGTCTGAGGCGAAATCTCATTTGAATAAAATTCACTAAATAGTCAGTATGTATATATATATATATATATATATATATATATATATATATATATATATATATATATATATATATATATATATATATATATATATATATATATATTCCAGTATTTTAATTTTATACCTGAATCATTATGACTGTATGTCCAAATATTAATATTTTATCATTTTAAAAAAATTTTGGGCACATTCCGCATAAAATATTAAATTAATAAAATTTATAGTGAAAGTGTTTTCTAATAATCTAGATGAAGGTATTCTGTTTAGATAACTTCTTACGATATTTTTTTAATCGTGTACTATTCAATTGAACATTTACAACAAATAATTGGACGACACATTTCACACACGTTTGGAGTTTGGAATATATTTTACTAATAGCAAATTTGTTTTATTTTGGCGTCATTAGTTACTAAAGAAGTTGCTATGGGAGATTTTGAGGATAATTGTATTGTTCCGTAGTTGCTACTTCAGTAGGTGTCTTCACACACGAGCTAAGCTCCTTTGCAATCAAACTATCGTTTTGGTCCAGGAAGTTTCGCACATAGACCGAGCAGTTATTTCTTCGTTTGTCTAAGCTATATTCACCAGGAAGAACTGTTTGAATGACTGAAATGTTTCCACAAATATTTCCAAGGTTCCTACAAGATCAAAAGTGTCTAGCCTCTTCCCCTCTCCCGCCTTTCAGAAGACTTCGCCTCTACCCTAACCTCCCCCCCCCCCCCCTCATCATGTATCAATCAGAGACAACCTCACCCTTGTACAGTAAAACTACAAACATCTGGCATGCGGAATTAATAATATACAAAAATAACGCAGTTTTAGATAAAAAAAAAGAATAATATTTTAATATTAATAATGTATCAAGAAGGCTTTCTTCTTGACATATATCTATTAGTAGTCAATTTTTGAAAAGAAAACAAAACGCCAAAATATAATACAAGTATATAATTTAGGTTTTTAGCAGAGAATGTATCCTTGTACTGTAAATTAACGTTTCGTATTGTGATGAATAATATTACTTTGCATACAGTTAACGTCACAATGCCATCTGTCGTAAAAATGATTGGATATAGCTATCCTCCTTTGGCTGTGAAAATTCCATAATGAGAACAGGATTCATACGGCACGAAAGTCATATATGGTTTCGGAATAAAACTTTTATTATGATCTGTCTTCAATTGCAAATTTATCCGCGTTTTGACTTACTGCCCAACAGAACATTACGGTCCTGAAAATGATTAGAGATTACTTTCACCGATCGTCATTTCGATTATGAGTTGTGAACACGTTATCATCTCGGCTTCTTGCATTTGGATTACAATAGGGTTCGTTACGTACTATTCATTTCTTAAGCAGTTACTTTGAAGTTATTGCATGGAAATACATCAATATGAGATTTTTTTTTCTTAATTATATGTAATCAGTTTTCAATCCTACTTTACAAAAAAAACTGTACAGCGAACGAATGAATTTTTTTTGTACGTTTGAAGAACGTAATATTTCAAATGTTACCATTGATTATGTATACGTAGCTGCATTAATATTTGAGACACTTTTACTTTTTCTTAATATAATATTTTCTAGGGAAAATAGGTTCTTCGAACATAAATTATTTATAAAAGTGGGAGGAAAAGAATTGGTTTTGTGAATATATCATTACTTAGTCTACGTATTGCAGAAACAGGTTAATAAAATTACATCATTATAAGTTAAGACTTTGTTTGTGTTGTTGTAGACTTATTTCGGTGCAGACATTCACTTATTTCCTATAAAACAAATTAATGAATTCAATGTTGTATTTCAAAAATATTAAATTTGAGACAAAACTTGGTATTTCATTTTGTGTTCCTGTATGTACTACCCATTTCCTGCAAAATGAATATACTTAAATTAATTGATAGTTTATTTTTAAAGACTCCTTGAAGATGTTAATTTAAAACGTTTTAAGCGTACGATTTTTTTTTAAATTTAAGCGGTTATCGGTCTTCATAACTTTACCAAATATATAATTTAATAGTTTTGAAAATTTGGCTAATGCATAATTATTAGAAAATAATGCAAATTATTTGACATATAACAGCGTTTCTTAGCATTTTTTTTTATAAATCCGGCCAATTTGTACCCTGGCCGCGTGTAATAAATGTAACAATTGACGAATTTGTAATGTATTCCCTTTCCTAATTCACACTTTCATTTGACCGACCCATGAATAAAGTGGCGAGACATTTCACATGCAGTGAAAGAATACGCAGTATGCATACAAGTGATCAGCACACCATTAACAGCCTATAATAATGCGAGTCCGTTAACTAGAGTATGTGGCAATGACGGTAGCAGAACCATGGCGAGCCGCAGCCACTGGTGGCGCATAGCCGGGCGACTAATCACGCCACTCCGCCTTATACGGTATAGCGCTGACTTCGGTACCAATTCAAGTATACCGTCTATATCTGTTGATTTAAGCCATAGAAGTCAAGTATCCATTTCGTTCCTTCCATTCCTATAGCCGAAATAAAATAGACAGTGTGAGTGAGTTGTGAAATTACAGCTGCTCTTAACAGCGAGGTCTTGAGAGCCTACGTGGGGTGAATCGAGGTGAGTATGAAGCAGCCCCGGAATGCAAGGGTGGGGGAAACAGGAGATCCCCGAGAAGCGGCATCGTCCGTCACGATTCCCACGTGCGAGTATCCTGGGGCGACCCCGCCGGGAATCGAACCCAGTTCGCCTTGTTGGGAGGCGAGTAGTCTAACCACTAGACGAGCGAGGCTCCTGAAGGAAACAGTAAAGAGTTTTGCCAATAATGCAGAGGTATTCAAACAACAGCTACGGCCATGCCCCCGACTCAAATTAACCCTGGTTTGTTTAGTTAGATGGCGTATGTATGTATCTGACCCGAATATTCGGGATACAACGTTTTGAAAGAGCAGTTTTTATATGTTGAAGAGCTCTTAAATTGTGTGTTGTAGATGTTCGTGACTGAAAGCATTCCATAGAACATGAATGAAGTATCCTTCCCGTGGATGAGCACATTGAGCGCAAGTTTAATAGTTCCCTTGAAAAAAAAAAAAAAAAAAAAAAATTGTATTTCGAATACTTTGCAACGCAGCTCCAGAGAGGTAGGAAGGCAAGCCGCTATCTACCGAGCGAGGAGGCGCAGTGGTAACTCATCCGACTCCCATTCGGGAGGACCCGGGTTCGGTACCCGGTCCAGCTATCCTGATTTCGGTTTTCCATGGTTTCCCGAAACCAGGCGAATGCTGGAATGGGTCCCTAACAAACGCCATGGCCGATTCTTTCCCACTCCTTCCCTAATTCCTCCTCCCTGTGTAACATGCACCGTCTCTAATGACCACGCTGTCGACGAAACGTTAAGCCCAACAACCTACCAGTCCAACATAAAGTTATATTTTTGTATATAAAATGTTTGTATTTAAGTAGCAAGCTAAGGCAGACCTTGGGGAGGGATTTATGAGTACACGTCAGGAGCCACCAGCCACCTCAGTTGTCGAGGCGGTCTAATTGTGAAGGTACCCGACCAACATACTGGATATTGATGACCTTGTGCCTGATCCTCTGCTTGACACCTTGAATGACCTTGAACCATTAACATTTTTAAAAATCATAAAAAATATATTTCGAATGGGAAACATATAATATTAACCTATCTAACCCTCCCTCAGCCCAACAAACTTCGCCTCATCTCCGAAGTGATAAAACCCCTCCCAATCATATAAAAAAATAGCAAAAAACTTAAAAAAAATTCTACAAATCGCAGAACATGTTATGTTACCATCACATTCATCTCATCACACTCACCTTACTGTTTCCGAACCTGCTCCCTTCCCAATCATAAAAAATTGTGAGAAATCGCAAAAAATCGAAAAATTGATTCTAAAAATCGGAGAACAAATAATGTTAAGGTAACACTCATCCCACAACAATCACCTCACCCCCTTACCATTCTACCACCTTCACTTCCCCTGCCACAACACTCACCTCACGCCCATACAATTCTACCACCTTCACCTCCCATCCCACAACACCCACCTCACCCCCTTACCAATATACCACCTTCATCTCCCTCAAATTCAAGAGTCATGAAGATCGAGAGGAAATATAAAAAATTGAAAGGGACTAATAAAAGTTTAGTAACATAACTGACCCTGACACCCATGTTGGATGTTGTTGACCTCAGATGTTGTTGACCTCAATGACCATAAACTCGAAAAACCTAGAGAAAAATTATTAAAAAATCGAAAGAAACTAATATATGTTTAGGAACATATTAGATCACTGACTCCAACTACTATGTTAAACGTTGGCGTCTTTAATCTTGAACCTCAAATACATTTCAAAATCGGGAAAAAATTAGAATCCAGGATCATATTATGTTAACCTCGCACTCACCCTAATCATTTTCTTCCATCACCCGCCTTACCTACATAAAGAAAACCCGGAAAAAAATTTATAAAATTTGAGTAATATATAACATTAGAAGCCTCTTCCGTTGCTCACTACGCCATCAGAAATCCCTCGACCATCCTCCACAAAAATTAATAATTGGCCTTACGTAACAAAAATTATCCCTCCACCCTCACCAATCGATCGCATTTGCCCACTGGTCAATAAATTACGACTTTAACTTTTTTTTTCCAGTGTTGGACACTGTAGTGCCTGCTAGTTATTTCTATCATAGTAGTCCTGCATACCACCAGATAGCTTACATGACATACATATGGCCTCGGTGACAATGCATCCATTCATCCTCTTGGCTGGACTGACCTAGACGAATTTGCTTAGTCATCGATGACTGTCGCTACAAGTCAGCTGATATCGCGTGCGGAAGAAGAACCACGGAGTCAAGTTTGGTGTCCAGGAACAGTCAGTTACTAGCTAAAGACGGACGGTCGCCATGATGCAATAAGGTGGATAGTACATTGTAATGGCGACCAGCACACCTCCATCCTCGACCGTATGGCAAACCTTGTGCTCACTGTTCATGTGTGACGCTTATCTAGCAACGACGTCATGAGCCGGAAGCCATCTTGAAAAGCCTTCGGCCATATAAGCAGTGGCAACTGGCCCAATCTCCAGTTCTCCAGCAAGCGTGTCTTCCAGTCTGCATATGCGATAGTCGCAAGGAATTTACTGGTCTTGTGGCTACCAGCCGCCATAGTCAGTAGAGTACCAGATCTAAGTCGATGACCATAGTGGATCTTAAGGAGAGGAAATTGACCGGCTTCCAGATACTTGCCCAGTGGAAGATGCTGGCGGGCAATGGGAATATTAATTTCCTTTTCAGTGGAATATATTTTCACCAGCTTTTAGCAAGCTTCCGATTTGAGTAAGTAAGTGTGTCGACAAAAGGTATTTGCACGTTAGCATCAATGGAGAACAACATAGTTGAACAGCTCACCGGCGAAGTACGAGAACATGGTACAATTAAATTTAATATTTGGCTAGAATGCAATTATACAAAACCAGAACCATTCGACGAAGGTACTGACAAGAGGGCGTTCAAAACTACAAATGTTGCAATATTCTAGGCGAGCGATATTGAGATGGCGGTACGCAACAGTTTATATGCGAAGGGAAAGAAACATACAAAGAGCATGGTTCAAGGTGGACAATGTCGTCAGTAAATCACTTGCAGCTCCGCATAAACAAGCTGGACCTCCTCTGAGCCTCATCGTATATTAACTTGCCAGAATCAATAAAAAAACAGGAAGGGCTTGATTAACCCGCACAACACAAACTACAACATGTGCTTTAAAAGGGCCGTTCTAGCAGGTTTTGTAGAACGCAAACACCTGTGTCGCATCGACCACAGCTGTCACGAACTGGAAACGAAATTTGACTTTTCCAGCCTCGACTTCCCCCACCCCATTGTGGAAATCAAAGTTTTCGGAAAGAACAATGCATCAGTATCTGTAAACATTTATGGCTTAGACGAAAACCAGAAAATGTGTCCCGTATGTGTAGCCAAAGAAGAAAGAAACCAATATATTCACCTCCTTCTTCTCACCAGCAATGACGGGAACGCCCTTTAGTGTTCAAATATTTTTCCTGGCTCGTAAGATCGCAACTGACAGCCCGTCATGGTACAATTTTTTAAAATATTTTTTTTTAGCAGATCTCATATTATTTGTTTAAGAATGTGAGAGCATACCAAGATGGCTGGGCCTACTATTTGGTCGAGTTACTTACCAATACGCCGTCAAATGAATGTGGCCGAAGATGTGAGATAAACTCAAACGGCGATCGAAAAGAAGCAAATATGGCGGTGAAGATGTGACTAGTTGATAGTGACAAAAAGTTGTTTACTCAATTAAAGAAAAATTTAAATAAATTCTTATAACATTTTTAAAATTAATTTTTTATACATTTTTATAAAAGTGAGAGCCAACCAAAATGGTGGCCTTCGGAACAAATGACGAATGAAGAAATCAAAATGGCGGAATGAGTATAGATGAGTGGATAGTGGTGAGGAGGTCTGTCGTCTGTTGGGGGTGGTGTTGGGGATACCTCTGGAAATATAAATTTTTAATTAAATATTTTTATAATTTTTATAACTATTAAAAAACAGTTTCTAATAGAATATTTATATACATTTTTTAACTATTTTGTAATTAGATTTTTTTTGCATAAAATATTTTTAAAATAAGATTTTAATAAACTCATAATATTACATTTTAAAATAATTTTTCATTAATTTTTAATAATAATGATAATATTTTATAAAACCAAATGGTTTTTCAATTTTTAAACATTATTTACATTTAAAAAAAATTTTAAATTATTTTGATAATTTTTTGAATAATTTTTTAATGAAAACTTTTATAATAAATTATTAAAAATTTAATAATATCTTTGTATACATTTTTAAACAGTTTTTTAATTTCTCATTGAGGCTGATGTTTGAGATACCTCAGCCTCAGTGATGAATCAGTCAGCCACATTGAGGAGCAAGCATTTTTTTTTCTTCACAAATTTCTGAAGAAACCGGGGAATTTTAAGGGAAAAAAGGGAAATTTTGAGTGGAAAAGACCAATTTCAAGGGGAAAATGGTCGATCTTGAGGGAAAAACGAGGAATTTTGTCACTTTAAGCGACGGGAAATTCCAAGATGGTGGCGGCGCGCTCCTCGGCGCATGTGCTCCCAGCCCTTGTGCCATAGTCGGCAATACCTATTTACTTTGGAAGACTCATATCAGTTCAGTTGACTATGAGCAGACTTTATCAGAGTTTAGTCTGCGTGGAATCTCATCGCAAAAAACCGGTGGTCCTAGTGATAGGTTTTTAAAATTCTATTTGACTGAAAGTGATACAGTCGCGACATTTCTTAATGTCGCGAATGTATGTAGACACATCGCTGGCTAACGAGTTGTCCAGCATGTGTACAAATAACTGTGCTAAAATCACTAATTTTTACCCATGATTACACGTTTTTGAAGCCTAAACTGTAGAGATGTGCAAAACTCGCGTTGTCTTGTTGCTAGAGACTGAACTGCAAAACTTTTTTGCTCGCTTGATTTTTACCATCGGCCGACAACTTGTATGTCATGTTACACATTCTTATTTAGCCAATAGCATAGTCTGAAATGTTGTTGAAGTTGTCACACAGACTAATGGACGCCGTATAGTTCACGTCTTCACTAAGGTTAAATCTACTCAAGTTAGGAACAAAATGAGATTTCTTATGAGAGTCTGGGGTAAGGAACATTTCCGCCACTAGGTGCTCTCACGTTCCAGATACGTGTCACTTTTTTACTATAGGCTGTTCACGGCAAAGTGAGCATTTTTAAGGCCCTTCTAAATTTTTCCTTTCATCCTATTTCCATATTCTTGCTGCTTTTCAATATAAACATAGTTTTGTGATGAATAAACACAGCGTATACATTTCACCACCCTCAAAATTGAAGGCCAGATGCTGCAATACTATATATTTACTGTTAGGAGCGCCTTAAAAAGTGCTCACTTTAACGTGAGCAGCCTATAACGGTAAGTGAAGAAATGTTCTATTCTTGCGCGTAAAATCTAGTTTTTTGTTCAAATTGTGCCATATTCTTGCCTTAGTCAATATAATAAGTACTAGCTATTACTCGTAGCTCCAGCCGCGTGCAAAATATAAGAAACAGACCACCAACTGTGCTAGTTTGTGGTCTGCCACCAACTCGAATGGTTGGTGGCATATTTTATATATTCCATAAGTGCTAAAACAAGAATATAATCTATCCCTTGTACTAAATTCATCAAAATCCGTCGTGCCGTTATGACGTGACTGAGTAACAAACAAACATACAAACTTTCGCATTTATATTATTATGAAGATTAAAATTGACATTATTTCGTAGCTGTCATTCACGCCATCCAATGGTGTTAACATTAGCAAACAGGAAAATACAACTGCGTTTGGCATTGAGCGTTTATAAGCAAGCTTGACCCAATAGAAATAATTTACTTACTTAAGTGGGAAAAGCGGAAGAAGATCCTATCAATGATATTTTTAACCACTTCACAATTTAATTTTTCATTTCAGTTGTGATATTCAATTAAACATTTTGTGTAAGTTTATGTTTTGCTAGGCTTATTCACGACAGAATACTTACCAAAATGTGAATATATTTCGTTTTATTTCCGCCTTTTTGCAATTAACAAAGTTTATTCTTCAAGCAGGGTCTAAAGAATACAAGTCGGAATATTTCATACATTTGTATTTACAGTATGAAAACTCAGCTACCCCACTGATGTACATACAAGACGGAAAAATCCAGTAGACCAGTGCAGCCTAGAGTTTAGTTGCGAAACTAAAAGAATTGAGATTCCCAACCTGAGTAGAGCAAACTAACTTTGTCTCTATTAATCTGTCCCTGAAATAAATTGCAAAATTCACGAAGTACTAGCACTGTTCCTGTACTTTTATATTTCTTGCTTCTTCCCTCGCCTGATATATGCGGTCTCTCGCTTTGTAGACTTTTAAGTTTATTCCTGTTATTTTTAGCACTCATGTCAAGACTGCCTCTTGTCATTAGAGGAGCTTAACACGAGTGTTATATAGCAGGAGAAGTTGGTTCTTTCCTATAATTCGCCGACTGCCCACACCTCAGTTTCCTTTCGATATTGACTGTCAAGTATTACTCATTTCACTGGGACATTGACGATTCTGGTACTCTAAACCAAAACATTTTTTATTGGCATGCAAAGAACATAGCCGAGTAAAAAATTTGATCATTCAGTAATAAAAGACTAAACAAGCAAGAATGTGCTACACGATTTCCCGTTAGCCTTAAGCTAAACTATAAAATGCTGTACATTCGTTTCAGTTGAGCCGTTGGCTGACAGCTTGTGTATAGTACCTCAAGGACGCGTTTAGCCAATTGAATAGCTAAATCAAAGGTGCAGTAACCAATCTCTAATGAAGTGGTTACACAACTGAATGATCTGGTACAGTTGCCAGTAGCCAATTAAATGGTGAATTGTATTCAAGTAGGTATAAGAGCTGTGATGCCAAAAATTAATGTGAATTTTTACTTTTATCTAATCATTATTTTATGTATTCTATTCAAGCCCAGTCTACACAATTATGTACATTACTCACGTTTAGGCAATTTTTGGTCTGTACTGCACACTGCGAAGTTCCATGACCAATGATCTTACCTGTGGGTAAATTATTCGCATACCGTCCTACTGGTCTAAGTCTTAATTGATTCCTGTCAATGTAGCCGAACATATAGCCTATAGCTCTGACATCAAAACAAGCGCTGTAAGTACAGCACACATCATATAAATGTTTGTTTGCAACCACTCAAACCGTAAATTAAAGTGTGTCTGAAAGCGATAAGTAAATTATTTTTCCATTCCTCTAATATATTTACAATAATGAAGGAAATTAGCAATATATCTACGCTAGATCTATATTAGGACCCTGTGCGAGGCTACAATCTTCCAGTTTCGTAGCCGGAAGTTTTTAAGGGAGGGGGTTGGCTCAAGGGGGTTGGTTGGGAAGGGGGGTTAAACTAGCTGAAGTGAAGGGAGGGAAGACAATTACGACAAAATTTAGGAGAATATTACCTCACAGTATAATAAAATGCACATTGAGATGCATAGTGTCATCACAATTAAAGGAGTGGTAATAATTTTACCATTAATTGGTGACAACCTAATGGGCAAAAAAATAGGGCTAAAACCCGGTATTTTTACACCCTTGGTTGCGTCCCTGCAATCGGCATAGTGTAAGACATGAAGCTCTCCCATCAACTTACATGCACCCGGATTAGTACAATTGCTAACATGTGCAGTTCTCGCCCGTCCACTGATCAAATATTCACACAGATAATGAACCTACCCGATACTAGCTGTCACACTCATCGACAGGCATGTATAAAATAATATCTTCGTTCAGTGAGTTGAATTCATGCAGTCCACTCTTTTTATGCCCTCATGCATGTACATTTTATACCGTTTGATGAAAATGACCACCAGATAGGCTCTACTAAATTTAGAAATTTTATTCTTGCAATAGGGTTGTGTTTTGTTTCTGAAAATGTTCAGTAACAAGATTTGTAGATAAAGCTTTTCAGACCTTACGTTGTGTCAGTGCGCATTACCTCTTCACTTGTTGCACTTTACAATAAATGCAGTACGTTTCTTGCATGAAGAATATTTCGTAGCTCTATATTTTGATAAAAACACTGTTTATTCATTCTAATGTAAATTTTAGTTTCGCCACAAAACCTATACAGTCTTTGCAGTTAAAAAATTCCGCTTGCATGCTCAAATTTAAGGATACAAAGTTCTATGTTTGTTTTCTTTTTTTTTTTGTTTATTTGGCATAAACTGAGTACAGTCAAATCTGAAGAAGCGAGAGTTCTAAGGACCTAGTATTATTTCTCGCCTAGAGAAGTTTCTCACTAAGTCTGTTTCACACTAGAAGTCCAAGAGTGGCTTCACTTACTTACAGAGGTTTTCACTCATCCAAACCTAGCGCCTACTTCTATCACTTACGAGGTACAAGAAAACGCGGCAAACATGGTGAGGAATGCGCAGAGATTAAACAAAAATAATACATTATCCAAAAACCTTTACGTATTGAGTAACAATGTAACAATGTTACACTTAATTAAAGAAATACATCATCTTCTTATAATGTCCTGTTCAGGTATATTGAACAAGTTTTCAAGCTCATAAATTTTATCAAAATTTTAATGATCAATTTCTTTCGAAAGTTCAACAAATCTGTGGACCGTCTGTAGTGTATATAGAGTTTATTTGTTCTTTGGAAAGGATGTTTATTTTATACCCGCTCTCCCATTTGCTTGATTGTCTTGATTTAACACTGTAATTTACGTCCGTGGACGTAATCCGCCCCAATGTCGACATCCGTGCGTTCTGCGGCTACTGGCAAATCGTAGTCAACACCTATGAAGTCTTTGAATGTTGGCGTTGACACGCTTCCTTCGGGAGTCACAAGTTAGCCCCATTCCTCGTTGTTAGGCCCAACTTTAACATATTTTCATCTGGCTTGAGATCTTGGTTTCCCGCACCGGTTCAAAGCCCATGATTTCTTGAAGCAATTCTTGATAAAGGCTGTTCGCGATAAAGTGAGCAATTTGAAATCAAACTTAGAAAAATATCACTGTCCCTACCTGCATATGTTTTAGTGGCGCACTGACTGACATGCACCCAGTAAAGTTGGTAACGATGGAGGTTAAATAGTTCAATATCTTAACGTCAGATAAAAAGCGTTAGATAACAATCTGTGATAACTTAAATAACTTATTTCCCTTTCTGGTTATTTTAATGTATCGCAGTGTAAAATTAGCAGATTTGTAAAATATTTAGGCCTACTTTCCCAATAATTTCACACTTTTACTTTACCGACGTATGAATAAAGTGATGAGGTCCATGGTAATGTTAATTTTACATAAGGCGGAAGAATACATAACGTCCATAGAAGCAGATAGAAAGTAGAGCTTTCACAAGTGCTTATTTTGCCGTGAACAGCCTAACAGAGTAACGCCGCTTGTTGTATACCTATATCTAGCGATGTTCGGCGAACAAATATGAATAGACGGTACATTTAAATTCTATAAGCATCCAACAGCAGATTGTCTAATGCTGTCTTCTTCAGAAGGCGTTTTCATATTTCGCCGGGCCAGTCAGAATTCGGCAACATCGGCACGGCTCCTAAGTTATTCGTGTGCAGACAGTTAACACGTGTTATAAACTAATTCAGCCACTCAAGATAGGTTCTAAAGTGTTTTGAAATATAACTTGTCTTAAAATCTTTTCGCGAAATTTCATTACGCCTATATACCACAACCTCCTAGCGAATTTCGTGGCATGGAGCACGTTTATTTCGGGACAAATGTTCTCGTTCATTCATGTCGGAGTATGTTTGATAAGTTCTTTGCTGCAATAACGTTCAGAAATGTGTGTTCGTGGGTGTGCGTATGGTAACCTGATCCAACGGTTGTAACTTTCTAGTGGTATTATCAGGTATAAAATGACTTTCGCGTTTGTAAGAGTATAGGTAAATCTGTTTGGGCGAAGCAGTTGTCAGTTAAAAAAAAAAAAAAAACATTTTTCTCTCTTTGTGCTTCATTTTGCTATCAACTATCTTCAGCCATCAATTAAATATTTTGCTTGTTATCTAAGCCTTTGTGTCATTATCGTAGTGAAGGGGTAGAGTCTTACCACCTTTGAACATACATTATTGTACAGTAAATTAAATTCTCGAAAATAAAATTACTCAGGCAGAAACGCAATAGATTCAGTTCGGGCGTGAAATGGAGTATACATGCATACGTACAAAACTTATCTTTGAAACATCTAGGCCGTTTTGATTTTCTGATGACGAGAAGACGGTATTTGTCTGTTCCAGTCATGTTTCCTCAGTGAAGAATAATGAGGTTTACCTTACTTGGTTTTCCTAACGCTCGTCTCCTTTGGAAGTAACGATTTTATCTGGAAGGCTCTTGGAAAACAAACCAGTCTCGTCAGCATTGTAAGTGTCATTTGGATCACACCCTTCTAAAAGAGATGGCAGATCTTCAATCCATTCATTACACACACCTTGATCCTCACATTTTCGTTCCCTGGCCGTTTTCTTAACAATCAAGTCATGTCTTTTTTTCTTTTAACCATTTCAATTCCACATAAATTTATAATTTCTAGTATTGCAAATTAGCCTTTTTTTGATGCGTGCTCCACTTGATCTAGCAAAAAATTTGTTACGTTATCACAGCCAATGAGCTGCAGGCTATATGTTCGGCTACACTTATATGAACCAATTATGACCTAGTTCAGTAAGAGTTTGCGAATAATTTACCCACAACTAAACCAATTGGTCATTGAACTTCGCAGTGTGCAGTACAGCCTAAAAAATTCCTACACATGGGTAATGTACACAATTGTTAGGGATAGGAAAATGTCACTAGTTCAGTGGCTTGTAGGCTAGACTCCACAGTTATTTGTACACTCGAGCCTCAGATGTATGTTCATTGGCTGCTGCCTCAGAGAGTAGCCAGTGTTACTTCACACCTGGTAGCATGACACTCGCTACTTGTATCCCTACAAGTCTGCTATTGGCTCAGAGTCTTCCAGGGTGTGTCTAATGAACTGTGATCATATTGCAAAGATGACATCAGTGTACACATTTTGGGAGTCTATCTTGTCCTGAAATGAATTCGCGAAATTTTCCTTTCCTTAACAATTGTATACGCTAGGTATGTTGAATATATATTCCCGTGTCCTTCAGAGTACTGTGACATTATGGAATATTTGCATTATATGTTTTTATGAAAGTTGACCTCGGTACGCGAAAATCACTTAGTATCTCACGTCGTGACTTCCCGCACTTAGTTTCTCACGTCGTGACTTCCCGTACTCCGTATCACACGTCGTGACATTCCGCACGTAGTATCTCACGTCGTGACTTCCCGCACTTAGTATCTCACGTCGTGACTTCCAGCACTTAGTGCCTTACATCGTGACTTCCCGCACTTAGTGCCTTACATCGTGTCTTCCCGCACTTAGTGCCTTACATCGGGACTTCCCGCACTTAGTATCTCACGTCGTGACTTTCCGCACTTAGTATATCACGTCGTGACCTTCCGCACTTAGTGCCTTACATCGTGACTTCCCGTACTTAGTGCCATACATCGGGACTTCCCGCACTTAATATCTCACGTCGCGACCTCCCGCACTTAATATCTAACGTCTTGACTTCCCTCACTTAGTGCCTTACATCGGGACTTCCCGCTCTTAGTATCTCACGTCGTGACTTCCCGCACTTAGTGCCTTACATCGTGACTTCCAGCAATTAATGCCTTACATCGTGACTTCCCGCACTTAGTGCCTTACATCGGGACTTCCCGCTCTTAGTATCTCACGTTGTGACTTCCCGTACTTAGTATCTCACGTCGTGACTATCCGCACTTAGTGCCTTACATCGTGACTTCCCGTACTTAGTGCCTTACATCGTGACATCCCGTACTTAGTGCCTTACATCGTGACTTCCCGCACTTAGTGCCTTACATCGGGACTTCCCGCACTTAATATCTCACGTCGCGACCTCCCGCACTTAATATCTCACGTCGTGACTTCCCTCACTTAGTGCCTTATATCGGGAATTCCCGCACTTAGTATCTCACGTCGTGACTTCCCGCACTTAGTATCTCACGTCGTGACTTCCCGCAATTAGTATCTCACGTCGTGCCTTCCCGCACTTAGTGCCTTACATCGGGACTTTCCGCTCTTAGTATCTCACGTCGTGACTTCCCGCACTTAGTGCCTAACATCGTGACTTCCCGCACTTAATATCTCACGTCGCGACCTCCCGCACTTAATATCGCACGTCGTGACTTCCCTCACTTAGTGCCTTATATCGGGACTTCCCGCACTTAGTATCTCACATCGGGACTTCCCGCACTTAGTATCTCACGTCGTGATTTCCCGCACTTAGTATCTCACGTCGCGACCTCCCGCTCTTAGTATCTCACGTCGCGACTGCCCGCACTTAATATGCCACGTCGCGACTTCCCTCTCTTAGTATCACACGTCGTGACTTGCCGGACTCGAACCTATTCACAATTTTAAGTTTATCACACAATTTAAACATTTTAATTTTTGTTTAGACGCAATGTACCTCCCTCAGCCATCGTCACTTATAAAATAATTAGTCTCTGTTTACTAATGCAGACATAAACCCTTGAAGTGGAAAAAACTGTCAAATAACGCACAATGGCCCTGCACTCCCTGTAAGACACTCTCACTTATAGATCTGTGGGACGAGGCGGTCTCGCTTATTAGATCTAGACGTGGAAAGAAATGCTCACTTATATTGGACGTCTCTTTCTCATAGAGTTTTCCGGAAGTGGAAATGGCCGTACTTTGCGATTTGTCTCACTTATAGAGTTTCTTCAGTAATCTAGTTCTCGCTATTCCAGGTTCTACGTTAATATGTGAAACATACATCGTTTCGACACGTAGCCTGTGCAGATATAGAAACACCCTAGTTTCACGATGAGAGATCCTGTCTTGATGTATTTCTAAACAGTTTAGTTCACATTCATTTTCGCACTTTGCAGCTTTTGATCCACACGCATCTTGTAACGAATTACAGACGTTCGTCACCAAAATGACCAATTCTGATTGTCAAAACCAGAGCATAAAACCCCGAGGCCAACTAGCAAAGACTCGTTTCTATGTCTAGGCCTTGAACCCGGTCAGTTTCCGTCTGCACGATCTTGAGCACGTTGCACGTGTATGATACTTATGTTCGAACTGTACATAGCAAGACATCAGTCTTCCTTGTGGATAAAATTATTAGGGAATTTTCTACACCTCTTAGACTTGAATGGTTACTGACAACATCATTCAACATGCATTACGATGTACACTAAAACAAGCTCTAAGCATACCATGTTTTCAACACTTGAACACAGAAATTAAAGAGTGACCGAACGTGTTAACGAGGTTAGATCTGAGTGAGTGAGAGATTTGGGCGGCTCTTAACAGCGAGGTCTTGAGAGCCGATGAGGGTGGTTGAAGTGAGTGAAGTGATTTGGGCGGCTCTTAACAGCAAGGTCTTGAGAGCCGATGAGGGTGGTTGAAGTGAGTATGGAGCAGCGCCGGAATGCAAGTTCCGGGAGTGACCCGGCTCGGGAGTGGACCCGGTTCGCCTTGGTGGGAGTTGAGCAGACTAACCGCTTAGCAACCGCGGACCCTGTGATATCCGAGATAATTTCTTTGCTATGGGCTAACATTCTCTGCGAAAATATTCCAAGACTAGATATATTACAAAATACTTTAGTACAGATACACGTTCCTGATTGGGTGAACTTCAAACGTCACGTGCCGTAGGCTAGTCCTAAAAAATTCGCGAGCTGTAAAAACCCTAATAAGTAGTGTAAAATAAAATGTAAATGAAATTGTAAGTATATTCCCAAATTAGCAGTGTGGAAGAAAGTGTAAATTAAACTGTACATAGTATAAACGACAATGTGCACAGAGACTAAATGGCTGGGTGTTTCCTTTCATGTGGTCGTACGCATTCTTTGATTGAGCGACGCTCTGGGAACGAACCTTATGACTGATAAACTCCAGCGTACTAAGAAATGTCCCCTATTGGTTAGGCTGTCAGTTGGCAAACAAGTTAGCAGAAGCTAATTGGGTAACGGCATGCAGCTGCCTAGTGACGCCACCTTGCTAGCGTGTGCGGATGAAGTTGGCAGAGTAAGCTGCTGTTACTCCTCTGTATTCTCTAGCACTCTGTGCCTCTACAAGCAATATATGTGCGCACGACAATATATTACAGCTTCTCTGAGGACACGTAATTTTGCAGCAAGTCTGTAACTGGACGCCCTACATCACGTGACACGCCCCAGGGTGTGTCTGCCCCAATACATGAACACTTGGGGCTCTTCTTCACATCTTTTGCAGAAATTATTTGTTTTCGTGTCATATTTTCTGGTTTAGGGTTATTATTGAAAACGTTTGATTATGGAAAATTTACTATATACTAGTTGTTAAATACTTGGTGAAATATGAAAACGGCTTCTCAAGCAGACAGCAACCCATGACAATAAAGAAACTCCTGTTGGGTGTTTATATTGTTGAAGTGTACCACGGTACTCGTATTTTTTTCTCGCGAAAACTCGCTAGCTCTAGCGGTAAATTCTCGCATTCGAACTAGCGTATGTAGCGTGTTGTGTGGGGGCGCTGCGAATTGAGCGTCTGTCAGCTGTCGCGCAGCTTTCAGCGTACCAGGCGAGGGCTGTGCAGTTCTCGCACGGACATCATACACGCAGGCCGGACGCGCTGCCAGCTGGGACGTGCGGTCAGAAACTACACTACACTACACTTGGCCGAACAGCTGGTGATACTGCTCTCATCTCTCTTGTCTCTGTGGAGTGCAGTGGAGAGACTAGAGCGCCCCTCAGCTCGTCACAGCCTGTGAGGTTGGAGTGAGGCCGGGAGAAACGGGATATCCCCGAGGAAACCCACCGACCAGTGGCATCGTCCGTCATGATTCCCACTTGTTAAAGTAACCCGACCGGAGATTGAACCTGGTGGGAGACTAGCAAGCTATCCGCTCAGCCACCGTGGCTCCTATAAGAAACAGTTACATTTTTAAAACGTTAAAGGTACGTTTAGGTAAAAAAAAAAGAAACGTATAAAATGCTTGTCATACATGCAGGCAAGTTTAGGAAACAACCAATAACGTCATATATAGGGTGATTTTTTAAAAGGTTTGATTAAAAAAGTGTGAAGAAACGGCCAATAGACTGTTTCGAAGACAGCACCTATCTTCTGGATTGAGTTGCAATATTAGGGCGCTTTCCAGCTCTGGTGCTCGGAAGAGCATCCATTTTTGCCTGTTCGTTAAAGATTTTGCTTTTTGATGTTCTTTTGAATTTACAAGACGTTACTAGTTTTTCTCTTTGTTAAATCTTGTATGGCGTTCCTGTCAGCAAAGGCTGTTCGCGATAAAGTGATCACTTCGAAATGAACCTTAGAAAAAAGTCACTGCCCCTGAACGCATAGAACATTTTAATTGGTGCGCTGAATGACATTTGCCTAGTAAATTTGGCAACGATGGATGAAAAATAGTTCCATATCTTCACGTCAAATAAAAAGTGTTAGGTAACCATTTGTGATAACTCAAATTAATCCTTCCTCTTTCTCGTTTTTTAATGCATCGAAATGTGAAAATGAGCAGATTTGTATAATATTTACGTTCCTAAAAATTGCACAGTTTTACTTGACCGACACATGTATAAAGTGAGGAGGCCCGTGGCAATGATAGTTTTAAATAAAACGGAATAACACATAACGTGCATACAAGTAGATCTTAAGCAGGACTTTCAAAAGTGCTCGTTTTCCTTGAATAACCAATATAGTGACTCTGTAAGGTTCTTTCTTTCCTTTTCTTGCGGCAGCTGCAAGAGGACTGATGACTTCGACTGTGTGAGGGAATGCCATTGAATTGTCAATCACGGATGTATTGGAACCAGTTTTAAAATAACAGAGCATATATTTAATGTTTCTAATTACAAATGGGGCTCTGTTTGCTAAGACCATTGCGTCCCGTCAACACCGCTACTATAAAGAGAAACATTTTTCAGTGGCAGTTATTACGGTGATGGCGAAAACAAACGTAGTACGTCGCTCAGCGAACTTGTAATTACCACCAAACAAGTGTTTAAGAATATCATAATAAACACATTCTGCGTTAGAAAATACTAGGCACCTTTAAACATATTAGTATATGGAGGAAACAGTTACCTCGATATAACAGAGAAATGAACAGACACTTGATCCATTCCCTAAAAACTTATAGTTATTGCCGACAGACACCGTTAATGTCGACCACTTAACTTTTATCCCGAGTATACACTCGCACGTCCGACATGTTGCAGAATAGATGAAATCATGGTCGGTGTGGTGAATGTCCATAAATCATGGTCGATGTGGTGAATGTCCATAAATCATGGTCGGTGTGGTGAATGTCCATAAATCATGGTCGGTGTGGTGAGTGTCCATAAATCATGGTCGGTGTGGTGAATGTCCATAAATCATGGTCGGTGTGGTGAGTGTCCATAAATCATGGTCGGTGTGGTGAATGTCCATAAATCATGGTCGATGTGGTGAATGTCCATAAATCATGGTCGGTGTGGTGAATGTCCATAAATCATGGTCGGTGTGGTGAATGTCCATAAATCATGGTCGGTGTGGTGAATGTCCATAAATCATGGTCGGTGTGGTGAATGTCCATAAATCATGGTCGGTGTGGTGAGTGTCCATAAATCATGGTCGGTGTGGTGAATGTCCATAAATCATGGTCGGTGTGGTGAGTGTCCATAAATCATGGTCGGTGTGGTGAATGTCCATAAATCATGGTCGATGTGGTGAATGTCCATAAATCATGGTCGATGTGGTGAGTGTCCATAAATCATGGTCGGTGTGGTGAATGTCCATAAATCATGGTCGGTGTGGTGAGTGTCCATAAATCATGGTCGGTGTGGTGAATGTCCATAAATCATGGTCGGTGTGGTGAATGTCCATAAATCATGGTCGGTGTGGTGAATGTCCATAAATCATGGTCGGTGTGGTGAGTGTCCATAAATCATGGTCGGTGTGGTGAATGTCCATAAATCAGCACCAATAACGACATAACATTTTCCTGGAAAATAACATTGGCTAATGCTGGAACAACTATTTTATCATTGGTTGCCTATTTTACTATGAATCAGCTGAAGCCCTTTGCACAGCCTACAAAGCACCAGCTGTTACAAGTAATTCGTAGGTTCTGTAACACAAACAATTTTCTCCTTTCCAACAGCTTAACTGGAAAAAGTGAGCGTAGATTAAAGGAGGGTTTCTGCGGTGTCTATGTCAGTATTACCTTATCTCTTCTTAGTTACAGGTAGAGCCTCCTGTGTTTCGCGAAAATGTTCCACGATTAATTGCACTACAAAACAGTAGAGATCAGATCTACTTTTGTGATTGGCTGAGTTTAACTGTCACGCATTGCAGGTGTCTGTACGCGAATTACTGACACTCGGTGTCAGAGTTACCTAATTCTGATTGGTCCTGTCAGGTAAGGAAATATTTCCCGACAAAGACACTTGCCGATAACCAACGGAAAATTGCACGTATGCCATAGGACATTGAAGTCTAGCCTTGGCATAAATATTTTCGCGAAAAAACCGGTGACCCAAGTTATGAGTAGACTCAGGGAGGCAGTAATGGCCACAGTAGACGCCATTGTTGCCCTATCTCTCTCTTGCTAACTATAGGTAAGACTATGGTAAGACTCAGATAGGTAGTAATGACCACAGTAGCGGCCATGGCTGCCCTATCTCTCTCTTGCTAACTATATGTATGACCTTGGTTAGAATCAGAGAGGTAGTAATGACCACACTAGCGGCCATGGCTCCCCTATATATCTCTTGCTAACGATAGTTATGACTATGGTTAGAATCAGGGAGATAATAATGACCACAGTAGCGGCCATGGCTGCCCTATCTATCTCTTGCTAACGATAGTTATGACTATGGTTAGAATCAGGGAGATAATAATGACCACAGTAGCGGCCATGGCTCCCCTATCTATCTCTTGCTAACGATAGTTATGATTATGGTTAGAATCAGGGAGATAATAATGACCACAGTAGCGGCCATGGCTGCCCTATCTCTCTCTTGCTAACTATATGTATGACCTTGGTTAGAATCAGAGAGGTAGTAATGACCACACTAGCGGCCATGGCTCCCCTATATATCTCTTGCTAACGATAGTTATGACTATGGTTAGAATCAGGGAGATAATAATGACCACAGTAGAGGCCATGGCTGCCCTATCTATCTCTTGCTAACGATAGTTATGACTATGGTTAGAATCAGGGAGATAATAATGACCACAGTAGCGGCCATGGCTCCCCTATCTATCTCTTGCTAACGATAGTTATGATTATGGTTAGAATCAGGGAGATAATAATGACCACAGTAGCGGCCATGGCTGCCCTATCTCTCTCTTGCTAACTATAGGTAAGACTATGGTAAGACTCAGATAGGTAGTAATGACCACAGTAGCGGCCATGGCTGCTCTATCTATCTCTTGCTAACTACACGTATGACTAAGGTTATACTCAGAGAGGTAGTAATGGCCAAGTATCGGCCATGGCTGCCCTATCTGTCTCTTGCTAACTATAGGTATGACTATGGTTATTCTCAGAGAGGTAGTAATGGCCACAGTAGCGGCCATGGCTGCCCTATCTCTCTCTGCACGTGATGTATGTCTCCTTGTATGACTTCCTTCGTCTGTACGATTATGAGGCTCAGCTCTGAGACGCATTCACATCTGTCCCTACCTCGGACTTACACCTTGCACTTATATTACTGCAGTATAGGAAAAAAACTCATTAATTAGCTTGTGACATTCTACTTGCCGGCCGACAGTTCCACCGTTATAAAATATTTCCCATCATTCAACAGCCGATCAGACAGAAGGCCCGTGCAAGAACCCCAGCGAGGCCAATCAGTAGTGCCACATGTTTTTCAGGAAAATATTTACGGGCAGTCTATACTTCAACTTCACCCTTGCGCACTTGCAAATTTTGTTTGCATATTGGCTGCGTGTCTGTGTGAGAAGGGAGTTTCTACTCGACTGGGCAAATCAGACTTGAGTTACCCCAACACTGTATGGCTGTGATTGGATGGCAGGCACCTAGGTGGGGTCGCGTGATGTTCTGAATCATCCAAGCGCGAAATAGGTTCTTAGGTAAATTCTAAATCTGAATCAGTGATAGCAATCGGTGAAATAGCATTCCCTGAAAGGCAGTTGATAAGATACTGCTGTCCGGCAAATCCAGCTTACTAACATGAGAACAGGTTATCTATAGCAGTGTAGCTCTTGACGTTCAGTTCTTATCAATGTTAATCAGAGAATTCAGCCACCATATTAATTAGTTTTCTGTTACTGATTATCAGTTCCTCAATTCGCACTGTTTCTAGTTTAGAGTGTAGTCGTAGAATATTTCCCAGGAAAACAGGTGGCCCTGCCAATCAGCGAATGGGTACGCGCTCATCAAAGTACCGCCATGTGAATTCGTCTCTGTGTATTTGTCTACCTTGTGAGTGGGCATTGATGTATACAGTACTGATCATAAATATAATCCGTGTTCAACATGTATCCATTATCTAATCATAAATAAATCACAAAAATGTATATCTCGAACTATTATCATCATAAGAGTACGTTCCTCTATTTAATGCAGATCGTGGACACGTTGCAGATGAATGGTACTTATGACCGGTACAGTACACATCAAGACATTATTTCCCAGTATTATAATGGCTGGTCTGTTTTTTTTAATAGTTTTTTTTCGCCTATTTGACATAAACAATTAATGGCAATATCCTCGTGAACGCAGTACATTGGGCAACGTAAGTAAACACGAGCGGCAGATTCCAAACAATGTCGTTACTGCAACACTTGAACTCGGAAATTAATGTGTGATTTAAAATTAGAGGTACGTACGTTTCTCGAATTAATTTGTCATCATCCTCGACTTGTCAGTTTTCTGTATGCTTAACCGTTTATTCATGTCTGCTGAAGTGGTTGTCCACAATACATTCGAGGCAATACTTCCTGTTTTATTACTGGCTAAGTAGACGTCCAGGGTGTGTACTAACAACTCTGCTACAATCATGAACGTTAAAACACGAGAATGCGTTCTTCGAGTATAACCTGGCACAGATATGATTAGCGATGTTCAGGGACATCTGGTGAACGTGTTAGGGTGTTACAGCAAGACTGAGAAGGCTAACCTAGAGACATATACGGCCGGTGGAATGGTAAAGTTCGGGGGGGGGGGGGGAGGGGGTGGGAAGGAAGTGAAGATTGCAGAGAAGAGATGCAGGTTCGGGCAGCAAGTTGTTCTGGGCGACGCCTGCAAGTGACAGCGAACGTAACTTTCACAAAGGCGACCGAGCTCGGAGCTGCGAACAGCTACATACTGTACAGTTCCGCGGAGACTCTTCTCTGCGCACAGAATTGCTAGCAATACAGAAGAGAAACAGTGGTGTCTTCACCGTTAGCTATTTAACCCTTTGAAACACGTTGGTATATTTATATAACCAAGTCCTGGAAATTTTCGCGAATTAATTATACGGAAAGCGAGACATGTACATTTCTGTCAAATTTGCAATGGGGTCACAGCTTATTAGACACGCCCATTCGAACTCTGAGCCAATAACAGAACTGGCCCGAGGTGCGACACCTGCAGTAGAAAACTGAGGCTCGACAATGCACGGGACAGTGGAATCCAACTAACGGGTGGTTCAAAACTCGATAGGAATTTTCATGTCCTTGTGGAACATTCCACAGGAAACCAGCTCAATCCGATCAGTTTCCATGTCGATGATGGATGACAAGTGGCACACGAGAGTGTTCGTGGTTGGCACTTCATGTACTCAACTGCGGATCAGTGGCCGATATATTCCTCATCACAATATCAATTTGATAGAATTGCCAAAACGAGTCGGAATGTATTATTTTAACAATGTTTGGGTTTATCTTTAATATAATTTAGGTATGCTTAGCAAAATAATTTTAACATAATTAAGGAACAAGTGCAGATCAAATAAATAAAAATAAATTCTCATAATCAACAAGTAAAGAAAATCTTGCATTGTTTGTTGTGTGATATCATGAAATATACTGAGAAAGCTCGTAGAAATTATTTTCGTATATTTTCGTTACAAAATTCTTTTTTATATGTGTTTTGAATGACAACAAAGTGGTAATTTTGAAATGTGATCAGTTAAAATATTTGAAATTTAATATGTTTCATTTGAGACACACGTCACTACACGTAATGTTACACCCTGCATAGTCTTTTATATAAATTTTAATGAATCAATTTTTGCTATTCAGCGCATTTAATGCCATCGCTCACCACTTGCACTGGAATTTTTCAATATTTTTGACGATCTCTCTGCTGACCGATAAGTTGGTTCACGTTACGCAATTTTCTTTTATGCCTTGACTTATATTAATAAATAATTAAATAAATCGAGATTGTTGGTCTAACACATACGTATACATACATGTCAAATGATACAACGGAGCGTATAAGGAGAGTCCACTGCACAAAGAGTATTTGTATAGTTTTAAAATGTAGATAGACGTGGCAAAAACGGCCAGTAGCAATCCCATAGAAATACTGTATCAGTATTGGCGCTTGTTACTGATCGCATACGGTACGGAACATACTAAATGTCAATTACTCTACCGTATTCCATACATAGATCAGAACACTCTGGAAGTGAAACCATGCGATCCAACACAAAATAGATATTTCCATTACATTTTTTTAAAACATTTATTTTTTATTTTTTAAAATGTATGTCTACCGATACATTTGGATGACTAAACACAACAAATATTATATTCATCAGATTCTGTTCGTTTAATAATATTTACTAGCAAAATTTACTATTTATTCTTGAACACTTTAACCATGTATATGTTTTTTTTTATCACACGACTTAAGTATCATTTTTTGGGTTCTGCAACATACCGTTTTGTAAAATTGTTAGTGAAATATTTCGTATGAAAGATATAGCTGTATTGGTATTTTGAATGTTATCTTATGCCGAATGTGACATAAATCTACATTAAAAATTCAGATACTATGTGTGTACTGCATTGTACGTTAACTTGCGTAAGGTTTTGTGTTTGAATTTGCAACAATCCTTAAAAAGTTTAATCAGCAAGTAATGAAACAAAAAACAATAAAAAATTGCGGTTGACGCATAACGGTGAGCCAGGTGAATTCAGTCATTTATACTTACTTACATACTTTATAGTACATAAACAATACTTCAAACGATACTATAGACAATATTACGGACACTACAAATGATACCACAAACAATACTACCAATGACACTACAAACAGACGATACTACAAACTATATACGAACGCGTGACCCAGATAGCTGGTTTGTGGTTGTCTGGCCACTTTTGTTAGAATCTAACTTTAAAAAACTTCCCGCTTGTAATATTGCCAACAAATCACTCATAATAGTTTAATTTCTCAATCCATGACTAAAAGAACAGTTTTTCTATTTAATGCCAATTGAAATCAGATCCTTTTTATTTCATATGAATTGTAATAAGCGTTCTCTTAGGTAAAGATTTGGCTGCAGGTAGCAAATGATTTATTTGTCTTCCAGGGTACGAGTCTCCGCTGAAAGGATGTTTTGTTCAGGCAACTAATGGGCTCTTAATTTTCAACACATGTATTCGTTTCTTTCAGCCAAAAGAAATATTTAGAAAAACATTTAAGCTGAACGCTTGTTCCATCGTTCTGTATTATACATATACAAGTGTTTGGTACACAACTATTTTACAACTACGCTCAACTATTTTACAACTACGCTCAACTAATCAGTTTGATTGCCGTGAACTTTATAGACGTCTTAATAGAGTCGATTTATTATTTTGTTTGAAGTGAGGGGTAAGATGGAATAGTCTGATATATTAGTACCCATATTGACACCAAATTTATGCCAGCAACAAAATCAGTTCATGTGCACAGTAATCGCATTAATTTCGTTTGCAGTAATTGGGTAAGGTTCCTTGGCTCGTAAATGCAGCGCAAGAATTTTTTTCTGTGACAATTACGACAGTAGCGGTATTTGTTAATGCATTTAGTGAAACTTAATTGTGGTATAAATTTTAAAAATAAACGATTTCAACACAACTCATAGGAAACTAGATGAAACATACGTTTCTAACTGGCATGTATTGGTTACTTAAAAATATCTCTAGTTCGTTATAAATAACTTTGGCCACGAACACTAGGAAGTAATCTACGTCCCTAGTGTTTGGATTATCAGGTTCCGAGCTCGAATCTCAGTCAATTCTTCATATTTCTGTACGAACACCAATGAAAACGTTCAAGTACCTACGCTAATCAAATCATAGGATTTTGTGACAACCACATAAAAACAACGGCAGAATTTGTTTCATCAAGAAAATCTTTAAATTCTCCTAAATAAACAATTAATTTGATTGCTTAAATAAGATTTTTTTTAACTTAACAAAACTTTTTACTCGATACTGGAATGATATAACACGCATATATGCATTGAGTTTTTTTAATTTTGTTCTATGTTCCAAGCATGTACTGCACTATCAAACAACTGCTGAGAAACTATATTATCTGCTCATGCGGTTACAGAAAGGTAAACAAAATAATCTAACCAAAGTGCGTTCCCACTTTTTTTTCATCAAATCTTGAAAATAATCACACCATTTGTATGATCTTTTCGCTTGTTTCCTAAATAACTTATGTATCACATAGACCCCTACGTTTTATACTTTTGTTAAAATAAAAGTCTCTTATTTTGGGTCGAATAAAACACTTGCTAATGTATTATAAATAAATTATAATATTTAATTTATAAATAATTTTTGTAAATGTAGTAATAAATAGTACACGAGAAAAATAAACCTCAACTGAGTACGCACGAATGCTGTGCGTTGCAATTTTCTGGGCTCGGTTGAGCAATGGTTTGCACGCGGCGGATAAATATCCTGAAAGTAGAATTTTAGCAGAAGTTCAGAAAACTTGGAGGACACCATGAATGGACTATACACCCCGAGTTTCAAAATTCATTCGCATATATTTTCGAAGGAGCCGCGGTGGTTAAGCGGTTAGACTACTTGCCTCCCAGCAGGCGACTTGGGTTCGATTGTTGGCAAAGTCACCCCGTACTTTGCATGTGGTATTCGTGGCCGATTATGCCGCTAGTCAGTGGGTTTCATCGGGGATCTCCCGTTTCCTCCGCCCTTGCATTCCAACGCTGCTCTACACTCACTAGCTTCATCTCATCGGCTCTCAAAACCTCGACGTTAAGAAACGCCCAAATCTCTTCACTTACTCCACAGGCTACAAAGTGCCAGCTGTTAAAATAAATTTGTAGGTAGGTACTGTTCGCACCAAAAAGTCCTCTTTTCCAACACCTGAACTGGAAAAATTATATGTACGTTAAATAGAACTAACTCTCTCATACCATGTCAGCAGATAATGAATAAACAGTTGTGGCACGAGAATGTACAGAAATGACATGTCATGGTTATTGCTAGATGAATTCGTGAAATTCTCTCCAGTACTGCATTACATATCTCTGTCAGCTAACAGCTAAATTTAATAAAAAAAAACCTTTGTGATACACGCATGAGCCATAAATTTGATAAACCGCAGAGAGTATCGACGAATACAAGCAATCATCTAACTTTTCATAAACAAGTGTATTTCGATACTTATAGATGTCTTGCAATCGTGTTCATTAACAAATATTTTCAACGTCGTTTCATATTTCATAATGCATTTGTTTGTGTGTAATGGAAGTAGTTGCTCGAAGTAAGTAATGTTGTTTGTGTGTAATGGAAGTAGTTGCTCGAAGTAATTAATGTTGTTTGTGTGTAATGGAAGTAGTTGCTCGAAGTAAGTAATGTTGTTTGTGTTTAATGGAAGTAGTTGCTCGAAGTAAGTAATGTTGTTTTGGCCACAGAAGGGAGCACCATTTACCGGGCTACATCGAGAATGCATTGCTGTTTGAAAACTGTGACCTTTGTGTTTGTGTGTGTTTTTATGCCTGTGTGTCGTATGTAACCACTTTGCCACTCGCACCCTCAAAATAGCTTTTAACAGATACTCCGATTTCAACGAAGTGTTTATGTGCAGTTATCCTTTAGAACGGATGGAATTTTATCGTGTTTTCAATGGGAACATCTAACTGCTGCTGTTGGTGTAGGTTTGTACGGTGCCAGCAAACCAAACCTTAAGTCCACCACAAATTATTATTTGCTATATATATATATATATATATATATATATATATATATATATATATATATATATATATATATATATATATATATATATATATATATATATATATATATATTGAAAGGCGCTACTGTGATATAATTAACCATTTCTATACAATAAATTTTGCTTCGGAGTAACCACGGAGGATTTATTCTTGCAACCACAACACATTAAAAATATTAATACGTATCAAAAAGGCTAACTAAAACAAACTCCCTTATTCAAAAGTAATGTTTATTTTATTTCTGTAAAACACACCACTTTGCCAAAAAAAATTTTAAATGTCCGTACGTGAAAACTTACAGGTAATATTCGGAAACGCAATTAGGAACGACGGAAAAGTATGCCAGATGGGTATATCCGAGTTTGTGAGGGATGGAAGTGATAATAAAAATAAAATAAATAAATGGGATTTTTGATTTGTTTATTCCGCTGTGTGTGTGTGTGTGTGTGTATATATATATATATATATATATATATATATATATATATATATATATATATATATATATATATATATATATACACCCACGCAGCTATAATTTACAGCATTAAACTAACTACATACGTTCACTATAACTCTAGTTATTCTCTGTGGGCGCATTATTTAAGGCCTATCTCAATTCTAATATATTAAAGTGCATATCAATGTCTATATTGGTTACGGCCACTTAATTCACATTCTTTATTTACAAATGTCCAGTCTTTATATTGCCATCATTCCGAATGTCTGCCACTCACACATCCAGTTCAACATTCCCGCCGACCAGACTCGTCTACACTCGTCGCTTCACTGTCTTCACTCACCTGGTGTTCAAGGTCGCTCAATGCTCCAAACTCGAGACTGTGGCTTGGAGATCCGTCATGGCTTTAATATGTACGCTGTTCCCCGCACCCCGAGTGACGCTGAGAGAGGCAGCGGTAATGACCAGAACATTCTCTCGACGATAACACCAAACATTCAATCCTTCCAATAATATAATGCTGCATGGATCCCGGTAGACTTTTCACAGCAGTGGCACTCCTTTGTAAATCACCTCGCTCTCTTGAGTTGCAACTCTAGACTTGACACACTCTTACGCAAGGGAAACGATGTAGACCGTCAACATGTAACAGTATTTTCCTATAGCTTCGGTATTCTGTAACGAACAATACCAGTCCACTCAACGTTTTGTTTGCCACTGGAGGAACCAGCAAATTGTCTTTTCTGCGGTAATATAAACTATTCAAGGTAAACTGAGCACTTTGAATGCCTTGTTTAAGATCGAATTGTAGACTCGTTGGTATTCTTCCACCTTATTTTAAAAAATGACCATGGGCCTTACCACATCTGTGAAATTATTAGAAACATACATAGGTATTTTATAAATCTGCTCACTTTTACACTTATACGAATTTTAAAAAAAGGAAGCGAAATAAATAATTTAAGTTATTGAAAAAGGTTACCTAACAATTTTTATTTGACGTCAAGATTTGGAATTAGTTTCCTTCCACCTTTACCAACTTTACTGGGCGCATGTCACCCAGTGTACCCGTTAAAGTACATGCAGGTAGGAGCAGTGACTATTTCCTAAGGTTAATTTCGACATGTTCCTTGAGGCTCCCAGGCTCCATGTCTCTGAAGCTGCGTTGTAGTGCAGTGTGTTTGAAACGAAACTAGTAAAAGTGCGTCCCAAGTACTCTTCTACGGAAACAAACTCACACTTTCAAGACGCCATGCACATTAGAAACATTATTTTCTAATAACTCCAAAATGGCTAACAAAAACAGCTTTTCAAGGTGATGTGTATCTAAATATACTCATCAGATACATACAAAACTACTCAAGGGCCTTGCATTGAACATTCCTACAGGCTTTTCGCCAATCAAATAATAGGTTCACATTTGAAAGTTCCATAAATAGGACACTGCGCGTCATTTAAAAGCCTTATGCTTAGTGGCGATGGCGCACTTGATGTGCGTGGCAATGTCGTCCTTATCACTCCCGCGTTTCTCGACTTCAAACGCGGAAGAAAGCTTCAGCTAGGTGGGAACCTTAAGAGGATTATCTACTGAAACACCTTCTGTGAAATCGTTGCTTGCGCGAATACGCGTATCTCGGTAAATAATGTTCTGTAAATAAGACTTTTTGCCAGAAAAGTTTTAAAATATCACCTACGTCCATATATTTTAACTGTTATCATGTTGAGTGTATTAATGAATAAATAAATTCGTGATAATGGATAGATGTCGCATCTTGAAGCTTGCCTATCAAGTTTCCCTAAGCGGGAACAGAATAGTGCAACAAAACGCGCGTAGTTTAATCTGCAGGCTTTCATCGCGTGTAATAAAGTGCCAATGTTGCAGATGTATTTTACACAGTGCAGCATCACTATGGAAACACTGCACGCCTTGCGCGTAGGAGCGATAAGGCGCTAGGGGTGCGTGTTAGTGTCGCCCGTATCGCTACCTCGCCACACTTGTAAAAACTGCATAGTCACAGGAAGGTCATAGCGAAAGTGATCATGAGTAAGTCCAAAGATCTGTTCTACGGTTAACTACAGACTAAAACATTTTACTTCGAAAATGTATTGTTTTATTCTCATTGAAATACGCGCATAACAAAATTCGAAGATTTTTTTTCCGTAATCTCCTTTTTAATGCCGGAATGTAAAACATATTGAAAAATTTACTTGGCAATAAAGTAATATTTGCAAACTTGTTTGAGAAACATATTTTTCTTCACGTGCAAAATAGATTCACCACACTCTTGAGTAAAATTCGCTTATATGGCAAAGGAAAATTGCATATATGAATGGAAGAATTACCTTACGAAGTGTGGTTCTCCTGAGCATTTCATCGACAGCTTGATGGGAGGACGGCAGGAACAAACAAAAGGAGGCCTCTCGTTACTTATATTTCCAGGAAACCTTGTATAGTTATTTCAATCAAAAATTTTGCAAGTTACTTAAATTAATACTTTTTTATTTTTCGTGATGAAATACTTAAGTACGCTAACTATCGTGAAAATTACTAAGGTGTCGCCGCGGTGGAATGGCTAGCGCACTGGGTTCCGGAGATACAAGACTGTGGGTAGCGCCCGCCTACAGGCAAGTGTCGAGGATCTCGGATGTGTTTTGATTACTGTTAGTGTAAGGATGCAGGTCATTATAAAATAAACGGTACTAGTAATCCCAAATTTTTCGAATGTAATTTTACTATGCAGTATAATTATATTATACAAAACTGTCCACAGTTATCATTTCCAGCTCCACCCACTGAATTACCTCCACAAATTAAATATGTTAATACAGGGATGAAAAGTAAATCGATTGCCCACCCTAAGCTTCATTATCCAATCTCAAATACGAGATAGTGGCTAGCACGTTCTCCGACAGTTCAACATGATGCGCGGATAATTAACGATAGGATTATAAACCCATAAATCGGATGTTGTCTTACTAGAGATTACTATATAATATCTGTCTAATTTTGTTCCCCTCGATACTGCAGTTAATGCCATAATATATTCTGCCTACAACACCACGAATATCAATGACGTTCATATGCCGTCACCACACGTAAACTCCTGTTCCACGACCAACTTCACAGCTAACTACAGTCATCATTATCACAACTGACTACGCCAACTATAAATTGTATCACCATTCAATACTGCTGCTCCGTGTTTGCATACCTGTAAGGCATTACATAACATCTCTCTTGATAAAAGAGTCTTAGATAAATTGTTCCCTTGTTAAAGAAGAAGAAATTAAAAGCGTGGGATTACACATTAATATAAATCTACGATTACAAAGTGCAATGTGTGAGTGTGTTTTCTACCACAATCATTGAGCGTGAGTAGGTGTTTGGAAAATATTCTGGGTGTGATGTGCTATACATAATCAATGTACCTCCATAGCAATTAATTTACTTCTTAATATTTTAAACTTTTTGTAAATATTTTGTTTATCTTGTAATCTATCTCAGACATATTGTAACAATAGTACTAGTGACAGAACTGTAGCAATAGCAATAGTAGTTTTAGTAGAAATATTAGTAACAGTAGTGTAGTAATAGTAGTTTTAGTAGCAATATTAGTAACAGTAGTGAAGTAAGAGTAGTTTTAGTAGCAATATTAGTAACAGTAGTGTAGTAATAGTAGTTTTAGTAGAAATATTAGTAACAGTAGTGTAGCAATAGTAGTTTTAGTAGCAATATTAGTAACAGTAGTGTAGTAATAGTAGTTTTAGTAGAAATATTAGTAACAGTAGTGTAGCAATAGTAGTTTTAGTAGCAATATTAGTAACAGTAGTATAGTACTAGTAGTTTTAGTAGCAATATTAGTAACAGTAGTGTAGTAATAGTAGTTTTAGTAGCAATATTAGTAACAGTAGTTTAGTAATAGTAGTTTTAGTAGCAATATTAGTAACAGTAGTTTAGTAATAGTTGTTTTAGTAGCAATATTAGTAACAGTGTTGTAGTAATAGTAGTTTTAGTAGCAATATTAGTAACAGTAGTGTAGCAATAGTAGTTTTAGTAGCAATATTAGTAACAGTAGTGTAGTAATAGTAGTTTTAGTAGCAATATTAGTAACAGCAATGAAGTAATAGTAGTTTTAGTAGCAATATTAGTAACAGCAATGTAGTAATAGTAGTTTTAGTAGCAATATTAGCAACAGCAATGTAGTAATAGTAGTTTTAGTAGCAATATTAGTAACAGTAATGTGCAATAGTAGTTTTAGTAGCAATATTAGTAACAGTAAGTTAGGAATAGTAGTTTTAGTAGCAATATTAGTAACAGTAGTGTAGTAATAGTAGTTTTAGTAGCAATATTAGTAACAGTAGTGTAGTAATAGTAGTTTTAGTAACAATATTAGTAACAGTGGTGTAGTAATAGTAGTTTTAGTAGCTATATTAGTAACAGTAGTGTAGTAATAGTAGTTTTAGTAGCAATATTAGTAACAGTAGTGTAGCAATAGTAGTTTTAGTAGCAATATTAGTAACAGTAGTGTAGCAATTGTAGTTTTTGTAACAGTAATTATAGTAATAGGTTTAAAATGAACATAATTTTGAGTGAATAAAAATCATAAAATGTCTTGATAAAATGACTTTGAAAAATTTGTAGGTTAATTAAGTTTGTAACATGATCCTTGTATATTGCAATCTCTTGTTGTATTTGTTTTAAATTATGTGTAAAATTGTTTTGTATAAAAATTGTGATTGAAAATGTCTTTTACTGTGTCAAGATTTGTTTAAAAAATAGTTGTTAATATTTTAGTTCTTAGGGATGAATTTTTGAAAAAATAATATTATATAATAAAATATTAAAAACAAATAGTCTGAGTTATTATTTATTTTTAATACTTTAAATCACTGATATTATTCAATAATATCTTATGTAAAATGAGTGATTGTTTAATTGTATTGAAGAGAAATGAGTTGGTGTCTATCAGTATTGGTAAGCTGATGACTTGTAATTAAATTTTATTAACTATTGCTTGATTTCCCAAAGAAGAAAATGTGTTTTTCTTAACTTACAATACTTGCATAGACTTTGAAGGGCTGAGAGTAAATTACAGAAAAACGTATGGAGAAAAATCAAACAAAGTTGAATGAATGAATGAAGTTTTTTGTTGTAGCAGGTTACAACAGTCTATTGGCCAACTTTAGTGACACCCCAGTGGAATCTATTGAAAGAGTAACCCCGCATACCTTCACCGAGGCAGGTAGCAAAAACCTCTGTCCCTCCTTGCCATCAATCTACATCTACGTCCAACAGAAACCCGCAAACATTTAAAAATAATATTTCATTTTACAAACACAAATTACAAGAGTTCATATTCAAGATAAAACACATTGATTTCCGGAGAAGAAAAAGATAAACATAATGTATTTAAACTAGTTTTTAAATAAAATTCAACTCAAGTTATGTAATAATACCAATACATTTTCCCATTAGCAAAAAAAAACACAAATAACGTTGAAATCGCTAGTTTCCAACTCCGAAAAACATAATATCCAGCTATATTTATAGTATTTAGTTAAACTTACGTCGGGAAATGCTAAAATATTAAATAAATTCATTTTATGTTACATGGAATATATTTTTGTTGTTGAAACGTTTTGGTTAGATGCAAAGAAAGCGAACACATTTGTTAGCATGCTCCCCTTTTCGAGTGGGTCACAGCATAAATACAAAATGTGTGGATGTCGTGTTAGACGGTGATACAAGGGTTTTATAGGATATGTCTCTCATTTCCCTAGTCTCACGTTCTCGCACGGGACTAGGCGATTCTCCCCTCATCGGCTCTCGAGACCTAAATGTTAAGAGCCGTTTAGTGCTCTCCCAAAAATTTTCTCTCTTATGCGTTGAATTGTTAGTAAAAACATTTCTTAATGAGTGAATAAAATATATCTTGTTTGAATACTTGTAAAAATAATTGTTTTTACGAGTAAATAAAGTAACTCTTGTGTATTTTATTTTATTTCTGTATATCTTCCTGCGTAATGGAGTTTCCAAAGTGAATATTAAGTTTATAATGTAGAAAACACAATATTTTTTCCCGAGAGTTTGAATTCAGCTAGGACAACCTTTTAACCTTGTTAGTCACGACAGTTGACAAATCGTTGACCTGAAATGCCCTCCTCTCCAGGATGGACCTTGGCAGTTTGCTTTGTCAAAACAGGTGCATTCCCTAGGGTATAACGAAACCAGAATGCATTCTGCGGGGGTTCATTGGACTGCCAACCTCTGAAATCTCAGTTTCTCTCGTTCGTACTATTGGGACAACGGTGAAAGAACGGTCACACTGCTAAGACCTCAGATCTCTAAACGTAACTGTTTTTTGAGAGAATGGCAAACACTATACTCCTAAAATTTCGATGCGAGTATAAATTACAAAGTTAATGATGTTTAAACGGAAAAATTACACATGTTTGATTTAAGTTCAAACATCTATAAAATTGAACGTATCTACCTTTTTTACATGGACGAGCAAATTTCTTTTAATAATAACCTGTTACATTCGTTATTCCATGAAAGAATGTTGTAGTAATACCAATCATAACATTTCAACATAACATATACTTTCGTAACGTTTACTTACATAACATATATTTACGTATTATAACATAGCAATTTAATGTACCAACGTAACACACAGTTACGTATTGTAATGTAGCAATGTAACATAATGTACCAATGTAATGTATTATATATTATATTTGAACCCTAAGAAGGGAAACTAGATTACATTCGTACATGACATAACCCAGACTCGAACCCAGTTTATATCAACCAAGCCTTATCCGATATTGTATATTATATTGTTATTTATTGAAATGGGTTTAGAGTGCTCCCTTGCAGAACTTTTCCTCCGGCTTTTTTCAGTATACCAGTATTACGTGTTAGTAAGAACATAGTTCATGTTTGATAGAACTCATTGCAACATACTTTTAATAGAAAATGCAAGAATATCTCTCTGTTATGACATTGTTATTACTTTCCTCTCAAATGTCTCTGGGGAGAAAACATTCTTCTTATCAAAACAAGTTCACTTTTAATAAGGAATAGGTTAAATAAATTTTAAGAAATATTTTTCATTTTAAAACATTAATTTATTGAGAAAATTAGGACACTACAGGATGTTACAAAACATAGAACATATTAGACAATTGTTTCAAAATATATATAAATACAGAGTGAATCAAAATTTTGTATACAACGTCTTGAAACTGCCAAGTACAGGAGGTTACAAAATCATAGCATCAGTAAGTATAAGGCACTGCACAATCATAGATACCAACAATTTTAATACTGGTTATATGTTATAGGGTGTTTGTCAGTTTCTTATTCCTCAAATTCATTCCTCGAAACGTACTTTATTCCTCAAATTTGTTTGTTTAGTATTCGAATAAGGTTTTCTTTTTTATTCCACAAACCATACTTTATTCCTTAAATAAGGATGTTTAGTACTAAAATAAGGCTTTTTTATTCCTCAAACCATACTTTATTCCTCAAATAGGACTGTTTATTCCACAAACCTAATTAACTCTCCAAGTAAATTCAAACGAAATTAATTGGTTTGAGGAAGACATAATATTTAGAATTGAAACATGTTCCTATCACAAAATATTTATTTGAAGTTATTATTATTTTTAGTTAAGTAATAGGGTTAACAAAAATGTACTATCTTACTTCTTGGGTGTTTGCATATATTACTTCAGGTGATGTAACCTTGTTCCTTAAGTGTTGTTATAATGAAAACCATCTCTTTTATTCTGTAATATTCATATTGTTTTTAAACACCAATAAATATATAAGTTTATTAACGAGCATTTGGATCTTCGGGAAATATGTTATGAGTATTGTTGATGGGTTCATCCTTCTTCACAGCATTTGTTGTAGGAATGTCTTGAACAGTATCACTGACATCCTCACTACTGTCTTTACCTGATGTTTCATCATAAATATCGACTTTACTTTGCTTAAAAAGACAGCTGGTTGTGGTAGTTTATGTATAAAATCATAAGGGTCATGCATTATTGTATATTTCATACAAACCAATTCTATGTCGTTTCTTGTAATTATGTTATTTCCCTTTCCTTCTGTGATATTATCTAGTGTAGATGCTACATTAACTTTCTCAAGAGGAAATATATTTATTTTTACAGATCTTGAATCGACGATTCAAGTTATCCGTTCATGCGAAGTAACGAAAACAGTATTCGCTGTTAAGAATCATACGAGATGGATACTTCAAACATTCGCTACTTTCACATCTGTGAACATTGTAAGAAAAAGTGTAAATTTTCCCACCGTATTTGCCGTGTAGTTTATTCAATGATGTCTCAATTGTCATCAATGTAGATTAAATGAATAATCATCAGTGTAAGGAGAAAGATTACATCCTAATAGATGTTCGCCTCACAATGTCAGAATGACAACTAACTTGTTTCAGTATTAATGTGGTGTTTTAAACAGTATAAGGTTTCATTAATAATGATAAATGTCTTCCGTTCTAATATTTGTATGTTAATTGCAGGGGAATGCGTACTAATTCACCATGTGATTAAATCTATGTATGTTATACGGATTACGTCATTACCTAGTATTCGCTTAAAATGAATAAATAATTTCAGGGATGTAGAAGGGAGAGATGGGCTTAGAATTATTTTGTATGGAATTGTTAAAGACTTTGTTTACTAAACGAGTGTGTTAGTGCCAGGTTAGTCTGTTGCGTAAACCACTTTTAGCTGTGATAGTCTTAACGGTCTTCTGTTTTAAATGTGTGTATGCAATACTAATTTAGTTTTTCCCACTAACTTTTGTCTGATAATTCGTTTATGTTGATTCATAAGTTCAATGGAATGAAGTTATTTGTCTCGGATATCTCTTTATTATGCAAATAAGTTGTTGATGGTCGTTTGTATTTAAATTTTGCATAAGTGTATTGAAATATCGTGGAAATTGATATATTCTAGCTCTGATAGAAGTCATTTGTAGCTGGATAAGTGATATTTCTTTAGTATTGTGGCCAAAATTTGTTTTCTAGGGAAATCGATTTGTAAATAAGTTCGAGTATATACAAATTTTCCACTAGATAGTGCATTCAAAAATATCGATTGGGAAGCTTTTGAATTTAAACTTAGATTGGAAATAAATATTAGTTCATAGACAAGTCTAGACATCAAATACATATTTTTCTCTGCTATACACCTATTTTTAAAATCAGATTGAAAGTTCGAATATGTATGCATGTGTCGTGTCTTCCATCGTTATACTTGAACTTAGGTCAATTGAAAGATACGTGTTTCAAAAGTGGGGATCTTTCAATGATTTACAATAAAAATTTTAGCGAGTAAAAATATCTCTTGTAGAAAATATTCTTAGTTTCCTGGAAATACTTTAGTAAGTTTGTTGGAAACTTTATAAAGTTTATTGGAGTAAAACTAATTTCTTGGATTAAGTTATAACACTTGTTGGAATTTTAGCTGGGGATTAAGATTTCGGGTAATATTTAGCTTCAGGGATATAGATTTTTATCGGCGGGGACTTGTGCCATTTTTTTTTTTTTATTTCGCTGCAAATAAGACGGGTTAACACATTCGGAAGACTCCAAACTTCGCTGCACTAGGGGATGGAGTCAGTTAGGCAGGCAGACAGTCAGTCTTCGTCTAAGAAAAGTCACGCACTCTTGTGAAGGTGTGGGTGGAAGGTGGGGTGGGCGTGCAGGGACCTCGGCAGCCATCTCCACCCCTGTACCTAGTCACTCCCATCTTGAATTAGTTGCGATAATTGAGAATCGCAGCCATCCTGGTGACTGACCCCCAGGACGTCACAGATGATGGATGGTAGGGGTGGTTGGACAGGATCACGAGCCTCTGGACTCGGACCAGCTCTAAGGGGTAGGGTGGGAGGGGGTGGCAACCTGGTCTCCTCCGATCGGAAAACAACTAATCAGTTGTCGCCATCTTGCAGAAAAACATTTGACGATCGCGGGCAACGGACAGTGGAGTGGTTAGGGGGTGCAGGGACCGAAGTGACCTGACCTCAGCTATCCTACTCGGCGCCATCCTTAGTCGCTCATGTACACTACACTCGGAGGAGACGGATGTGCTACTTGTAAGCTCTTCCTCACACCTATACACACTTGGTGGCCGACGAACTTACGAACGTGGGTTAGCTCAACTACGGACCATCTCTAGTGGTAGTCGCTATTTACGTAGTATTTTATCGGGAAAATATTGCGATCAGTAATTGATTTTTGCGTTTGGTCTACGAAAATAACATTAGTGTTAACAACTCGCTTTTTTTGTTACCAAGTGACGTGAATTTCACAGATTTAATGGAAATTAGTAGCACGTCTCCATAAAGTGTTGGAGGCTTAAGTACTACTTCACGTCAGCCGAGTGTCCCTACGCTTCGATGTAAATGATTTGTGTTAAAAGTGAATTATTCTGAAAATATTGAAACTTTAGTTTAAAAAGTTATTGTTTCGTTGTAGGACGAATGCAGAGTTTTTCTCGTAAATTTCAACTGATGTGTTTATCGGCTTCGCTATATGTATATAATCAGACGATCCACACACAGTACGCTGGACTCCGCATCAAACGACGTGTTTTATAGAATACTCAATATATGTGCGAGAGGCGTTAAGAAGTGTACGCGCATTTCTATTACGGTATTGTGTCTGGTTTAAATCGTGTAAAAATGTTATTTATTTATAGTTACTACCTGGATTTCGTTTACTGAGTTGCACTTGTCTCTCGTGTTATTCTTTGTTCATTAATTCATTTGGGAGAGACACGTAATTTCCTTTTCCGTGTGGATTACGTTTCTAAAATTCCTCCTCGCCAGTCTCACAGGCAGACGGACGTGAAAGGTATGTGTCAGAGGCGTCGTATATATCGTGTTCGCATAATTTATAGGATTATTTTGTTGTAGATTGATAACTCCACACTCACGTAATTGTCATCGTTTAGCACTTATCAACACCAGATGTTATTCTCGTATTAAAATTCTCACTCGTGTAAATCATTTTTCTAAGCTCGGGACTCACGTAATTGCATTTATTATTCGTGTAGTCGTATTAGATATCCGATTCGATGCATGTAATTTATTCATTCGTATAACACTCTGATTTTCTCTATTTACACTTACGTCACTCTTAGAAATCGATTAAACTCTCTGCCCGTGTGTTCAAAATATATTCGTAAAAATCGCCTATCTAATACCAACATCCCTCCAAACACCTCAAAATTAGATAAATAATAAACAACTAGCCTTAGTACACTCTTACACACAACTCTACACTTATGTAAGAAATTGCAACCCACCATTCTGGCCAGTCGCCTCCAGGGCACAACACTGTCAACATCGGACAGAGGTCCTGATACTTCCCTCCCTCCACCCAAAAATAAAGAAAATAAATAAAGGAAAAAACTACTTCTCCGATTAATAATCAACCCTTCCAATACATTTAACCCTTTCAATAAATTTAACGCTTTTGATCGACCCTTTCATTTATATTTAACCCTCTCAATTTTGATCGGATTAAAATCGGATTAAGGTGTAACCCTTTCAATCAAGTCGATAATCCATCAATTAATCCCATTAATCCAATCAAATCTAGGATACGCGCGCCCCTATCACTACGTATCTTACCACGAGTGAACAACATGCTTACATGCTGTATGCTCGATGATATTGTCATTAACCATTCCTGTCAAAGTGGTATAGATGATTCCACAAGTCAGATTATCATCAAGGAAGACCGTACACTGGTGCTTTTATTAAGTACAGTACTGGTAAAAAATATGATTCCTGTGTATCGTGTTCAGGATCGTAGGCACGCATCTGATCACGTTCATTTTCTGACGACGTTATTATGTTTTGCACTAAAGATGCTAGTTTGGTTGCCGCGTAACGCCACATGACACAGTATCGGCATTTCTCATTTGTACGCGGGGCAGACCTACACCAGCCGAGCGAGGAGCTTATCGTTAAACTATATCTGAGCTCGGAGATAAAGCTCAGTAGGGAGCTAGCTCATTGCTGTATTCACCTTCCATCACGATTCCTATCTGAACGATTTACTTCTTGCAGTTTGTCTTCTGAGTAAGTCACACAGACCAAATATCCTTCCATAAGTAAGCTCTCAAATTCGATTGATGACTGTTCAAGAAGCTTTATACGTTTTCTTCCTATAGCCTATATGCGGGTGGTTATTTTCCCACTATTTGAACCAAATCTTTGAGAAATTACCCTATATATATCGTGTTTGGTTGTTTCCTAAATAGATGGCGGGTCCTTTAAAAGAGGCCCCGTGGGACATGTGTGCAACGGAGCGAGAGAATGAGGAAATACAGTCCAGTGTGCCAACAAAATACCTAGAGTAGGTGATGGAAGTGGCCGCCATTGACCTCGAGGCAGGTGTTCAGACGACACCAAAAATTGTGAAAGGCACGGGCGAGGACATGCTGCGGTATGGCATCGATAGCTGTGATAATGTTGACTTGGTGTTCTTCGAGTGTGTGCGGGTTGTTCCTGTAGACCTGTCCCTTTGGAGCCACCCCACAAGAAGGAATCACAGATGGATAAATATGGAGAACGGGGAGGCATAGGTTGGTTTGTTCCGCGGCTGATGACACGATCAGGCTGGAACACCGACTCAATGCGCGCGATCGTTGCACGTGAAGTATGCGCCATGGCTCCATTTTGCTGAAAGTAAGCATTGTTGCTCTCATCCTCCGTCAGTTGTTCCGCAAAAACATTGAAAATGTGTTCGATGTAACGAGCCGAGTTCACAGTTTCATGGAAGAACACGGGGATGATGAGGCGTGATGACACGGCACACCAGACAGCGAGTTTCTGAGGATGCTGTGGAGATGCCGTCAACACGTGTGGATTGTCACCTGACCAATGGCGCATGTGCTGGGAGTTTACGTACCCTGTCAAATGGAACCATGCTTCATCGGAAAAGAATACGTATCCATCCTGAAACACCTCCGGAGCAATATTGGCCAGATACCACTCACAGAACTGCACTCGAGCTGTCTTGTCCACATCCTGCAACTGATGCACCACAATAAATTTGTACAGTTGCAGGTGCAAGTCCTGCTTCAGGAACCGCATAGTGTCTTACTGAGACACTTGCAAATATTGAGGCAAACACTGAGACGATTTACGTGGACTGCGTCTTGCAGCTATTCAAAGGCATTGGAGATTGTACCATGACAAAAATTTGCCGTGTGTGCAGGGTTTTTGGGGATGGAGTGTGTCCACTCAGTAAAAAATGTGTTATATCTTATTTGTACAAAGAATTCGTTGGAAACTAGCGGCTATAGAATTATAAGTCACCAGTACAAAAATGTTTTTACTGTGCACTCTCAAGACGACTGCCCTAGAATAGTTTCTGCAAACGGGTCCGTCGTTCCTAGTAAAGAAAATAGTTAAGTACATTGAGAAAACATACAAAGTTATTTATGTAGCTCGAGGATTATAATAAACTTGAAGTCTAGAACACCAGCTTGTAAATATTCAACACAAATTTTTCTCCTGCACACTAAGGTTTTGTGGAATTTTCTCTAATATTGTGTGACCACACGCCATCGCCAAAAGCCCTTAAAATACTGTTAAATTGTTGTATTAAATAATTACGTCTGCAGCCTTTTGCCGCTTTTTCTACGTTGCAATTTAAAATACTTGTTTCTCTACGAAACTATTAATAACGCATCCAATGACTGATCTACGTAAAGACCACACACGAAGACTGTTAAGTGCTTTCAAAACGTCGTGCATATTAGAGTAATCCAGTGCTGTATCTCAAAATATACGCATCAGATACATTCAAAACAATTCGAGGACTCTGTAGTGAACCTTCCTACAAACTCTCCACCAATAACATAACGCGGTCTCCTCTGAAAGTGCCATAGGTAGACGCAGTGTAACGGCAACACTGCACTGTGCCAGTTCAGAGACTTGTGCTTAGAGGCGATGGCGCACTTGATGTTCGTGGCAGTGTCGCCGTTATAGCTCCCGCGTCTATCGGCCTCAGATGTGGGAAAGAGCTCTACGTAGGCGGGAGCCCCATATTAATTTATGGTTTCAGATGTTGCAAACAAAGATATTACTAAATTTACTTCAGTTAAGTTGACACGATTCTTGTTCCGTTGTCACAGCCAACGAGGTGTAAGCTATACGTACAGCTATATGAGAGAATTGTGTTCTCTGCCAGTTAGACGGTTTGCAGATCATTTACCCTTAAGTAAGATCTTTAGTCATTGAGCTTCAGAGTATGCAGTACAGACCAAAAATTACCTACACGCGCGAAATGTACACCAACTACACAAATGTGTACACTAGCTCTGAAAGGGTTAAGTTAGAATTTTCTAGCTATAGGGCTACAAGTAACAATGTCATGAGGTAGCAGTGCCTAAAGAGTTACTTATATAGTCTATTCCCGGCAAATTCATACTTCTTGAATCAAACTTTTGAAAACCACCCCATGTATGACATACTGGGTTATATGCTAAAAACGTCAGGTTTCAAACAAATGTACATTTTTGGTTAAATTGAACTTTTGCGTGCATTTTATTTATAAATTAAAACATTAAATTGATTATTACTCTGAATAAAACCAGGGGGGGGGAATGCATGTTAGCAATGCCTTGTAAGAAGAAGTTCTCAAACATAATATTTTGAAGTGAGCACAAATGCGGGGCATTGTTACTTTGTTTGCAGACTTAGCTCGCATGAGACGGAGGAATAACCTGCAAGCAGAACTTAAGCAGGAGCTTCAGAAAAGTCGGAAGTAACCATAAATTAAATATAACGAGTAAATGTTCCGTTTCCTTAAACTTTAATTATCTTCGAATATAAATCATACTTCATTGCCATCGAGCAACTATTTACTATCTTCTTTCTACAAAGCGTATTGATACCATTCTTTTTAATACTGTAATATACGTGATATAAATCTTTGTAAATGAGTATTTTGATTACTTCAAGCACCTAATGCTTTAATTATGAAGATCAAATTGCGACCTCCAAATCAAAATGACAAGAAAGAGAGTACATGTATAAAAATTATAAGTATATATACAGAACGATCATGAACTTCAGCTACAAACATTTTGTTATAATCCGCTATGGAAATTTGGTAGAAAACTTAGTGTATTGAAGTATCACATTCGTGAACAGTGTTCGCATGGTTTGTTATCTGGCAGCTGTACATATTTGGCGAGCAATAACAATACATAAACGTCTACAGGTCACACACTTTAGTTGCTTAATAACATGGCGCTCCCTGTGGCTAGAGCCAGTGACTTTTCACTAAGAAATTTTAATCCTACAAGCACCTAAAACCAGTTTGACTATTTCCATTGGTTGCTGTCTGCTTGAGAAGGCATTGTCATATTTGAGCGGGCCACTCATAATTCGGCAACATCGGCACGGCTCATAGGTGATTTGTGTGCAAACAGTCAACACGTCCAAAAAAGTAATTTAGCAAATCAAGAGAGTGCTTTAAATATTACTTGTCTTGAAACCTTTTCGCGTAATTTCACTACCCCGGTTTATGGGTGATGTGTAATAGACTGAGTAAATTGCATAATTAGTTGTTTCATCCCACGTAGTTGCTGGAATTTTGCAAATAAATAGATTTAATTCGCAATTTCCAAGGATATTAATCTCTCCCATAATAATCACGTACCATCGAAGCTCGTGAGTTTACATAACGAATGATTTCACAAAGTCCGTCTCAACTTTCGGTAAGGGCGGATCTGACTCGCCAACTTGAATTTAAATTTTATGTACCACAAATTTCTTTCAAGCGGAATAACCAAATATTTCTTTGTATACCACGTTAACATTTCATAAAAGCATTCAAATGGGATCCAATATTTATCAAAACGTTACCTGGTAATTGTGAGATCGCAAGAATCTATTGGTAACATTAAAATTTTGTTGCTCTAATCATGTCACAATTACCTCGCAAAAGTGCATAATTTAACTTTGCCCTACGACGTAATGTGTATTGCCATAAATTATGGTTGCAGTTTGGTTATAATAGTTCGTAAACAGCTGAAATAACCAAATATTTATGACTCTTGTGGCTGTTGACAGCGACAATTTGAGAACCGATGAGTGTGATTTAAGTAAGTATGGAGCAGCGTCGGTATGATAGAGCAGGAGAAAGGGAAGACCCCTAAGAAAAACTACCACCAGCGGCATCGTCAGGCATAGTCATCCTGCGGGTGACTATGGAGCAGCACTGGTATTATATAGCATGGGAAAAGGGAGATCCCCGAGAAAACCCGCCGACCAGAGGCATCGTGCAGCACGATTCGTACGAATGACTATAGAGCAGCACTGGAATTATAGAGCAAAGGAAATGAGAAATCACCCAGAAAACCCGCCGACAATTGGCATCGTCCAGCACGATTCCTACGCGTGACTATACGCCATCAATAGTATTATAAAGCGAGGGAACATGGAGATTCCCGAGGAAACACGCAGTCGAGAGGCTTCGTGGAGTACGATTCCTCTGCATGTCTATGGACCATCACTAGTATTATAGAGCAAGGGAAAGGGTAAATCCACAAGAAAACCAGCCGACCAGATCCATCGTACAGCACGATTCCTACGCGTTGCTAAGGAGCATCAATTAGTATTATAGAGTAAGGGAAAGGCAAAATCCCCGAGAAAATGCGCCGATACGAGGCATCGTGCAGCACGATTCCTTCGCGTGACTATGAAGCAGCACTGTTATAAAAGAGCAAGGAAAATGTGAGATCCCCACAATATCCGCTGACAATTGGCATCGTCCAGGACGATTTCTACGCATGACTATGGAGCAGCTTTGGTTTTATAGAGCAAGCGAAAGTGGAGATCACCGCGAAAACCCACCGACCAGAGGCATCGTGGAGCACGATTCCTACGTATGACTATTGAGTATCACTGATATTATAGAGCAAGGAAAATGGGTGATACCCGACAATATCCGCTATCAATTGGCATTGTTCAGGACGATTTGTATGCCTGACTATGGAGCAGCTTTGGTATCAGAGAGCAAAGGAATGGAGAAATCCCCGAGAAAACCTGCTGACCAAGGCATGGTGCATCACGATTCCCGCGCGTTTCTATGGAGTATCACTGGTATTGTAGAGCAAAGGAAAAGGGAAATCACCGAGAAAATCCGCCGACACGAGGCATCGTGCAGCACTATGCCTTCGCGATACGTTGAAGCAGCACTATTATAATAAGCAAGGAAAAGGGGAGATACCCAACAATATCCGCTGACAATTGGCATCGTCACAAACACCAGCTGCCGATTCGAACGCAACCGCAAAAAGTGACTGCAAAAAGTTGCGTTTGGGTGCAACCGTAAACAAGTGACTGCAAAAGTTGCAAAGAGCAGCTCAAGATATTTGAATACGTAAAAAAATAAAATATTATGTATACTAATATATACAGAGGTAGTGTTTGTAACTTTGTGTGTTTGTGTGCTTGGATGTAGGAGGTAATCTTCGAAACTACTCATCCGATTTTAAAAATTCTTTCACCAGTAGAATGCTACGTTAGCACTGAGTGTCATAGGCTATATTTTATTTTAAAAATCAATCCATAGATCCCTACTAAAACTCCAATTATGTAACCCAAAGTGTAAATAAATGACCTATAAAACTCCTTACATTGCGTGCGCTGCGAAAACTATTGATGATAGAACAAAATAATGTACTACGGCTTTGCAGGACGGACAGATTCGGAAAATAAAACTTGCTGTGTGCTGCGTATGGCGCCAACCTTAGAAGCTCTACTGCCATTATGGGGGGAGTTACTTTTGTGTTTGCTGGGGATTTTCGGCAGACACTCCCTGTAGTTACAAAAGGGAAGCGTGCAGATATCATCAAAGCATGTCTTAAATCATCTCCCTTATGGAGTTCTATTCAACACCTACATTTGCGAACGAATATGAGAGCCTATCTTGGTGGAGACACGCATAAAGATTTCCCACGACAATTGCTCAGACTTGGAGGAGTTTTTCCTTCTCTAAATTTGGGCACTAATTCTGCTGAAATCATTTTAAATGAGACATTAGGTCAGATAGTCCACAGTCTGCAGCATCTTATAGAAGCAGTATATCCGGACCTCGAAAATTTACTAGAAAGAGACTTTCACTAGTTGTGTTCCAGGGCAATAGTATCGCCTAGGAACGACACTGTCAATGAAATCAACGATCTCATTATACAAAGAGTTCCCGGCCAAGTCAAAACCTATAAGTCGATTGACACAGTCACCAATGTTGACGATGTCGTCCACTTTCCTCAAGATTTTCTAAATTAGCTTAATACTTCTGGCTTGCCACCTCACGAACTATCATTAAAAGTCCGTACTCCTATCATGCTTTTAAGGAATATAAGCCCTCCTAACATGTGTAATGGTACAAGATTGCTCATTAAAGACTTGAAAGAAAATTTGATTGTCGCGACCATCCTCACCGGTCCAGCAGCCGGCCAGCTGGCAAACACTATTGATAAATCCCAGGGTCAAACTTTCTCTTTGGTTGGAATCGACGTACGAAAAGAGTGTTTTTCCCATGGCCAGTTGGTTTATCACGAGTTGGAAGTCCCGAGAAACAGTACATTTTGCTACCAAACAATAACAGGACGTCAAACATTGTCTACAGATAATGTCTTAGCCAATAACATATTAAATACTTCTATCTCAGATAAATTGCATTGTATTAGAATGTATATTAATATGAAAAATTATAAAAAAGTAAAAAAAATATCAAATAAAAATAGCAAAAAAACTTTAAATTATAAATTATTTAATTAATTATTAAATTATAATGTGCTTTTTTTAATGCTTTAGGAGAGTTTACCCAACCTAATTAACGCCGGGTTAAGCAGTTTTTTTATCTTAATTGCACCCGTGCGAAGCCGGGGCGGGTCGCTAGTCCATAATAAATATGGACCAGTTGCTAAATGTATTGAATGGGAACCCAACAATTTAAGAATGTTTCCGAACTTACAATCGGACTGACCTATCCCGTAGACCATGCTGAAATATCTGATACACGATATGGACACAAAGTGGTAATCACTTCTGGAAATTTTAAAGTAACCTTGCCAGACAGATATCTTCAGATTTACAGCGAAAAAGTTTTAAATGGTGTTAATCGTGGTGGTATAAATTTTGCATATGATGGAATGGTGGAAAGGGGTGCTAAACAAAGGCATTCTATTTCGTTTTATTAAAGGGCAAATTATCGTTGTATTAGGCATCAGTTTTTATTATTTTTGCTTATATCTCTATAAAGTTTTAATGGTTATCCAATCATTAAAACACAATTATCGCTCTGGGTTCGGCAATATCGGAAATGCGACATCAACGAGGTTCATTTCGGGCAGTGAATGGCACACGCACGATCCGCTCAACCCCGTGGAGCGAGCCGAACAGAACGACGGCAGCAGCACGGATTACCGATGTGTGTACGCCTTGCGGCGTATTACAGACAGATTTGTAAACAAGTTTGAGACGACAGATGCAGGTTACGTCGCGTTGATGATGAAATTATGCTCTGATATTTCGTTAGATAAGTGCAATATCAATCCCGATACGAAACAGCCGTTCAACAAGTGCATGAACATGCAATCGTACAGCGACATGCAGACATCGTGGGCAGATTTGTGCAGCGTGTGGGCAAGTAGACAGGAACCGCGATGAAAGACAAGTGGTGCAAACAGCACCACGAAGCCGAGGATTGCCAATGCCTCAACAGAAGCTACGACAAAACGTACAACGAGCTCAAGAAACGGTTTCCATTCGACGATCACTGCTGGTATCCACCGTGTGCGGGTGACGCGTACCCCAAAACGCTTCTGCCATGCACGGCCAACATTTGCGAGGCGCTGTTTGGCATTACCAACGTGAACGATATTGCGGCTCGTCGGCGCCGCAGCCAGAACCGCGCAAACCTCCTGCCGTGTTCTTCATCGCGGTGGCGCTGATGCTCATCGTCATCCTAATATGGTTGCGTTAACTGCATATGCATAGCGACTCGTCCCTGTTTTCGCCATAGGTGCACAAATGTGTGCGTATCCTGGCGAGATTAACAGCGTCGTCAGGGAAAATGATCGCATATTCGTACTTGAGAGCACGCAAAGACGAATTCCAAAACATCGTTGCGACACGGCATACGCTAATACTGTTTTTCAACATGTTCCATTCGCATGTTACCGCGACAGGTTTAGAGTCGTCTCGTGTAATAAATGTTCCGTCTAGCAGTCACAAAAACGTGTAAACTGTTGCGTCTTGAATCGCTATATCAACATCTCGTTGCATTCTGCGTCTCGTTCTTCATTACAAAAACGCCTAGCACATTGTACAAGTTCAAAGACGTTGCCAGACGAGTACACGGAAAGCAGAGTAAAGGAAGTATTGTTGGTGTGGTACACCACATCGTGTCACAAATGCGTAAGCGTAAGACATCCCCCATTATATCACGTTCGAAATCGATGTATGTAATAACCGGTGACGCGTGATGGACGACTCTGGAGACACTGACGATTCCAATACAGGCAGCCCGTCGGAAGAAGAATCCATAAAACGATACAGAGGACGAACAATGCACAGTCGCGCACTCAGCCGGTTATCCGTTTATGACAAATTTCGAAACCGTGCGCGTGATGGGAATTCGCACCGAGCAGATCGCTGCCAGCGCAAAACCCTTAGTGGACATCATTGCCGGTGACTCGCATTATGATATCGCCGTTCGTGACTCAATGGTAAACGCATGCCATTGCTAATTTGTAGATGGTTTGGCTCACTTTACGTTGTTCAAAGTGTCAACGATTTACAAGTACTGCCTTCATGGTGTGTTTAACAGCTCGCGAGCCCTTAAACACTTTAATCCCACACGACAAGTCCTCCAACGTGATGTGATTGTGCCATCGCGAACCGACAAAGTCAGTCACATGGAACGTAATGTTTATAACATCGGCATTGTCCAGCACGATTCATACATGTGACTATGGAGTATTAAAGATCGAGTGAAAGGGGTGCTCCCCGAGAAAACCCATCCAGAGGCATCATGCAGCACGATTCTCAGCGTGTCAATGGAGCTTCACTGGTATTATAGAGCAACGCGGAAAGGGGATATACCCGAGAAAACCCGCCGACCCAATCATCGTGCAGCACGGTTCCTACGCTCGACTATCGAGCAGCACTGGTATTATATAGCAAGGATAAGGGGATTTCCCCGAGAAAACCCGCCGACACGAGGCCACCTGCTGCACAATTCCTACAGGTGAATATGGAGCAGAACTGGTATTAAAGGGCAAGGGAAAGGGGTTTTTCCCGGGAAAAACCGCCAACCTGAGGAATCGTGCAGCACGATCCCTACGCGTGAATATGGAGCAGCACTTTTATTATGGTGCACGGGAAATGGGAGATCCCAGGTAACAAACCAGGGACCCGAGTCATCGTGCAGCACGATTCCTACGCGTGAATCTGGAGCAGCACTAGTATTAAAGAGCAAGGGAAAGGGTAGATACCCGAGAATTCCCGCCAACCAGAGGCATCGTGCAGCACGATTCCTACGCGTCAATATGGAGAAGCATTGGTATTATAGAGGAAAGGAAAGGGGAGATCACCGAGAAAACCCGCCGACCAGAGGCATCGTGCAGCACACTGACTACATGTGACTATCGAGCAGCACTGATATTATAGCGCAAGAGAAAGGGGAGATCCCTGAGAAAGCCCGCCACCAGCGGTATCGTGTAGCATGATTCCTATGCGTGACAATAGAACATACTTATATTTTAGAGCAAGGGAACGGTGAGATCTCCAAGAAAAACGCCGATCTGATGCAACATGCAGCACGATTCCTACGCGTGACAATGGAGCATTACTGATATTTTAGAGCAAGGAAAGAGGAGATCCCCAAGATTAAACGCCGACCAGAGGAAACATGCAGCACGATTACAAACGTGTGACTATGGAGCATCAATGATATTTTAGATCAAGGGAAAGGGGATATCCACGAGAAAACCCGTCAACCAGAGGCATTATGCAGCACGTTTCCTACGCTTGACAATGAACCATCACTGATATTTTAGAGCATAGGAAAGAGGAGATCCCCAAGAAAATCGTCCACCAGAGGCATCATGCAGCACGATGTAAAAGTGTGACTATGGAGCATCACTGATATTTTAGAGCAAGAGAAAGGGAATATCCCGGAGAAAACCTTCCGACCAGAGGCATCGTGCAGCACGATTCCTTCGCGTCACAAGAAGAAGCACAGTTATAATAGAGCAAGGAAATGGGAGATAACCGACAATATCCGCTGGCAATTGGCATCGTACAGGGCGATTCCTACGCGTTATATGGAGCAGCACTGTTATAATAGAGCAAGGGAAAGGGGAGAAACCCGAAAATATCCGCTGGGAATTTGTATCGTCCAGGATGATTTATACGTGTGACTATAGAGTAGCTTTGGTATTATAGAGCAAGGGAAAGGGGAGATCCCCGAGAAAACCCGCCGACCAGAGGTATAGTGGTGAAAGATTCCTATGCGTGAATATGAAGCAGCACTTGTATTATAGAGCAACGGAATGAGGAGATCCCTGAGAAAAACCGGACGAACATCGTCATTGTCCAGCACGATTACCACGCGCGATTATGTTGCAGCACTAGTATTAAAGATCGAGGGAAAGGGGTGAACCCCGAGAAAACCCACCGGCTAAAGACATCATCCAGCACTATTCTTAGCGTTACTATCGATCATTTCTGGTATTATAGAGCTAGCGATAAGGGAAATCCCCGAGGAAACACGCAGGCCAGAGGCCTCGTGCTGCCTGGTTTCAACGCGTGACTTTGGAGTAACACTGTTATTATAGAGCAAGGGAAAGGGGAGATCCCGGAAAATACTTGCTAAACCTCAAGCAACGTGCATCACGATGACTGCATGTGACTATGGAGCAGCACTGGTATTATAGAGCAAGGGAATGGGGAAAACCCCTAGAAAATCCGCCGACATGAGGCAACGTACACCACGATTCCAACACATGACTATGGAGCAGTAATTGTATTATGAAGCAAGGAAACTGCGATATACCCGAGAAAAACAGTCGAAAATTTCGTTCGTGCAGCACGATTCCTACGCGTGTCTATGAAGCAGCTGTCGAATTATAGAGCAAGGGAAAGGAGATATCACCGAGAAAACCCGCCAACCAGTGGCATCGTGCAGCACGATTCCTACGCGTGACTTTGGAGCAGCACTGGTATTATAGAGCAAGGACAGTACGATTTCTATGCATGACTATGGAGCAACACTAGCATTTTAGAGCATGGCAAAGGGACGATCCCTGAGAAAACCCGCAGACCAAATCATGGTGCTTCACGATTCCTACGCCTGACTATGGACTATCACAGGTTTTATAGAGCAAGGGAAAGAGGAGATCCCCGAAAAAACCCGCTCACTCTAGGTATCGTGCAGCACGATTCCTAAGCATGACTATGTAGCATCACTGGTATTATAAAGCAAGAGAAAATGGAAATCCAAGAGAAACCCCACCGACCAGTGGCATCGTACAGGACGATTTCTATGTGTTACTATAGAGCACCACTGGTAATTTAGAGAATGGGAAAGAGGAGATCCCCGAAAAAATCCGCTCACCCTAGGAATCGTTCCGCACGATTCGTACGCATGACTATGCAGCAGCACTGGTATTATTGAGCATGGGAAAAGGGGGATTCCCGAGAAAAACAGCCGAAAATTGTGATCGTCCAGCACGTTACTTATACGTATCTATGGAGCAACTGTGGTATTATAGAGCAAGAGAAAGGGGATATACCCGAGAAAATTCGCCGACGCGAGGCATCGTGCAACACGATTCCTTTGTGTGACTATGAAGCAGCACTGGTATTATAGAGCAAAGAAAAGGGGAGATCCCTGACAATATCTGCTGACTATTGGTATCGTCCAGGACGATTCCTAAGCGTAACTATGGAGCACCACTTGTATTATAGAACAACGGTAAGGGGAGATCCCCGTGAAAATCCGCCGACCCAATCATCGTGCATCACGTTTCCTACGCTCGACTATCGATCAGCACTGATATTATCCAGCGAGGAAAAGGGGAGATTGACGAGAAAATACGCTGACAATTGGCATTGTCCAGGACGATTCTTAAGGGTGACTATGGAGCAAAACTGGTATTATAGGTTAAGGGAACGAGGTTTTTTTCCCGGAAAAAACTACCAAAAATAGATATCGTGCAGCACGATTACATCGCGTGACTATGGAGCAGTAGCAGTATTAGTGAGCAAGAGAAGGGGAAACCAGAGAAATCTCGCCGACAATTGACGTCGTCCAGCACGATTCGTACATATGTCTATGGAGTAGCACTGGTATTATAGATCAAGGAAATAGGAGATCACCGAGAAAACCCACGGACCACAGGCATCGTGCAACACGAGACCTATGCGTGAATTAGGAGCAGCACATGTATTATAGAGCAATGGAAAGAGGACAACCCCGAGAAAAACCGCCGTCTTGAGTCATGGTTTAGCACGAATACTACGCGTGACTATGGAGCAACACTGGTATTATAAAGCAAGGGAAAGGGAAAATCCCGAAGATAACCCGCCAACCATGGTATCGTGTATCACGACTCCTACGCGTGTCTTTGGATTATCGCAGGTATTATTGAGCAAGGGAAAGAAGAGATCCCCGAATAAAAACCCGTCCACCTGAGGCATTGTGTAGCACGATTACTATGCGTGACTATGTACTATCACTGGTATTATAAAGCAAGCGAAAGTGGAGATACCCGTGAAATCCCGCCGTCCAGAAGCATCGTACAGCACGATTCTTTCGCAAGACTTTGGAGTAGTACTGATAATAAAGAGCCAGGATAGGGGAATCAACGAGAAAACACGCAGGAAAGAGGAGATCTCCAATAAAACCCGGGGACGAGAGGCATCATGAAGAACGATTCCTACGCATGAATGTGGAGCATCACTGGTATTATAGGGCAAGGGAAAGTGGAGATACCCTAGAAAACCCATCGACCAGAGGCATCGTGCAGCACAGTTCCTACCGGTGAATATGGAGCAGCATTGGTATTATAGAGCAAATGAAAGCGGAGATCTGGGAAAAAATTGCCGACAAGAGATATCACGCACCATTTTTCCTATCCTTGACAATGGAGCTGAACTGGTATTATAGAGCATGGGGAAGGGAAAATCCCAGAAAAAATCCCGTCGATCCAAGGAATCGTGCAGCACGATTCCTAAGCGTGACTATAGAGATGCAATGGTAATATAGAAAAAAGTAAATGTAATATCCCCGAGAAAATTCGCCTACCAAAGGCATCGTACAGCTCGACGACTACATGAGACTATGGAGCAGCACTGATATTATAGGGCAAGAGAAAGGGGACATCCCTAGAAAAAACCGCCGACCCGAGGTATCGTGCAGCAATATTCCTACCCATGACTATGGATCAGCACTGGTATTATAGAGCAATGGGGAGGGGAGATCTCTTAAAAAACCGGACAAAAATCGGCATCGTCCAGCACGATTACCACCTTGACTATGGAGCAGCACTGGTATTAAAGATCGAGGGAAATAGGAAACACCTGAGAAAACCTGCTGTCCAGTGACATCATGCAGCCCGATTCTTAGCGCGACTATGGAGCATCACTGGCATAATAGAGCAAGGAAATGGGGGGATCCCCGAGAAAACTGACGGACCAGAGTCATCGTGCAGCACAATTTCTACACGTGACTATAGAGCAGAACTGGTATCACTGGGCAAGGGAAAGGGGTTCTTCCCGAGAAAAAACGCCTACCCAATCATAGTGCAGCACGATTCCTACGCTCGACTGTGGCACAACACTATTATTATAGAGCAAGGGAAAGGGGAGATCCCCTAGAAAACCCCCAGACGAGAGCCTTCGTGGGGCACGATTCACCTGCGTGTGTATTGACAATCACAAGTATTATATTGCAAGGGAAAGGAGAGATCCCCCATAAAACCCGCCGACCAGAGGCATCGTGCGGAACGATTCCTACGCGTGACTATGGAGCATCACTGTTATTATAGAGCAAGAAAAAGGGAAGTCAACTACAAAACCCGTCGACCAGAGTCATCGTCCAGCAAGATTCCTACGTGTGACTATGGAGTAGCAGTTGTATTATAGAGCAAGGGAAATCGGAAATCCCCGAGAAAATACTCTGACACGAGGCATCGTGTTACACGATTCCTTCGAGAGATTATGAAGCAGCATAATTATAATATAGGAAGGAAAAGGGGAAATCACCGACAATATTCGCTGACAATTGGTATCGTCCAGTATGATTTCTAAGCGTGACTGTGGAGCAGCACTGACATTTAAGAGCTTGGAAAAGCGGTGATCCCCGAGAAAACCTACCGTCCAGAGGAAACGTACAGCACGATTACTACGCGTGACTATAGCAATTATATTATTGAGCAAGGGAACAGGGAGATTCCCGTGAAAAACAGCCGATAATTGGGATCGTATAGAACGATTTCTACGCGTGTCTAACGAGCATCTGTAGTATTGTTGGGCAAGGGAAAGGGGATATCCCCGAGAAAACCCAAAGACCAGAGGCATCGTGGAGCACGATTATTTCGCGTTACTATGTAGCAGCATTATTATTATAGAGCAAGCGAAAGGAGAGAATCCAGAGAAAACCCGAATACCAGAGGCATCGTGCAGCACGATTACTACATGTGACTACGGAACAACACTGGTATTATATAGCAAGGGAAAGGGAAGATCTCGGAGAGAAACCGGCGACCAGAGATATCGTGCAGCATTATTCCTACGTGTGACTTTTGTGCAGCTCTGGGATTATAGAGCAAGGGAAGGGGGAAATCACAGAGAGATAATCCGCCGACCAGAGGCATCAGGATGCCCAATTCCTGTACGTAACTATGGAGCACCACTGGTATTATAGATCAATTGAAAGGGGAGATCCCCTAGAAAAACCGCCGACCAGGGGCATAAAGGTGCACGATTCCTATGTGCGAATATGGAGCAGCACTGGTATTATAGAACAAGGGAATGGGGACATCCCGGAGAATTCCGGACGAACATCGGCAATGTCCAGCACGATTCATATGCGTGACTATGGAGCAGCACTTGTATTAAAGATCGAAGGAAAAGGGGAGCTCATCTAGAAACCCCTCCATCAAGAGGCATCATGCAGCAAGATTCTTAGCATGACTATGGAGCAGCACTGGTATTATAGAGCAAGGGAAAAAGGAGATCACCGAGAAAACCCACGGACCATAGGCATCGTGCAAAACGATGTCTACACGTGACTTTAGAGCAGCAGTGGTTGTATTGGGCACGGGAAAGGTATGGACCCCGAGGAAACCCGCCGACCAAATGCATCGTGCAGCCTTTTTTCCTAAGCGTGACTGTTGAGCATATATGGTATTATAGAGCAAGGGAAAGTGGTAATAACCCAAAAAAACCTGCCGACCTGAGGCCTCGGGAAGCACGATTCCTACGCGTGAATATGGATTATATAGGTATTATAGAGCAAGGGAAAGGGAAAATCCCCAAGAAAAACTGCCTACCCGAAGATTCGTGCAGCACGATTCTTACGCATGACTATAGAGCAGCACTGGTTTTATAGAAAGTGGAAAGGAGAAATCCCCGACAAAATCCGCTGACACGAGGCATCGTGCAGCATGATTCCTTCTCGTGACTATGAAGCAGGACTTATATAATATAACATGGAAAACGGGAGATCGCCGACAGTATCTGCTGACAATTGGCATCGTCCGGGACGAATCCTACGCGTTACTGTGGAGCACCACTGGTATTATAGAGCAAGAGAAAGGGTATATCCCCAAAAAAACCCACCGACTAGTGGTATCGTGCAGCACGATTTCAACTCTTTACGATGGAGCATCACTGGTGTTATAGAGCACGGAAACGGGGAATCCTCGAGAATATCCGCTGACACGAGTCATCGTGCAGTACGATTTCTTCACCATGCTATGATGCAGCAGTGTTATATTACAGCAAGGAAAGGAGAGATTCCCGACAATATCCGTTGACAATAGAGCAGCTTTGGTATTATAGCGTAAGGGGTTGTGGAGATCCCCGAGATAACCCGCCGAGCAGAGGCATCTTCCTGCTCGATTACTGAGCGTTACTAATTAGCAGCACTGCTATTATAGAGGAAGGGAAAAGAGAGAACTCCGAGAAAACCCGCCGATCAGATTCATCGTGCAGCACGATTTCTACATGTGACTATGGAGCGTCACTGGTATTATATAACAAGAGAAAAGAATTTAACTATAGAGCAAGGGAACCGCGAGATTCCCGAGAAAAAAAGCCTAAAATTGTGATCGTCCAGCACGATTCCTAGGCTTGTCTAGGGAGCAGCTGTGGTATTATAGAGCAAGGGCCCGAGAAAACCTACCAACCAGAGGCATCGTGCTGTACGATACCTATGTGTGCCATTAGATCCATACTGTTATTTTAGAGCAAGGGAAAGAGGAGGTCCCCGAGCAAACCCGCCGACCAAAGACATCGTGTAGCACGATTCCTACGCATGAATGTGGAGCATCTCTGGTATTATAGAGCATGGGAAGGGAAGATCCCCGAGAAATCCCGCCGACCAGAGGCATCGTGCAGGACGATTCATCTGTGTGACTATGGATCATCACTGGTATTATAGAGCAAGGGAAAGGGCGATCCCCAATAAAACACGCCGACAAGAGGCATCGTGCTGCACGATTGCTACGCGTGAAAATGGAGCAGCACTGGCATTATAGAGCAAGGGAAAGGTGAGGTACCCGAGAAAAACTGCTGAAAAGAGGCACCTAGTAGCACGATTTCTACGCGTGACTATGCAGCAAAACTGGTATTATACAGGAAGGGAAAGTGAACATCCCCGAGAAAACACGCCGACCAGAGTCATCATGCTGCACAATTCCTAACTGTAACTATGGAGCATCACTAATATTATAGAGCAAGGGAAAGGAGATATCGCGGAGAAAAACCGCAGACCACAGCTATCGTGTAGCATAATTCCTACACGTGACTTTGGTGCAGCACTGGTATTATAGAGCATGGGAAAAGGGAGATCCCGAGAAAACCAGCTGACCAGAGGCATCGTGCAGCACGATTCCTACCCGTACTAAGGAGCAGCACTGGTATTATAGAGCAAGGGAAACGGGAGAACCCCCGGCCAACACGCCGACAAAAGGCATTGTGCAGCACGATTCCAATGAATTTATATGGAGCAGCACTGGTATTATTTAGCATGGAATAGGGTTTTCCCATAGAAAACCCGCCAAACCGAGGCATCGTGAAGCTCGAAATATTGACTACGGAGCATTACTGGTATTATAAAGATAGGGAAAGGGGTGAACCACGAGAAAACCCGACGATTTTTACGCGTGACTATGGAAGAGCACTGATATTATAGAGAAAGGAAAAGGGAATATATCCGAGAAAATCCGCTGACAATTGGCATTGTCCGGGACGATTCCTACGGGTGAGTATGGAGCAAGACTGTTATATTAGGTCAAGGGAAAGAGGTTTTTTCCGGGAAAAACCGCCAACACGAGGAATCGAAAAGCACGATTCCTACACGTGAATATGGAGCAGCACAGGTATTATAGAACTAAGGAAAGAGGAGATGCCCGAGAAAACCCGCCTTCCCGACGCATTGTGTAGCACGAATCCTACGCGTGACTATTGACCTTAGTGGTATTATAGATCAAGCGAAAGTGGAGATCCCCGGGAAAACCCGCCGTCCAGGGGCACAGTACAGAACGATTCTTTTGCGTGAATTTGTTGTAGTAGTGGTATTATAGAGAAACGAAAGGGGAAATCCCCAAGAAAACCCGCAGGAAAAGGTTCGATCGCCGAGAAAACCGCCGGCCAGAGACATCGTGCAGAACGAATCCTACGCGTGACTGCGTAGCATCACTGGTATTTTAGAGCATGATAAAGGGGAGATCCCCGAGGAATCCCTCCGACCATGGCACCGTGCAGCACGATGCTAACGCGTGACTATGGACCATCACTGGTATTATAGAGCAAGGGAAAGAGGAGATCACCGAAAAAACCCGCCTACTCGAGGCATCGTTCAGCACGATTCCTTCGCGTTACAATGTAGCGTCACTGGTATTAGAAAGCAAGTGAAAGAGAAGATCCCCGGGAAACCCGTCGACCGAAGCATCTTGCAGCACGATTCCTATGCGTGAATATGTAGCAGCACTGGTATTATCCAGCAAGGGAAAGGGGAGAGCTCAGATAAAACCCGCCGACCACAGGTATCGTGCAGCACGATTCCTACTCGTGACTATGAAGCAACACTGGTATTTTAAAACAAAGGAAAGGGGCGATCCCCGAGAAAACCCACCGCCCAAAGGCATAGTGCAGAACGATTCATACACGTGACTATGGAACATCTGTTATTATAATTCAGGGGGAAAGGGACATACCCTAGAAAATCTGCCGACCAGAGCCACAGTGCATCACGATTCCTACACGTGACTATGGAGAAGCACTGGTATTTTATAGCATGGGAAAGGGGAGATCCCCGAGGAATTCCGCAGACCAAGGCATCGTGCAGCACGAATCCTACGTGTGACTATGGAGCATCACTGGTATTATAGAGCAAGGGAAAGGAGATATTCCCGAGAAAATCCGCCGACACGAGGCATCGTGCAGCACGATTTCTACGCATGACTATGGAACTGCACGGGTATTTTAGAGCATGGGAAAGGGGCAATCCCGAGAAAACCCTCGGACCACGAGCATCGTGCATAACGATTCCTACGCGTTACTATGGACTATCTCAAGTATTATAGGGCAATGTAAAGAGTAGATCCCCGAAAAAAACCGCCCACCCGAGGCATCGTTCAGCACGATTACTTCGAATTAATATGTAGCATCACTGGTGTTATAAAGGGAGCGAAAGTGGAGATCCCCGAGAAAATACACCGATAAGATACATCGTACAGCACGATTCCTTCGCGTTACTATGGAGTAGCACTAGTATTATAGGGAAAGGGAAAGGTATGGTCCCAGAGAAAACCCGCCGACCCGAGGCATCGTGCAGTACGATTCCTACGCGTGAATAAGGAGTGGCACAGGTATTATATTGGAAGGGAAGAGGGAGATCCCCGAGAAAACTCACGGGGCAGAGGTATCGTGATGCGCGATTCTTTCTTGTAACTATGGAGCAGTAGTTGTATTATAGAGAAAGTGAATGGGTGAGATCCCCCAGAAAACCCATGTACCAGAGTCATCGTGGAGCACGATTCCTACGCGTTAATTTGGAGCAGCACTAGGATTATCGTGCGAAGGAATGGGGAGAGCCTCGAGACAACCTGTATACCAGAGGCATCGTGCTGCATGGTTTCTACCCGTGAATTTGGAGTAACACTGTTATTATAGAGCAAGGGAAAGGGGAACGCCCACAGAAAACCCGCCAACCTCAGGTATCGTGCAAGCACGATTCCTCCACGTGACTATGGAGCAGTACTGGTATTATAGAGCAAAGGTAGAGAGAGATACCCGAGAATATCCGCCGACCAGAAACATCCTGCAGCACGAGTCCTACGAGTGACTATAGAGCAGCACTGGAATTATAGAGCAAGGGAAATGAGAAATCCCCGAGATAACCAGCCGACAATTGTCGTCGTCCAGCACGATTCCTTCGCGAGGATATGCAGCAGCAATGGTATTATAAACAAGGGAATGTGGAGATTCCCGAAAATACCCGCCGAACAGAGGCATCGTGCAAGTACGATTCCTACCTGTGACAATGGAGCACCGGTGGTATTATAGAGCAAGGGAAAGGGGAAATCACCGAGAAAAGTCGCCGACACGAGACATCGTGCAGCACGATTCCTTTGCGTTACTATGCAGCATCACTGGTATTATTAAGCAAGCGAAATGGAGACCCCAGAGAAAGTCCGAAGACTAGATGCATCGTTCAGCGCGATTCCTACACTTTAATATGTAGCAGCATTAGTATTGTAGAGTAAGGGAAAGGGGAGTTCCCCGAGAAAACTTGCCGACCAGAGGCATCGTGCAGCTCGATTCCTACGCGTGATTATCCATCATCACTGGTATTATAAAGCAAGGGAAAGGTGAGATCTGGGAGAAAAACCGCCGATCAGAGATATCGTGCAGCATTATTCTTGCCCATGACTATGGAGCAACACTGGTATTATAGAGCAGGTAAAAGGGAAAATCCCAGAGAAACCCCATCGACCCGAGGAATCGTGCAGCACGATTGCTACGCTTAACTATGAAGATGCACTGGTATTATAGAAAAAAGGAAAGGGGATATCACCAAGAAAATTCACCGACCAATGTCATTGTGCAGCACGATGAATACATGTGACTATGGAGCATCACTGGTATTATAGAGCAAGGGAATGAGGAGATCCCTGAGAAAACCGGACGAACATTGGCATTGGCTAGCACGAATCCCTACCTTGAATATGGAGCAGCACTGGTATTAAAGATCGAGGGAAAGGGGAGATCCCTGTGAAAACAAGCTGTCCTGAGGCATCATGCAGCACGATTCTTAGCATGACTATGAAGAATCACTGGTATTATGAAGCAAGGAAATGGGGAGATCTCCGATAATATCCGCGGCCAATTGGCTTCGTCCACGATGATTCCTACGTGTATATATGGAGCACCACTGGTATTATAGAGCAAGAGAAAGCGGATATCCCCGAAAAATCCCGCCGACCAGAGGCATCGTTCAGCACGAATCTTACGCCTTACTATCGACCATCACTGGTATTATATAGCAAGGGAAAGAGTAGATCCCCGAAAAAACCAACCTACCCGAGGCATCGTTCAGCACGATTCCTTCGCGTTAGTATGTAGCATCACTGGTATAATAAAGGTAGCGAAAGTGGAGATCCCCGAGAAAACCCGTCAACCAGATGCATCGTACCGAACGATTCCTACGCGTAACTATGGAGCAGCACTAGTATTGTCTTGCAAGGTAAAGGCGATGTCCCAGAGAAAACCCGCCTATCAGAGGCATTGTGCAGCATGATTCCTACACGTTAATATGGAGCAGCACTGGTTTTATAGAGCAAAGGAAAGGGGGAGATCCTCAAGAAAACCTGCCGACCCGAGGCATCATGCAGCACGATTCCTACGCGTGACAATGGAGCAGCACTAGTATTATAGAAGAAGGGAAACAGGAGATATCCGAGAAAATCCGCCGACCGGCGGCAATGTGCAGCACGATTCCTATGTGTGACTACCAGCATCACTCTTATTATAGGTCAAAGAAAAGGGGAGATCTTGGAGAAAAACCGCCGACCAGAGATATCGTGCAGCATTATTCCTACCTGTGACTATGGAGCAGCACTGGTATTATAGAGCTAGGGAAAGGAATAATCCCAGAGTCACCCGCCGACCAGAGATATCAAACAGAATTATACCTACCCGTGACTATGGAGCAGCATTGGTATTATAGAACAAGGGAAAGGAAAAATCCCAGAGAAAACACGGCGACCAGACGCATCGTTCAGCACGATTCTTACGTTTGACTATAGACCACCACTGGTATTATATAGCAAAGGAAAGAGTAGATCCCCGAAAAAACCGACACACCCGAGGCATAGTTCAGAACGATTCCTACGAGTTACTATGTATCATCACTGGTATTATAAAGAAGGGAAAAGTGGAGATTCCCGAGAAAATCCGCTGACAATTGGCATTGACCAGGACGATTTCTACGGGTGACAATAGTGCATAACTGGTATTATTGGGCAAGGGAAAGGGGTTTCTCCGGGAAAATCCGCCATCCCGAGGATTCGTGCAGCACAATTCCTATACGTGACTATGGAGCATCACTGATATTTTAGAGTGAGAAAAAGAGGAGATCACCATAAAACCCGCCGACTAGAGGCATCGTGAAGCACAATTCCTTCGCGTGACTATATAGATAACCCGCTGAATCGAGGCATCGTGCAGAACGATAACTACGTGTAACTATGGAGCAGTAGTGGTATAATTAGGCAAGGGAATGGGGGATACCCTAAAAAACCGCCGACAATAGACATCGTCCAGCACGTATCCTATGCTTGACTATGGAGCAGTACTGGTAGTATAGAGCAACGGAAAAAGTATATCATCGAGAAAACCCACGGACCAGAGGCATCGTGTATCACGATTACTGTGCTTGACTATGGACCAGCACTGGCATTATAGAGGAAGGGGAGATCTCGGAGAAAAACCGCCGACTGGAGATATCGTGTAAAAAATATCCCTACGCGTGTCTATGGAGCAGCACTGGTATTATAGAGCAAGGGAAAGGGAAAATCCCCAAGAAAACCCGCCGACACGTGGAATTGTGCAGCATGATTCCTACGCCGGACTATGCAGTAGCGCTGTTATTATAGAGCAAGGGAAAAGAGAGATCCCCGAGAAGATCCGCTGACACGAAGCATCGTGCAGCACGATTCCTTCGCGTGACTATGAAGCAGCACTGTTATAATAAAGCAGGGAAAAGTGGAGATCCCCGACAATATCCGCTGACAAATGGTATCGTCCATGACGATTTCTACGCGAGACTATTAAACAGCTTTGTAAGATTACTAAGCGTTACTATGTAGCAGCACTTATATTATAGAACACGGAGGAGGGTAGATCCCGGATTAATAACAGGGACCCGAGTAACCGTGCAGCACGATTCCTTCGCGATACTATGTAGCATCACCGGTATTGTAGAGCAAGAGAAAGTGGAGATCCCAGAGAAAACCCGCCGACCAGAGGCATCGTGCAGCATACCTACGCGCGACAATGGACTAGCATTTGTATTATTGAAAACGGTATAAGGAAGATCCCCGAGAAAACCCGCCGAGCAGAGGCATCGTTCAGCACGATTCTTACGCCTGACTATAGACCATCAATGGTATTATATAGCAAGGGAAAGAGCATATCCCCAAAAAAATCGACCCACCCGAGGCACGATTCCTACGCGTTACTATGTAGCATCACTGGTATTATAAAGGAAGCGAAAGTGGAGTTCCCCGAGAATACCCGCCGACCAGAGGCATCGTGATGCACGATTCCTACACGTTAATATAGAGTATCACTGGTATTATTGAGTAAGGGAAAAGAGCAATCCCCGGGAAAATCCGCCGACTCGAGGCATCGCGCAACACGATTCCTTCGCGATTCTATGATGCAGCACTGTTATAATAGAGCATGGAAAAGGGGAGATCCCAGACAATATCAGCTGACAATTGGCGTCGTCCAGGATGATTTCTACTCGTGACTATAGAACAGCTTTGGTATTAAAGATCAAACTAAAGTGTAGATCCCTGAGACAACTCACAGATAAGAGGCATCTTGTAGGACGATTCAAACTAGTGAATATGGAGCAGCAATTGTATTATAAATCAAGGGAACGGAGAGATCGCCCAGTAAAACAGCCGAAAATAGGGATCGTCCAGCACGATTCCAACGCATGTCTATGGAGCAGCTGTGGAATTATAGAGCAAGGGATAGGGGATATACCCGAGAAAACGCGGCATCCAGAGGCATCGTGCAGCATGTTTCCTACGCATGACTGTGGAGCATCTCTGGAATTATAGAGCAAAGGAAAGAGGAGATCCCGAAAAAACCCGCCAACAGCAGGCATCGTGCAGCACAATTACTACGTGTGTCTATGGAGCAGCACTGGTATTCTAGAGCAAGGGAAAGGGGACATACTCGAGAAAACCCGTCGACCAGAGGCATCGTACAGCACGATTCATATGCGTGAATATGGAGCAGCACTGGTATTATACAGCAAGGGAAAGAGGACATTCCCGAGAAAACCCGCCGACCAAGGCATCGTTCATCACGATTCCTACGCTTGACTATGGACTATCACGAGTATTATAGAGTAAGAGTAAGAAGATATCCCCGAAGAAACCCGCCCACACGAGGCATCGTGCAGCACAATTCCTACGCATGGCTTTGCAGCAGCACTGGTATTATAGAGATTGGGAAAAAGGAGATCCCGAGAAAACCCACCGACCATAGGCATAGTGCAGCACGATACCTACGCATAAATATGTTATTATAGATCAAGGGAAAGGGGAAATACCGGGGATAATCTTCTTACGAGCGTCATCTTGCTGCACGATTCATTCACATTACAATGAAGAAGCACTGTTATAATAGAGCAAGGAAAAGGTGAGATTCCCGAAAATATTAGCTGACAATTGGTATCGTACAGGCCGATTTCTACGCGTGACTATGGAGCAGCTTCTTTATTATAGGGCAGGCAATGTGGAGATCACCGAGAAACCCGTCGACCAGAGGCATCGTGCTGTCCGATTACTGAGCGTTTCTATGGAGCAGCACTGGTATTAAAGAGCAAGGGAAAGAGGATAAATACGAGAAAACCCGCCGACCAGTGGCATAGTGGTGCACGTTTCCTACGCATGAATATTGCTAAGCACTGGCATTATAGAGCAAGGGAATGGAGAGATCCCTGAGAAAACCGGACGAAAATCGGCATTGTCCAGCACGATTCCTGCGAGTGAATTTGTAGGATCACATGAATTATAAAGATAGGGAAAGGGGAGATCCCCGAGAAAACCCACCGACACGAGGCCACGTGCAGCACGATTTCTACACGTGACTATTGAGCAGCACTGGTATTATAGAGAAAGGAAAAGGAGAGATCCCCGAGAAAATCCGCTGACAATTGGCATTGTCCAGGACGATTCCTATGGGTGACTATGGAACAGATCTGGTATTATAGGGCAAGGCAAACGGGTTTTTCCAGTTAAAATCCGCCTAGCCTAGGAATCGTGCAGCTCGATTCCTGCGCGTGACTATGGAGCAGCACTAGTATTATAGAGCATGGTAAAATGGAGAACCCTGAGAAAACCCGGATAACCAAAATATCGTGCAGCAAAATTCCAACGTGAGACTATGGAGCATCACTGATATTTTAGAGGAAGAGAAAGGTGAGTTACTCGAGAAAACCCGCCGACCAGAGGCATCGTGCAGCACGATTCCAATGTGTGACAATATAGCATCACTGATATTTTAGAGCAAGGGAAAAGGAGATCTCTGAGATAACCCGCCGACCAGAGGGATTATGCAACACGATTTATACGCGTGATGCGTGGACCATCACTGGTGGTATAGAGCGATGGAAAGAGGAGATCCCCGAATAAACCCGCCCACCCGAGACATTGTGCATCACAATTCCTTCGCGTTAATATGTAGCATCACTGGTATTAAAAAGAAAGTGAAAGTGGAGATCCCCGAGAAAACCCGCCTACCATATGCATCGTACTGCACGATTTCTACGCGTTTCTATGAACCAGCACTAGTATTATAGAGCAAGGGAAACGGGAGGTTCCCGAGATAACCCGCCAACCTGAGGCATCGTGCAGCATGAAAACTACGTGCGAGAATGGACTAGCATTGGTATATAGAGCATGGTAAAAGGAATATCCCCAAGAAAACCCACCGATCCGATGCATCGTGCAGCACTATTCTTATGCGTGAATATGGAGCAGCACTTGTATTATAGTGAAAGGGAAAGGGTTTCCCCAGGAATAATCCCCACCGAGGAATAGTGCAGCACGATTCTCTCACGTGACTAGGAGCAGGACAAATATTATAGACCTAGGAAAGGGTAGATCATCGATATAAAAACAGGGACCCCGAGTCAACGTGCAGAACGATTCCTATGCTCGACTATCGAGCAGCACTTGATTATAGTGCAAGGAAAGTGAAGATCCCCGAGAAAACTACCGACCAGAGTCATCTGTAGCACGATTCCTATGTGGGACTATGAGGCAGCATTGGTATTATGGAGGCAAGGGAAAGGGTTTTTTCCAGAGAAAACCAGCCGATCCGAGTCATCGTGATGTACTATTCTTACTCATGATTATGGAGCGTCACTGGTATTATAAAATATAGGCAAAGGGGAGATCCCCGAGAAAACCCGCAGACTGAGGTTTAGTGCTGCAACGGTTCTACACGAATCTTTGGAGTAGCACTGTTATTATAGAGCAAGGGAAAGGGGAGTCCTGGAGAAAACCGCCAACCTCTGGTATAGTGAAGCACTATTCTACGCGTGACCATGGGCCGAGTAGTGGTGTTATTAGAGCAATGTAATGGGGTAAACACCGAGAAAACACGCCGATAATTGCATCGGCTGAGCAGCACATTATCTACCGTGACTATGGCAGAAAGCACTCGAACTAATAGGGGCAAGAAGAAAGGACAGGACGCCCCACGAGAACAAACATGGACTGCCGAACAGAGGCATAATGCTAAACGATACCTATACATGACTATGAACTTGCACTGGTATTATAGAGCATGGTAAAGGGGAGATGCCTGAGAAATCCCACCGACCAAGGGACCGTGCAGCACGATTCTTACGCGTGACTATGGAGCATCAATGGATTATAGAGCAAAGGAAATGGGAGATCACCGAGAAAACACTCCGACCTGATCCATCGCACAGGTCGATTCCTAAGTGTGACTATTGAGCATCACTGGTATTACAGTGCAAGGGAAAGGGGTGATCTCGGAAAAAAACCGCCGTAGAGACATCGTGCAGCATTATTCCTACCCGTGACTATGGAACAGCACTGGTATTATTGAGCAAAAGAAAGAGTAGATCACCGAGAAATCACGCCGACCAAAGACATCGTGCAGCACGATTCCAACGTGTGAATATGAAGCGTCACTGGCGTTATTGAGCAAGGTAGAGGGGAGATTTCCGAGAAAACCCGCTGACCAGAGGCATGGTGCAGTACAATTCCTACACTTGACTATCAAGCAGCACTAGTATTAAAGAGAAAGGAAAGGGGAGATCCCCGAGAAAACCCGTGGACCAGATGCATTAGTCAGCACGATTCCTAAGCTCGACTATCGAGAAGCACTGGTATTATAGAGCAATGAAAGGGGATATCCCCAAGAAAACCAGCCGACCAGAAGCATCTTGTACCATGATTCCTATGCGTGACAATGGAGCAGTACTGGTATTTTGGAGCAAGAGGAAAAGGGATTTTCCAGAGAAAACCCGCTGAACTGAGGCATTGTGAAGCTCGATTCCTACCCGTGAGTATGGAAAATCACTGGAATTATAAAGACAGGGAAATGGGAGATCCCCGAGAAAACCCCCGAATATTGGCATTCACCAGGACGATATCTATGGGTGACTATGTAGCAGAACTGGTATTATAGACCAAATTAAAGAGGTTTTTCTCGGGAATAACCAACAACCCGAGGAATCGTTAAGCACGATTCCTTCGCGTGACTATTGAGCAGCACATATATTATAGAGCACGGAAAAGTGTAGATCCCCGATAAAAAACCAGGAACCCGAGTCATCGTGCATCATGATTCCTACGAGTGAATCGGAAGCAGCAGTAGTATTAAAAAGCAAGGAAAGTGGGAGATCGCCGAGAAAACCCGCTGACCAGAGAATTCGTGCTGCACGGTTTTTACCCTTGACTTTCGAGTAGCACTGTTATTATAGAGCAAGGGAAAGATGGGATTCCGGAGAATACCCGCCGACCTCAGTCATCGTAGAGCACGGTTCCTACGCCTGACTAAGGAGCAGCACTGGTATTATAGAGCAAGGGAAAGGGGGATCCCCGAGTAAACCCGCCGACAATTTGCATCGTCCAGCACGATTCCTACGCGTGTCTATGGAGCTCTTATATTATAGAGCAAGGGAAAGGTGATATCCCCGAGAAAACATTCCGACCTGAGGTATCGAGCAGCATGATTTCTACGAGTTACTATGCAGCAGCACTGGTATTTTAGAGCATGGGAAAGGAGCGATCCCCGAAAAAAACCCGCCCTCACGAGACATCTTGCGGCAAGTTTCTTATGCGTGACTATGTAGCATTACTGGTATTATAAATCAAACGAAAATGGAGATCCCCTTGATAGCCCTCCTTCCAGAGGCCTCGTACTGCACGATTATTTTGCGTGACTTTGAAGTAGTACAGGTATTATAAACGAAGGAAAAGGGGTGATCCCCGACAACACCCGCAGACGAGAGGATTCGTGGATCCTCATCGTCTGCATATCTATTGACAATCACAAGTATTATAATGCAAGCGAATGTGGAGATTCCCCGAGAAAACCCGCCTGCCAGATGCAACGTACAACACGATTCCTACGCGTTACTATGTAGCAGCACTACTATTATAAAGCAATGAAAAGGGGAGTTCCTCGAGAAAAACCGCCTACCAGAACATCGTGCAGTCCGATTCCTACGCACGACAAAGGACTAGCACTGGCTTTATGGAGCATGGTAAAAGGGAGATCCCGAGAAAACCCGCCGACAAGATACATCATGCATCACGTTTCCTACGCGTGACTGCGGAGCAGCACTGCCATTATAGAGCATGGTAAAAGTGAATTCCCCAAGAAATGCCGCCGACCCGAGGCATCGTGCAGCACGATTCTTTCGCGTGACTATGAAGCAGGATTTATATAATACAACAAGGATTCTACACGTTACTATTCCTACGCATGACATTGGAGCATCACTGAAATTTTGGAGCATGGGAAACGGGAGATCGCCGAAAAAACCTGCCGATCAGAGGCATCGTGTAGCACGATTCCTACACGTGACTGCAGAGCAAATCTGGTATTATATAAAAAGGAAAGTGGAGATATACGAGAAAACCTGCCAAAATGAATCATCGTGGATCACAATTCCTCCGTGTGAATATGGAGCAGCACTGGTATTAGAGAGTAAGGAAATGGAGATCCCCATGAACACCCGCCGACCAGCAGCATCGTGCAGCATGTAACCAACTTGAGACTATTGAGCCTCACAGATATTTTAGAGCAAAGGAAACGGGAGATCCTCGAGTAAACCCGCCCACCAGAGGCATCGTGCAGCAGGTTTCCAAAGTTGGATTATGGAGTATCACATATATTTTAGAGCAACGGAAAGAGGAGATCCCCGAGAATACCCGCCGACAAGAGGCCACGTGAAGCACTATTGCTGTGTGATAATGGAGCATCACTGATATTTTCGAGCAAGGGAAAGAGGTGATCCCTTAGAAAATCAACCGACCAGAGGCATCGTGCAGCACGATTCCAACGTGTGAATATATAGTCTAACTGATATTTTAGAACAAGGGAAAGAGGAGTTCCCCATAAAACCCGCCGACCAGACATCGTGAAGCACGATGAAGCATGTGAAGCAATGTGTGACTATTGTGCATCACGGATATTTTAGAGCAAGGGGATCTCCTCTTAGATCCTGGAGTAAATCCGTCAACCTGGGGCATCGTGCTGCATGAATCCTATGCGTGACAATGGAGCATCACTCATATTTTATAGCAAGGTAAAGTGGAGATCCCCGAGAAAACCAGATGACAAGAGGCAACGAGTAGCACGATTGCTACGTGTGACTATGGTGCATCACTGCAATTTTAGAGCAAGGGAAACGGGAGATCCTCGAGTATGCCCGCCGACCTGAGGCATCGTGTAGCACGATTCCAAAGCGTGAATAAGGACTAGCACTGGTATTATACAGCATTGTAAAAGGGAGATCCCAGAGAAAACACGCCGGCCCTAGGCATCGTGCAGCTCGATTCCTACGAGTGACTATGAAGACGCACTGGTATTATAGGGCAAGGGAACGAGGTATTTCACTGTAATAACCGCCAACCCGGGGAATCGTTAAGCACAATTCCTTCGCGTGACTATGGAACAGCTCTTATATTATAGAGCACAGAAAAGGGTAGATCCTCGATACAAACCAGGGACTCGAGTCAATGTGCAGAACGATTTCTATGCTCGAATGTCGAGCACCACTAGCATTATAAAGTAAGGGAAAGGGGAGATCCCCAAGAAAACCAGCCAACAATTGTCATCATGCAGCATGATTCCTACGCATTACTATGGAGCAGCACTGGTACTATAGTGCTAGGGAAATAAGAAATCCCCGAGAAAAACTGCCGAACAGAGTCATCGTGCTGCACGATACATACACGTGACTATTGAGCAATAGTGGTGTTATAGAGCAAGGTAATGGGGATCCCCGAGTAAACCTCCCGACAACTGACATCGTGCAGCACGATTCCTACTCGTTACTATGGAGCAGCACTTATGTTGTAGAGCACGGAATATTGTAGATCCCCGATAAAAACCAGGGTCCCGAGTCATCGTGCAGCACGATTCCTAAGAGTGAATCTGAAGCAGCAATAATATAAAAGAGTTAGGGAAGGGGGATATCCCCGAGAAAACCCGTTGACCAGACCAATCGTGCTGCACGGTTTTTATCTGTGACTTTCGTGTAGCACTCTCATTATAGAGCAAGGGAAACGTGAGATCCCGTAGAATACCCGCCAACCTCAGTCATCGTAGATCACAGTTCCTACGCGTGACTATGGAGTAGCACTGCCATTATAGAGAATGGTAAAAGTGAAATCCCCAAGAAATCCCGCCGACCCGAGGCATCGTAAAGCACGATTCCTACGTGTGACTATGCAGCAGCACTGGTATTATACAGTAAGGGGAAAGGGAAATCCTCGAAAAACCCACCGACGAGAGGCATCGTGCAACACGATTCCCACTCGTTACTATGGAGGACCATTGGTATTATAGAGCAAGGGAAAGAAGAAATCCCGGGAAAATCTGCTGATACGAGGGATCGTGCAGCACGATTTCTTCGCATGACTATGAAGCAGCTCTGTTAATATTGAGCAAGGAAAAGGGGAGATACCCGACAATATTCGCTGACATTTGGCATCATCCAAGACGATTCCAACGCGTTACTATGGAGCACCACTGGTATTATGAAGCATGCGAAATGTGAGATCACCGAGAAAACCAGCCGACCAGATGTTTAGTACACACGATTCCTATGAGTTACAAGGAGCAGCACTATCATTATAGAGCAAGGGAAAAAGGAGGACCCCGGTAAAACCCGCCGACCCGAGGAAACATGCAACACGATTCCTATGCGTGATTATGGAGCAGGACTGGTATTAAAGAGCAAGGGAGTGGAGAAATCGACGAAAATATATGCCGAAACGAGGCATCGTGCAGTACGCTCCCTACCTGTGAGTATGGAGCTGGACTTATATAATACAAGGAAAGCGGGAGATCCTTGGCAATATCTGCTGACAATTGGCATCGTCCAGGACGAATCCTACGAGTAACTGTGGAGCACCACTGGTATTATGGAGCAAGAGAAAGGGTATATCCCCGAGAAAACCCGCCAACTAGAGGCATCGTGAAGCACGCTTTCTACGCGTTACTATGGAGCATCACTGGTATTATAAAGATAGGGAAAGGGGAGATCCCCGAGAAAATCCACCGACACGATGCCACATGCAGCACGATTTTCTACTCGTGACTATAGAGCAGTAGTGGTATAATAGAGAAAGGAAAAGGGAAGATATGCGGGAAATTACACTGACTATTGGCAATTACCAGGACGATACCTACGGGTGACTATAGAGCTGTAGTGGTATTATAGAGCATGGGAAAGGAGATATCACCGAGAAAAACTACCAAAAAGAGTCATAGTGCAGCAAGATAGCTACGCGTGACTTTGTAGCAGCACAAGTATATAGAGCAAGGAAAAGTGGAGATCCGCGAGAATAACTACCGAACAGAGGCATCGTGCAGCACGATAACTACGGATAATTATGAAGCAGAAGTGGTATTAATGAGCAGACGACGATTGAAATCGTTCAGCACGATTCCTACGCGTGACTATGGTGTAGCACCGGTATTATAGAGCAAGGGAAAGAGGAGATCATCGAGAAAACCCACGGACCAGAGGCATCGTGTAAAACGATTACTACGCGTGACTAGGGAGCAGCATTGCTGTTGATGAGCAAGGGAAAGGGGAGATATAGAAAAACCGCCGACAAGAGGCAAAATGAAACAAGACTCCTATGCGTGACAATGAAGCATCACTGTTATTTTAAAGCAAGGGAAATGGGAGATACTCGAGAAAACCCGCCAATCCGAGGCATTGTGCAGCATAATTAATACGTGTAACTATGGAGCAGCGCTGGTATTATAGAGCATGGGAAAAGGGAGATCACCGAGAAAACGCGCAAATTCGAAGCATCGTACTGCGCGATTCCTACGTGTGACTATGGAGTATTACTTCTATTATAGGGCAAGGGACAGGGGAGATCCACGAGAAAATTCGCCGTCCCGAGTCGTCATGGATCACGATTCATACGCGTGACTATGAAGCAGCACAAGTATTAGAGAGCAAGGGAAAGAGGATATCCCCGAGAAATCCCGCCGACCAGGGGCATCGTTCAGCACGATTACAACGCGTGACTATATAGCATCATTGATATTTTGAGCAAGGGAAAGGGGAAAACCCCGTAAAACCCGCCGACCAGAGACAACTTGCAGCATGATTCAAATGTGTGACTATATAGCCTCACTGATATTTTAGAGCAAGGGAAGGGAAGATCTCCGAAAAAATCTGCCGTTCGCGTGACTTTATAGTAACACTGGTAAAATAGAGCAAGGGAAAGGGGAGATCGTCTAGAAAAGCCGCGGACCAGAGCCATCGTGCAGCACGATACCTAAGCATGACTATGGAACAGCACTGGTATTATAGAGCAAGAGAGAGGAGAGATCCCCTAAAAAACTACCGAACAGAGGCATCGTGCAGCACGATACCTACGCGTAACTATGGAGCAGTAGTGGTATTATAGAGAATGGAAAAAGGGAGATCGCCGTGAAAACCCACTGACCCGAGGCATCGCGCAGCACAATTCCTACGGGTGAATATGGAGCAGCACTGGTATTATAGAGCAAGGGAAAGGGGAGATCCATGAGAAAACACGCCTATCAAAGGCATCGTGCAGCACGATTCCTACACGTGACTACGGAGCAACACTGGTATTATAGAAAAAGGGAAAATGGAGATCCCAGAGAAAACCGCTGTCGCAAAACATCGTGGTTAACGATACCTACGCATTACTATGGAGCAGTACTGGTACTTTAAAGCAAGGGAAAGGGGAGATCCTCGAGAAAACCCGCCAAACATAAGCATCGATCATCACGATTCCTAAGTGTGAATTCGGAGCAGCACTGGGACTATAGAACAAAGGAAAGGGGAGGTCTCCGAGAAAACTCGGCGACCAGATGCATCTTGCAGCCTGATTCCTACGCATGTATATGGAGCATCACGTGTATTATATTGCAAGGGACAGGGAGATACAATAGAAATCCCGCTGACAAGATGCATCATGCAGCACGATTCCAACGTGAGAATATGGAGCATCACTGATATTTTAGAGCAAGAGAATCGGAAGATCCTCGTGAAAACACTCCGATCAGAGGCATCGTGCAGCTCGATTCCAACTTGAGAATATGGAGCTTCAGTAATATTTTAGAGCAAGGGAAGAGGGAGATCCTCGAGATACCCGCTGACCAGAGACATCGTGCAGTACGATTTCAACGTGTGAGTACATAGCATCACTGTTATTTTAGAGCATGGGAAAGGGGAGAACACCTTAAAACCCGCCGACCAGAGACTTCGTGCAGAACTTTTCAAGCGTGTGACTATTTAATATCACTGATATTTTAGAGGAAGGAAAACGGGAGATCACCGAGAATACCTGCCTATCGGAGGCATGTGCAGCACGATTCCGTGTGACTATGGAGCATCACTGATAATTTAGAGAAAAAGGGAAAGTGGAGATTTCCAAAAAACCAGCCGACCAGAGGCATCGGGCAGCACGATTCATAATTGTGAATTCGGAGCAGCACTGGTATTATAGAGAAAGGGAAATGGGAGATCTCCGAGAAAAACCGCCGACCAGAGGCATCACGCAGCATGATTCCAATGCGTGACTATGTACTAGCACTTGAATTATAGAGAATGGTAAAAGGGATATCCCCGAGGAAACCCGCCGTCCCGATGCATCCTACAGCACGATTCCAACGTGTGACTATGGAGCAGCACTGGTGTTGATGAGCAAGGGAAAGGGGAGATCTCTGAGAAAAAGCGTCGGCCAGAGATATCGTGCAGCTTGATTCCTATGTGTGACTATGGAGAATCACTGGTAGTATAGTGCAAGTGAAAGGGGAGATCCCCGAGAAAACGAGCCGCTCCAAGGCATCATGCTGCACGATTCCTAAGCATTACTATGGAATAACACTAGTGTAGTAGAGCAAGGAAAAGTGGAGATCAAAGAGAATATCCGCTTTTAATTGGCATCGTCTAGGAAGATTCCTACGCGATACTATGAAACATCACTGGCATTATTGAGGAAGGGATAGGGGAGGGCCCCGAGAAAACCTGCCGACGAGAGGAATCGTGCAGTACTATTCCTACGGGTGATTATGGAGCAGCACTATTATTATTGAGCAAGGGAAAGAAGAGAACCACGAGAATACCCGCCATATAGAGGCATCATGAAGTAAGATTCCTACGTGTAACTACGGAGCAGCGCTGGTATTATACAGCAAGGAATAGGGGAGATCACGAGAAAATCCGCCGACCAATGGCATTGTGCAGCACGATTCCTACGTGTGAATACGGAGCAGCACTGCAATAATAGTGCAAGGGAAAGGGGAGACACCCGAGAAAAACCGCCGACAAGTGGAATTGTTCAGCATTTTTCCTACGTGTGAATACGGAGTTACAGTGGTATTATAGAGAAAGGGAAACGGGAGATACCCGAGAAAACCCTCCGATCAGAGACATCGTGCAGCACAAATCCTACGCGTTACTATGGAGCGGCAATGGAACTATAAAGCGAGGGAAAAAAAGAGAACCATTAAAAAAATACTCGCCAAACGGAAGTACCGTGCAGCACTTTTCCTACATGTGACTATGGTGGAGCACTGGTATTATAGAGCAATGGAAAAGTACGATCCCCAAAAAATCCCGCCGACCCGAGGCATCGTGGAGAACGATTCCAACGTATGACTATGGGCTATCACATATATTTTAGAGCATGGGAAAGAGGAGATCCCCGAGAAAAACCGTCGACCAAAAGGAATTGTGCAGCACGATCCCAACTGGTGAATATGGAGCACCAATAGTGTTAAAGAGCAAAGGAACAGGGATATCGTCGAGAAAAACCGCCGAACAGAGGCATCGTGCATCACTATTCCAACGCGTGACTATGGAGCAGCACTGGTGTTTACGGGTAAGGTAAATTGGAGTTCTCCGAGAAATACCGACGACCAGAGGCATCGTGCAGCACGATTCCAACTCGTGAATATGGAGCAGCTCTGGTATTAGTGAATAATGGATAGGGGAGATCCCCCAGAAAAGCCGCCAACCCGAGGCATCGTGCAGCACGATTCCTACGCATGAATAAGGAGCAGAACTGTTATTAGAGAGCAAGGGAATGGGGCGAATCCCGAGAAAACCCGCCGACCCGAGGCATTGTTCAGCACGATTCCAACGCGTTACTATGAAGCATTACTTGTATTATAGAGCAAGGAAAAAGGGAGATCCCCAAGGAAAAACCGCAGACCAGAGGCATCGTGCAGTACGATTCCTAAGCGTGAATATGGAGCATCACTTGTATTATACTGCAAGGAATAGCGGAGATCACCAAGACAAACCACCGACCAGAAGCATCGAGCAGCACGATACCAACGTGTGAATATGGAGCAACGCTGATATTTTAAAGGAAGGGAAAACTGGAGATCCCCGAGTAAAACCCATCCCACATGATGCATCGTGCAGCACTATTTCTTCGCATGACTATGGAGCAACACTCGTATTATATAAAAAAGGAAAACTGGAGAACTCCGAGAAAACCTGCTGACCAGAGGTATCATGCATCACGATTCCTACGTGTGACTATGGAGCAGCACTGTTATTGTCAACAGCAACAAGCAAGGGAAATGGTAGATCCCCAAGAAAACCCGCCGACCAGAGATATCGTGCATCACGATTACTACGCGTGAATATGGAGCAGCGCGGGTATTATATGGCATGGGAAAAGGACGATCACAGAGAATACCCGCCGACCCGACGTTCGTGCAGCACTATTCCTACACGTGAATACGGACCAGCACTGGTATTAGTGAGCAAGAGAAAGGGGAGATCCCCGATTAAACCCGCCGACCCGAGGAACCATGTAGCGCAATCCCTACGTGTGACTATGAAGCTTCACTGATATTTTAGAGCAAGGGAAAGAATAGATACACGAAAAAAATCCGGCTGCCAGAGGCATCGTGCATTACGATTCCTACGTGTGAATATGGAGCAGCACTGGTATTAGTCAGTAAGGGATAGGGGAGTTCACCGAGAAAAGTCGTCGACCAGAGGCATCGTTCAGCACGATTCCTGAGCGTGAATATGGAGCTGCACTGGTATTATATAGAATGGGAAAAGGGATATCACCGAGAAAACCCGCCCTCCCGAGGCATCCATCAGCACGATTTCTACGCGTGAATATGGAAGAGCACTGTAATTAGTGAGTAGAGAAAAGGTAAGAAACCCGAGAAAACCGGCCGAACAGAGGCATCGTGCAGCACGATACCATCGTGTGACTGTATGGCATCGCTGATATTTTAGAGGAAGGGAAAGGGGCGATCCCCGAGAAAACCCGCCGATCCGATTAATCGTACAGCAAGTTTCCTACACGTGAATACGCAGCAACACTGGTATAGGCGAACAACAGAAAGGGGAGCTCCCCGAGAAAACTCGTAGCCCCGAGACAGCGTGCAACATGATTACGTGTGAGTAAGGAGTAGCAGAGTTTTTAGAGAGCAAGGGAAAGGGGAGATCCCCGAGAAAACCCGTCGAAGAGATGATTCGTGCAACACTATTCCTACATGTGAATATAGAGCAGCAATGATATTAGTGAGCAAGGGAAAGGGGTGATACCCGCAAAAACCCACAGATCAGAGGCATCGTGCAGCACGATTCCTACGCGTGACTATTAAGCTTCACTGATATTTTAGAGCAAGGGAAAGGAGATCCCCAAGAAAACCCGCCGACCAGACGCATCAAGCAGCACGATTCTTACATGTAACTATGGAGCATCTCTGATATTTTAGAGCAAGGGAAAGGGAAATCCCCGAGAAAAACGGCCGACCTGAAGCATCGTGCAGCACGATTCCTACATGTAAATATGGAGCATCACTGATCATTTGGAGCATGGGAAAGGGGAGATCCTCGAGAATACCTGCCGAAGAGAGTTATCGTGCAGCAAGATTCCAACTTGTTTTCTATGGAGCAACACTGATATTTTACAGCAAGGGAAAAAGCAGATACACATAAAACTCGCTGACCTGAAGCATCGGGCAAGATGATTCCATCGCGTGACGATATAGTATCACTGATATTTTAGAAGAAGGACAAGGGGAGATCACCGAGAAAACCCGCTGACGCGAGGCATCGTGCAGTCCGATTCCTACGTCTGACTATGGTGTATCACCGGTATTGTAGAGCAAGGAAAATGAGAGATCCCCAAGAAATTCCACTGACAATTGTGATGATCAAGGTTGATTACTACGCGTGACAGTGGAGCATCACTTGTATTATAGAGCAAAGGAAAGAAGACATCCCCCAGAAACCCGCCGACCAGAGGCATCGTTCAGCACGATTCGTACGCGTGTCTATGGAGCATCACTGGTAATATAGAAAAAGGAGTATGGGAGATCACCAAAAAAACCCGCAGACCCGAGTCATCGTTCAGCACGATTCCTACGCGTATATATGGAGCAGCACTGTTAATATACAAAAAGGGAAAGGGGAGATCCCCAAGAAAACGATCCGACCAGAGGCATCGAGCAGCCCGATTCCTGCGTGTGACTATGGAGAATCACTGGTAAAACAGAGCAGGGGAAAGGGGTGATCCCCGAGAATATCCGGTGACAATTTTCATCGACCAGGATGATTCATACGTGTGAATATGGAGCGGTACTGGTATTATAGAGCAAGGAAAAAGGCATGTCCCCATTAAAACGGTGATCAGAGGCATTGTACAGCACGATTCCTATGTGTTACTATGGATCTTCACTGATAATTTAGAGCAAAGGAAAAATGGAGATACCCGAGAAAATCCGCCGACTAGACCTATCGTGCAGCACGATTCCTATGTTTGACAGTGGATCGTATTTGATATTTTAGAGCAAGGGAATGGGAAAATCCCCGATAAAACCCGCCGACCTGACGCATTATGCACCACGATACCTACGTGAGACTATTGCGCATCACGGATATTTTATAGCAACGGCAAGGGAGATTCTCGAGAAATCCCGCCGACCGGAGGCATCGTTCAGCACGATTCGTACGCGTCACTATGAATCATCAGTTATATTATACAGCAAGGAAAAGGGGAGATCCCCGAGAAAAAACGCAGACCAAAGGCATCGTTCTGCACGATTCCTACGCGTGACTATGGTGCAGCACTGGTATTATGGAGCAAGGGAAAGGGGTTTTTCCGGAGAAAACACGCTGAACCGAGATATGTTTTCCGGAACATGTCCGGCTCTCCACACCTACTTCACTCCTATACCAGATCCTTCAAGGTATCAAAAGAGACAACTTTTAGAGCCTACTATGGACAATTCATAGTTCCAGAATACACCCCCAAGGTCACGGGAAAACATGCCTCTCCACCCAATCGCATCCGCGATGAGGTTTCACAGGGCTGACAACCCCCCCCCCCCCCTTCCATCGGAGGGGGCACTAATGAACGATTTGCACAGCTGTGCCGCACACCGGTTTAAAATATGCGCGGCACTCCAGCGGATCAGTTAGACCAGACCAGCAGCCCCCTTTCAAGGTTGGAGTACGTACTAGCTGCGGAGGATGATTCACATGCATGTCGTGTCGCTAATACGACATGCATGGCCAGTCCAGTGCCCGGGCGTGTTCATCTCAGGGTGAAGATCCCAGGCCTGAATCCGAGGTGCTCCCCCTGGCACGCCGAATCAGTCGCTCCGAGTGGCAACCTCCTCTGGCGGTATAGGTCCTCATCTCCTCCGGCAAAGCTCTACATAGCAATCAACCAGGATTAATACTCCAGCAAGAGTAACACACACAAGCTCGTATCGCACTCGCTGAGTCCTGACCCAGACTAGACCGTCTCTGGATCAGAGTCGGATTGCAAGGGAGCAACAGCCAACTGCTCGCCTCGAGTATGGTCTCCCGCGCTGAGCCGGCGCATGACTTTCCTGGCAAATTCCGACAGCAGTACTTTCGCGTCGCTGTCGGCTGTCTTAATTACAGCCAGGCCAAAGTCGAGTTCTAACAGCGAGAGCTTCCATTTCAGGAGCTCTCGGAGGTCCTCGATGCGCTCACAATCAGATAGTACATGTGCCATGGTGTGCGGCACCAGGCAATCATCGCAGTGCGGGTCATCGACCAGTCCTATTTCAAATAGCTTGGCTTTGAAGTTGCCATGTCCTGAGAGGAACTGCACCATGTCATGAGAGGGATAGATCTCCAATTTCAGTCTTTCCCGGACACAGGGAATCACCGAGTAGGTCGCTCGCCCCTTTTCAGAGGCAGACTATCTCTCATGCCAGTCCCCCACTAGCTTCTCCCAGGTCACTTTCCTGTGTAGTGGTTCTACTCGACCATTTGCCCTATTCAGGGCCACCGTGCCGGGCTCTATGACCCATAGGTCCATAGGAGCTATACCAGCTAGTACCAGTAGTGCATCAGTTGATACAGTACGGTATGCCTTAGTCACTGCTAACAGCGCCGCACACTGCGCTCTCAAAAGCTTTCGCTTTATATGAGAATGGCCCACACGCTTATGCCAAATAATAGCACCATACGTCATGATGGGATCGAAGACCCCCTCGTACAGACCGAGCGAAGTCTTGAAGGTCAGCCCCCGGTTTCCCGGTGACATAGCCTTCAACTTTTGAAAGAGTACCACAGCTTTGCGAGTGACATATTCAATATGAGCCATGAAGCCAAGTTTCTCGTCCAGCAGGACCCCGAGGTACTTGTATTGCTTCACGAACTCCAGGCGGGTTCCGTTCAATTCCACATGGGGGTTATGTCCATAACGTCCTGTGAAGCTTCCCTTCAACATCATGCATTTGGACTTACTGGCGGAGAAGACAAGCTTAACCGCCCGCGCCCATGCAGCCACATTAGCTAAGATTAAATCTGCCCTTCTCTCGAGGTCTCGGCGTGAGCACCTAGAGATCAGGACCAGTGCATCGCCCGCATATCTGAAAATCCTACTTCCGTCGAGCATCGGCAAACACAGGAAGCTGTCAAACAGGATATTCCAGATGAGTGGTCCGAGGAGCACCCCTGCGGGCAACCCTTCGTCAGCACTTTCTCCACTGTGGCGGTCTTTGTGAAAATTACCCCTTTCCGGTCTGCGAAGTAGCTCGTTACCAGAAGGAAGAGATTTCTGGGACAATGCATGCGTCACAGAGTGCACAGTATCTCCGGCCACCAGGCGTTGTCAAAGGCACCTCTGATGTCCAGAAACACAACCGATCACATACTTGCCAGTGGCCGCTCCAATTGTCTCTGGGACATCATGGAGGGCGTTATCCGTTTCAGTGCCATGTCGGAAACCGTACTGATTATCCGTCAACCAGTGCTCCCTGTCCAAAAAGGAAGTAAGCCGCCAAAGAATCACCTTTTCAAACACCTTGGCCATTACTGATAACAAGGAGAGTGACCAGTAGGATTTTACTGAACCGGGATCCCTTCCTTGGCCCTAATATAGAGTTCGTATAAGGCCTATTTTCCAGCAACGAGGGAACTCGCCTCGGGCGAGGCACTCGTTGCAAAGGGCAAGTACGTGTGCCTTGAGCCGAGGGTATGCTCTTTTCAAAATTTCTGCGGTGATACCGTCAATTCCTGGGGCTTTTCTGTTACACATCTGGTAGACGGAAGCAGTCAGCTCTTGTTCTTTGATTGGGGTAGTGTTCTCCGTGTCAGGAGGGAGGCAGCCCATCTCCCTGACGCGCCCATCCTCAGGCCTATCCCGGGCCAGATCATCTCCGGGCAGAAGCGTATCGAGTAGCCGTGCCGCACTTTCAACACTATCCAGCCCTGGTAGGCCACCGCAGTGGATATTGTACTGGGGGCCTTCTACTCTTAGCTTCCCGGACGCAACCCGGTAGACTATTCCCCAAGGATCCTTGTTCCCTTCTCTTTCAACAAAACAACACCAGGACTCCAGTCTGGTTTTCCGAACTTTGTCGAAATATTGACTATGGAACATCACTGGTATTATAAAGATTGGGAAAGGGGGGATCCCGAGAGAACCCGCCGACCAGAGGCATCGTGGACCCCGATTTTTAAGTGTGAATACGAAGCAGCACAGGTATTATAGAGCTAGGGAATAGAGAGATCACCGGGATAACCCGCCGACCAGAGGCATCGTGCAGCATGATGCCTATGCTGGACTATGGGGCAGCTCTGGTATTATAGAGAAAGGGAAAAGGGATATCACGAGAAAATCGAACGACCAGCTGCATCGTGTAGCACAATTCCTACTTGAGAATACGGAGAAGTACTGCTATAATAGAGCGAGGAAAAGGGGAGATCCCCGAGAAAAAACGCCAACCAAAGGCCTCATGCAGCACGATTCCTACGTGTCAATACGGAGCAGCACTGGTATTATACAGCAAGGGAAAAGTGAGATCAGCGAGAAAACACGCCTACCAGAGACATCGCGCGTCACGTTTCCCACGAATGACAATAGAACATCACTGGTATTTTAGAGCAAGGGAAAGGGATACCCCATAAAAACCGCCTACCAGAGGCATTGGGCATGACGATTCCTACGTGTGACTAAGAAGTATCACTGGTAAAATAGAGCAAGTGAATCGGGTGATCCCCGAGAATATACGTTGACAATTGGCATAGACCAGGATGATTCCTACACGTGTATATGGAGCAGCACTGGTATTATAGAAAAAAGGAAAGGGGAGATCCGCGAGTATCCACGCCATTCAGAGGCATCGCGCAGCACGATTCTTATGCGTAACTATGGAGAAACACTGGTATTATAGAAAAAGAAAAAGGAGAGATCCACAAGAAAACCCGGCGACCCGAGTCATCGCACATCACGATTCCTACACGTAAATATGGAGCAGCACTGGTAATATAGAAAAAGGAAAGGGGAGATCCACGAGAAAACGCGCCGACCAGTGTCATCGTGCAACACGAATCCTGCGCGTGACTATGGGACATCACTGGTATTATAGAGTTATAGAATGAGGAGAACCACGAGAATACCCAAAAACCGAGGCTTCGTGGAGCAGAATTCCTACGCGTGAATATGGAGCAGCACTGTTGTTAGAGTTCAAGGGAAAGGGGAGAACTCCGAGAAAACACGCCGACCAGAAGCATCATTCACGAATATTAATACCCGTGAATATTGAGCAGCCCTGGTATTAGAGAGCAAGGGATTTGGGAGATCACCGAGAAAACCCGCCGTCCCGATTCATCGTGCAGCACGATACCTACACGTGAATCCGGAGCTGAACTGGTATTTGTGAGAAAAGGAAAGGGGAGATCCCGAGAAAACCCGCCAAACCGACGCATCGTTCAGCACGATTCCTACACGTTAATACGGAGCAGCACTGGTATTAGCGAGCAAGGGATAGGGGAGATCCCCGAGAACAGCCACCGACCCGAGGCATCGTGCAGCACGATTCCTTCTCGTGAATATGGAACAGCATTGGTATTAAAAAGCAAGGGAATTGGGGGAACACCGAGAAAACCCGCCGACCCGAAGCAGCGTTCAGCACGATTCCTACGTGTGACTATGGAGCATCACTGATATTTTAGAGCATGGGAATGTGTATATCCTCGAGAAAAACCACCAACCCGAGGCATCCTGGAACACGATTACTACGTGTGACTAAGCAGCAGCAGTGTATATCAGGCAGCATTGGTATTATAGAGTACGGGAAAGGGGAGATCCCCAAGAAAAACAATCGTATTATAGAAAAATGAAAATGGAAGATCCCCGAGGATACCCGCCGCCCCGAGTCATCGTTCAGCACTATTCCTAAGCGTGAGTATGGATCATCACTGCTAATATAGTAAAAGGGAAAGGGGAGATCGCCGAGAAAACACGCCGATCAGAGATACCGTGCAGCACGATTCCAACGTGTAACTGTGGAGCAGAAATTGTATTAGAGTGGAAGGGAATGTGGAGAACTCCGAGAAAACCCGGCAACCAGAGACATTGTGCATCACTATTCCAACTCTTGGCTATGTGGAAACACTGGTATTATAGATCAAGCTAAAGGGGAGTTCAGCGAGAATACCCGTCGACCCGAGGCATTGTGCAGCACGATTCCTACGCATGAATATGGAGCAGCACTGGTATTATAGAGCAAGGGAATGAAGGGTACCAAGAGAATACTCGCCAAACTGTCGCATCGTGGAGCACGATTCCTACGTGTGACTACGGAGCAGTACTGGTATTATAGAGCAGTGGAAACTGGGGTTCCCCATGAAAACCTGCCGACACGAGCCATGGTGTAGTAGAATTTTTAAGTGTGAACACGGAGCAGCACTGGTATTATAGTGCAAGGGAAATTAAGATTCCGAGAAAACCTGATGACCAGAGTGATCGAGCAGCCCGATTCCTACGTGTGAATACGGAGAAGCACTGGTATTCTAGAGCAAGGGATATGGGAGATCCCCGAGAAAACCCGCCCATTCGAGGAATCATGCAACACGATTCCTATGCGTGACAATGGAGCAGCACTGGTATTATAAAGCAAGGGAAAAGAAAGATTCCAAGAAAATCCGCCTATCATAGGTATCGAGCAGTTCGATTCCTACGCATGTAAATGGAGCAGCACTGATATTTTAGAGCAAGGGAAAGTAGAGATCCCCGAGAAAAACTGCCGACCAGAAGAATCGTGCAGCACGATTCCTACATGTGACTACGTAGCAGAACTGGAATTATAGAGCAAGGGAAATAAGAGAACCAAGAGAATACCCGCCAAACTGTGGCATTATGGAGCAAGATTCCTGTGTGTGACTACGGAGCAGCACTGGTATTATACAGCAAGGAAAAAAAGAAAACCAAGAGAATACGGGCCAAACTGTGGCATCGTGGACCAAGATTCCTACGTGTGACTACGGAGCAGCACTAGTATTATAGAGCATGGGAAAGAACAGAACCAAGAGAATACCCGCCAAACTGAGGCATCGTGGAGCAAGATTTCCATATGTGACAATGGAATTACACTGGTATTATAGAGCACTAGAAAGGGGAGATCCCCGAGAAAACCCGCGGACCCGAGGCAATGTGCAACACGATTCCTATACGTGAATAGGAACAGCGCAGGTATTATAGAGCAAGGGTAAAATGGATGTCCTCGATAAATCCCGCCATCCAGAGGCATCGTGCACAACGATTCCAAGGTGTATCTATGGAGCCGCACTGGTATTATAGAGCAAGGTCTAATCCTAGTTTAAATTCTAAATTTCAAAGAATCTAATAAAAAATAAACTTTAGTAACCAATAATATTAATTAATATTTATTGTATAACCGCGTATGCTGGTATTATAGAGCAAGTGAAAAATGCAGATACCCGAGAAAACCCGCCGACCAGAGGCTACATGCACCCCGATTACCATGCGTGAATATGGACCAGCACTGGTATTTTAGTGCAAGGGAAAAATTTAGATCCCCGAGCAGACCTGCCTACCAGAGGGGTCGTGCAGAACGATTCCTAGGTGTGAATACAGATCAGCACTGGCATTATATAGCAAGGAAAAGGCGAGATCCCCGAGAAAACCCACCGACAAGAGGTATAGTGCAGCACGATTCCTACGTATGACTTCTGAACAGCACTGGTATTATAGAGCAAGGGAAATAAGACATCCCCGAGAATACACACCAACAGAAGCATCGTGGAGCACGATTCCTACATTTGACTACGGAGCAGCACAGGTTTTAGGTAGCCAGGGAATGAAGAGAACCAAGAGAATATCTGCCAAACTGTGGCATCGTGGATCAAGATTCCTACATGTGAATACGGAGCAGCACTGGTATTATAGAGCACGAGAAAACCCGCCGATCAGAAACATCCTGCAGCCCGATTTTTAAGTTGTGAATACGTAGGAGCACTGGCATTATAGAGCAAGGGAAATGGGAGAAACCTGAGAAAACCGAACGACCAGCATCGTGCAGCCCGATTCCTATGTGTTAATACGGAGAAGTACTGGTACTATAGAGCAAGGGAGAGAGGAGATCCCCGAGAAAAAACCGCCGACCAGAGGCATCGTGCAACACGATTAATAAATGTGAATACGGAGCAGCACTGGTATTATAGAACAAGTGAAAGGGGAGATACCCGAGAAAATCATCCTACAAGAGGAATCGTTGAGCACGATACATACGTGTGAATGCGGAGCAGCACTGATATTATAGAGCACAGTGGAGAGGAGATCCCGAGTAAACCTAACGACCAGTGTTATCGTGCAGCACTTTTCCAACGTGTGAATATGGAGCAGCACTCGTATTGTAGAGCACGGGAAAGGGCAGATACCCGATAAAACCAGCAGACCCGAGGCATCGTTCATCTCGATGCCTACGCAGGACTATGGAGCAGCACATGTATTATAGAGCAATCAGAAAGGGAGATCTCCGAGAAAACCGAATGACCACAGGCATCGTGCAGCACGATTCCTACGTGTGAATACAGAGCAGCACTGGTATTATAGAGCCTGGGGAAGGGGAGATCCCTGAGAAAACCTGCCGATTAGAGGCATCGTACTGCACGATTCCTATTCGTTACTATGGATCAGCACTGGTATAATACGACAAGAAAAAGGGGACATCAACGAGAATATCCGCTTTCAATTGCCATCGTCTTTGTATGTTTTCTATACGTGACTATGGAGCATCACTTGTTTTGTAGAGCAAAGGAAAGGAGAGATCCCCGAGAAATCCCGACGCCCGGAGGCATCTTTCAGCACGATTCATACGCGTGACTTGGAGGCATCACAGGCATTATAGAGCAATAGAAATAGGAGTTCCCGGAGAAACACGCCGATCAAGGGCATAGTGCTGCACGATGCCTATGCAGGTATATGGAGCAGGACTGGTATTTAAAAGCAAGGGAAAGTGGAGATACCCGAGAAAAATCGCCGAACAGAGGCATTGTGCTCCATGAGGCCTACGTAGGACCTTGGAAAAGCACTGGTATAATAGAGCAAAGGAAAGGGGAGATCTCCGAGAAAACCCCCCGACCAGAGGCATCGTGCAAGATGATTCCATCGAGTGACTATATATTATCACTCATATTTTAACGCAATGGAAAGGGGAAATCTCCGAGAAAACCCGCCGACAAGACGGCATCGAGCAGCACGAGTACTTCATGTGACTATGGAGCATCACATATATTATAGAGCAAGGTAAAGGGAAGATCACCGAGGAAACCTGCCGACCAGAGGTATTGTTCACCATGATGCCTACGCAGGACTATGCGGCAGCACTGATATTATTGAGCAAAGGAAAGGGGAGATACCCGAGAAAACGCGCGGACCAGAGGTATGGTGCAGCACGATTCCTACGGGCGACAATGGAGCAGCACTGTTATTGTTGGGCATGGGAAAGTGGAGATACCCGAGATATCCAGGATATTCGAAGCATCGGGCAGCGCGATTACTACGTGTAACTATAGAGCATCACTTGTTTTATAGTGCAAGTTACAGAGGAGATTCACGAGAAAACACACCGACTAGAAGCATCGTACAGTCCGATTCCTACTAGTGATTATGGAGAATCACTGGTTGTACAGAGCAACGGAAAGGGTTGACCCTCGTGAATATCCGCTGACAATTGGCATCGACCAGGATGATTCATGCGCGTGAATATGGAGGAGCACTGGTATTATAGAGCAAGGAAAAGGGCAGGTACCCGAGAAAACACGCCGATCAGAGGCATCGTGCAGCACGATTACTATGTGTGGCTATGGAGCACCACTGGTATTATAGAAAAAGGAAAAGGGGAGATCCCCAAGAAAACCCGCCGAACCGAGTCATCGTTCAGCACGATTCCCACGCATGAATATGAATCAGCACTGGTAATATTTAAAAACGGAAAGGGGAGAGCTGCGAGAAAACACGCCGATCAGAGGCATCGTGCAGCACGATTCATATGAGTGACTATGGAGCAAAATTTGTCTTATAGAAAAAGTAAATGTGAGATCCTAGAGAAAACCCGCCCAACAAAGTCATCGTGCAGCACGATTCCTACGCATGACTATGGGGCATCACTGGTATTATAGACCAATAGAAAGACGAGAACACGAGAATACCCACAAACAGAGGCATCGTGAAGCACGATTCCTACGCTTGAATATGGAGCAGAAAAGTTATTAGAGAGCAAGGGAATGGAGAGAAAACTGAGAAAACACACCGACCAGAGTCATAGTGCAGAACGATTCCTAAACGTGACTATGGAGCAGCACTGGTATAAAGAGCAAGGGAAATGGGATTTTCCGGAGAAAACCCGCCGAACCGAGACATTGTGAATCCGAGAAAACCCACCGACCTGAATCACCCTGCAGCACGATTCCTACGTGTTTGCTATGGAGCATCACTGGAATTATAGAAAAATAGAAAGAGGAGAACCACGAGAATAACCACAAAAAGAGGCATCATGGAGCACAATTCATATGTGTGACCAAGGAGCAACACTGGTATTATAGAGTAATGGAAAGGGTAGATCCCAGAGAAATCCCGCCGACCAGATGGCATAGTTCAGCACGAGTCCTTCAAATGACTATGGAGCATCACTGATATTTTTTAGCAAATGAAAGGGGAGAACCCCGAGAAAACGCGCCGACCAGAGGCATCGTGCAGCACGATACCTTGTTACTATGGAACATCACAGATATTTTAGAGCAATGAAAAGGGAAGATCCCCCAGAAAACACGCAGACCAGTGGCATCGTGCATGACGATTCCAACATGTGACTATATAGAATCACTGATATTTCAGAGCAGTGGGAAGGGAGATCTCCGAGAAAACCCGCAGACCAGACGCAACCTGTATCATGATTTCTACGTGTGACTATCGAGCATCACTGATATTTAAGAGCAATGAAAGGGGATATCCCCGAGAAAAACCGCAGACCAGAGGCATTCTGCAGCACAATTCCTACGCATGACAATGGAGCAACACTGATATTTTATAGCAAGGGAAATAAGAGATCCCTGAGAAAACCCGAAGACCAGAAGCATCGTGCAGCACGATACCAAAGTGTGACTAAGGAGCAGCACTGGTATATTAGAGCAAAGGAAAGGGGAAATTCCCGAGAAAACGTGCCTACCAGATGCATCGTGCTGCACGATTCCTACGCGTAAATAGGGAGCAGCACTGTAATTATAGAGCATGGGGATTGGTAGATAACCGAGAAAAACCGTCGACCGGTGGCCTCGTTCACCAAGATTCATACACGTGAATACGGAGCAGCACTGGTATTAAAGAGCATGGGAAAAGGTAAATCACCGAGAAAACCCGCCGATACGAGGCATCGTGAGGGACGTTTTGTACGTGTGGCTATGGAGCAGCAGTGATATTAGAGAGCAAGGGAAAGGGGAGATCCCCGAGAAAACGCGCCGACCAGAGCCATCGTGCAGCACGATTCCTACGCGTGACTATGGGGAATCACTGGTATTATAGACCAATAGAAAGATGAGAACCGAATACCCACAAACATAGCCATCGTGGAGCAAGATTCCTACGCGTGAATACGGAGCAGAACTGTTATTAGAGTGCAAGGGAAAGAGGCTTACTCCAAGAACACACGCCGACCTGAGGCATTGTGCAACACGATTCCTACGAGTTTTCTATGGAGCATCACTGATATTTTCGAGCAAGGGTAAGAGGAGATGCCCATAAAACCCGCCGACCAGAGCCATCGTGGAGAACGATTCCTATGCGTGACTATGTAGAAACACTGGTATTATAGAGCAAGGGAAACGGATGATCCCCGAGAAAACCCGCAGACCAGAGATATAGTGCAGCACGATTCCTACTTGTGAATATGGAGCAGCACTGGTATTATGGTGCAAGGGAAAGGGGAGATCCCCGAGATAACCCTCCGACCAGAGGAATATTGCATCACGATTCCAACGTTCGACTACGGAGCATCACCGATATTTTTGAGCAAGAGAAAAGAGAGATCCACGAGAAAACCCGCCGACCAGAAGCAACGTGCTCCACGATTCCAACGTGTATCTATATAGCATCACAGATATTTTAGTGGAAGTGATAGTGCAGGTCACCGAGAAAAAAACGCCGATCAGAGGCATCGTGCAGCACGATTCCTAAGCGCGACTATGGGGCATCACTGGTATTATAGACCAATAGAAAGAGGAGAACCACTCGAATACCCAAAACAGAGGCATCGTGGAGTACGATTCCTATGTGTGAATATGTAGCAGCACTGTCATTAGAGAGCAAGAGAAGGGGGAGAACTCCGAGAAAATACCCAACCACAGGCATCGTGCAGCACGATTCCAAAGTGAAACTATAACGCATAACTGATATTTTATAGCACGGGAAAGGGGAGATTCTGGTGAATACTCGCCCAACCGAGGTGTTGTGCAGCACGATTCCTACATGTGAAAACGAAGTAGCACTGCTATTAAAGAGCAAGAGAAAGGGGAGATCCCCGAGAAAAGCCGCCGCCTAGAGGCATCGTGCTGCACGATTACGTGAAACTATGGAGCATTACTGATATTTTATAGCATGGGAAAGGGGAGATTCTCATGAAATCCCGCCGACACTAGGCATCGCGCAGCACGATTCCTATGAGTAAATATTGAGCATCACTGGTATTATAGATTAAGGGAAAGGGAGATCCCCGAGAAAACCAGCCGACCCGAGACATCGTGCAGCACGAATAGTACGTGTGACTATGGAACAGCAGTGATATTAGTGAGCAAGGGAAAGGGGAGATCCCCGAGAAAACCCGAAGACCAGAGGCATCGTGCAGCACTATTCAAACAGGTGACTATGGAGCAGCACTGGTATTAGAGAACAAAGGATAATGGAGATCACCGAGAAAACTCGCCGACCAGAGGCATCGTGCATCACGATTCCTACACGTGACTATGAAGCAGCACTGGTATTAGTGAGCATGGGGTAAGAGAGATCCCCGAGAAAACTCGCGGAGCTGAGGCATCCTGCACACGATACCTATGTGTGACTATGTAGCATCACTGATATCTTAGTGCAAGGGAAAGGGGATATCCCCGATAAAACCCGCCGACCCGAGACATCGTGCAGCACGAATAGTAAGTGTAAATATGAAACAGCACTGGTTTTAGATAGAAAAGGAAACATGGAGATCCCCGAGAAAACCATCGACTAGACTCATCGTGCTGCACAATTCCTACTTGTGACTATAAAGCATCACTGATATATTAAAGCTAGGGAAAGGGGTGATCGCCGAGAAATCTCGCCGACCATTGGCATCGTGCAGCACGATTCTTACGCTTTTTTATGTAGCTGCAATGGTATTATAGAGTAAGGGAAAGAAGAGAAACACGAGGATACGCTCTAAACATAAGTATCATGAAGCACGATTCATACATGTGAATACTGAGCAACACTGGTATTATAGAGCTATGAACAGGGGAGATTCCCGAGAAAATCTGCTGCTCAGGGGCATTGTGCAACACGATTCCTGCTAGTGACTATGGAGCAGCACTGTTATTATAGAGGAAGGGAAAGGGGTGATCCTCGAGAAAACCGAACGATCAGCGGCATCGTGCAGCACAATTAGTACATGGGGCTATGGAACTGCACTGGTATTATAGAGCAATGGGAAAGAAGACAACCACGAGAATACCGGCGAGGACGATTTCAACATGTGACTCTATAGCATCACTGATAGTTTAAAGAAGGGAAAGGGGAGATACCCGAGAAAACCTGCCGAACAGACGCATCGTGCAGCACGATTCCAACGTGTTTTCTATGGAGCATCACTGATATTTTAAAGCAAGGGAAAGAAGTGATCTCTATAAAACCCGCCGACCAGAAGCACCGCGCAGCACGATCCCAACATGTGACTATATAGCATCACTGATATTTTAGAGCAATGGAAAGGGGAGATCCCGAGAAAACCCGCAGACCAGAAGATTAGTGCATCACGATTCCTACGCTTGACAATGGAACAGCACTGCTATTATAGAGCAAAGGAAATGAGAGTTCCCCGAGAAAAATCGTCGACCCGAGGCATTGTTCAGCACGATTCCTACGCGTGACTTTGGTGAACCGCAGGTACTATGGAGCAAAGGAAAGGGGTTATTCCCTAAATAAACCTGCCGAACCGAGGTATCATGCAGCACGATTCCTGCATGTCGCTATTGAGCATCACTGGTATTATAGAGCAAAGGAATGGGGATATCCACGAAAAAGCCCGCAGACCAGAGGCATCGTGCAGCACGATAACTAGGTGGGAATATGGAACATCACTGATATATTTGAGCAAGCGAAAGGGAAGATCCTCGATAAAACACGCCGACCAGAGGCATCGTGCACCAGGATTCCAACGTGTGACTATATAGTATCACTGATATTTTAGAGGAAGGGAAATGGGAGATCCACGAGAAAACCCGCCGACCCAAGGCATCTTGCAGCACAATTCCTCCGCGGGTTTATGAAGCAGCACGTGTATAATAGAGTAAGCGAAACGGGAGATCCCGACAAAATGCGCCGACCAGAAGCATCTTGCAGCACGATTCCTATGCATAATAATGGAGCAGCACGTATATTATAGAGCAAGGGAAAGGGTAGATGATCCGAGTAATTCCGCCAACCAGAGGCATCATGCAGCATGATTCCGACGCGTGACTATGGAGATTTACAGATATTTTAGAGCAAGGGAATGGGGAGATCCCCGAGAAAACCCACCAAACAGCGGCATTGTGAAGTTCTATTTCTACACGTGACTATGGAGCAGCACTGGTATTATAAAGCAAGAGAAGTGGAAGATCCCTGAGAAAACCCGCAGACCAGAGTCATCGTGGTCCCCGATTCCTACACATGACTATGGAGTAACACTTGTATAAAGAAGCAAGGGGAAACCGGTGACCCCGAGATAAACCGCACACCATAGATATCGTGGACCACGATTCCTATATGTGACTATGGAGAAACATGGGTATTATAGAGCAAGGGTAATGTGTGAACCCCGAGAAAACCCACAGACCCATGCCATCGTGTACCACGATTTCTACACGTGACTAAGGAGAAACACTGGTATTATAGAGCAAGGGTATCGGGTGAACCCCGAGGAAACCCGCAAATCAGCGTCATCGTTAAACACAATGCCCATTTGTAGACTAAGGATCAGTGCTGGTATTATAGGACAGGGAAAGGGGACATCCCCGTGAAAACCCGCCGAACTGCGGAATCGTGAAGCGTGATTACCACTGCTGCCTTTAGAACAGCGCTGCTGTTATTGTGAAGTGGAAAGGGGCGATCCCTAATAAAACTCGCCGACCAGCGGCATAGTTTATCACAATTCCCACGTGTTACTATGGAACAGTGCTGTAATTATACGGCAGGGAATGAGGAGATTCACGTGAAAACCCGCAGTCCATCGGCATCTTCCAGCACGATTCCCACATATAAGTATGCAAGAGCGCTGGTATTATAGAGCATGGGGAAAGCTAAGATCTCCGAGAAAATCAACCGACCAGCGGCATCGTGCGACACGTTTCCCATGTGTGAGTATGGATCAGTTCTGGTTTTATTGGGCAAGTGGAAAGGAGAGACCACCGAGAAAACCCACGGACCAGCTGCATTTTCCGGCATGTTTCCCTTGTGTGACTATTAAGTAGCGATGGTATTATTGTGCACGGGATAGGTGAAATCACCGTGAAAACCGGTTGTCCAGCGTCATTTTCCCGCATGATTCCCACGTGTGAATATGAAGCAGAGTTTTTATTATACAGTAGCGGAAATGGGAGATCTTCGAAAACCTCCAACCAGCCGCGTTTTTGGGCATGATTTCCACGTGTGAGGATGTAACAGTGATGGTTTTATAGTGCAAGGGAAATGGGAGATCCCGGAGAAAACATGAAGACCTGGGCATCGTTAAGTATGACTCTCATGTGTCAGTAAGATCAATGCTGGTATAATACCAGCATTGATCCAGAGTACTGGATAGGGCAGATACCTCAGATAACCCACCGACCAGCGGAATCGTCAAGCACGATTCCTATATGAGAGTATGGTGTAGCGCTGAGGTTTATAGTGAAGTGGAAAGTGTATATCCCCTATAAAAACGACCAGCGGCATCGTCTGGAACGAGCAGCATCGTCTGGAACGAGCAGCATCGTCTGGAACGTTTCCCACATGAGTATGGATTACCGATGGTATTATAGGGCAGGGAAAATTGGATATCCCGGGGAAAAAAAGGGCCGACCTGCACCATCGTCTGGAACCATTCTCACATGTGTATATGGATCAGCGATGTTATTGTACAGAAAGTAAAAGGGAGATCCCGGAAAAAATTCGCAGTCCATCGACATCGTACAAAACTATTCCCACATGCATGGGGAAAGGGGAGACCACCATGATCACCCGACAACCATCGACATCGTCAGGCACGATTCCCATGTGTGAGTAATCAGCAACACTGGTATTATAGAACAATGGTTAAGGGAGATCCCCGAGAAAACCTGCCACCCAGTAGCAATATTTGTCACGTTTGCCACATGTGAGTATGGAGCAGCGCTAGTATTATACAGCATGGGGAAAGGAGAGTTCCCCGAGAAAACGAGCCAATCCAGCAGCATTGTTCGACATGTTTCCCAGGTGAGAGTATGGAGCAGCTCTGGTGTTATAGAGCAGGGGAAATGGGAGATCCCCAAGTAAACATGAAGAATTGGGTATCATAAGGCAAGATTCCCATGTGTGACTTTGGAACAGCGATGGTGATATTGAGCCAGGGAAAGAGGAAATCCCCGAGAAAAACAGTTGTCCTGCGGCAATGTCAAGCACGATTCCCACTATGAGTATGGAGCAATGCTGGTTTTATAGGGCAGGGGAAAGTAATGATCCCCGAAAAAACCAGACAACAAGAGGCATCATCTGGCATAATTCCGCCGTGTGACTATGGAACAGCAGTTATATTAGGTAGCATGGGGAAAGTGGAGATACGCGAGAAAATATGGACATGGATTTCATAAACAAGATTCCTATGTTTGGCTATGGAGCAGCATTGGTGTTATTGGGTATGGGAAAGGGGAAATCTCAGAGAAAACCGATAGTCCAGTGGCATCGTTCGGCACGATTCCCAAGTGTGAGTTTGAAGCTTCGCTGGTTTTATAGGGCAGAGCAAAGGAGAGAACCCCGAGAAATCACGGAAACCAGAGTCATCGTGAACCACGATTCCTTCACATGACTATGGTGCAGCACTGGTATTATAGCGCTTCAGAAGCAGAAGATCACTCAGAAAACCTGCTGACCAGAGTCATCGTGGTCCACGATTCCTTCACGTGACTATGTATAACACTGGTATTATAGGGAAAGGCAAACGGGTGAACCCTGAAGATACCTTCAGACCAGAGACATCGTGGACCTCTATTCCCACATGTGACTATGGGGAAACACTGGTATTATAGGGCAAGGGAAACGGGTGAACCCCGAGAAAATCCGCAGACCATAGTGATCGTGGACCACGATTCCCACACGTGAATATGGAGAAACACTGATATTATAGAGCAAGAGAAACGAGATATCCCGAGAAAACCCGCATACCAGATTCATCGTAAGGCACAATTCCAACAGCTGACTATAGAACTGCGCTAGTATAATAAGGCAGTGGAAAGGGGAGATACCCGAGGAAACCCACCGACCAGCGGCATTGTAATACACGGTTCCCACGTTTGACTGTGGAACAGTGTTAGTATTATAGTGCAGGGGGAAAGAGACATCCACAAGAAAACCGGCCGTCCAGCATCATTGTCCAGCATGATTCCCAAGTGTAACTGTGGAGAAGCGCTGGAATTATAGGGCAGGGTAAAGAAGAGATACCATGAAAACCCGCCGAACAGCGGAATCGTGTAACATGATTCCCACAACTGCCTTTATAACAGCGCTGCTGTTATAGTGAAGTGAAAAGGGGCGATCCCTAAGAAAACCTGCTGACCAGTGGATTCGTGTAGCACGATTCATACAGCTGACTATACAAAAGCGCTAATATTATGCAGCAGTGGAAAGGTGAATTCCCGAGAAAACCCACCAACCAGCGGCATAGCCTATCACAATTCCCACATGTTACTATGGAACAGTTCTGTAATTATAGGGCAGGGAATGAGGAGATCCATGTGAAAACCCGCAGACCATTGGCATCTTCCCGCACGTTTCGCTAGTGTAACTATGGAGGAGCGCAGGTATTATACAGCAGGGGAAAGGAGAGATCCCCTAGAAAACCCGCCGACCATCGGAATAGTCCAGCACAATTACCTCGTGTGATTTTGGAGCATCATTTCAATTATAGAGCAGGGGAAAGGTGTGATCCCAGAGAAAACTCGCCGAAAATCTGGTTCGTCCAGAACGATTCCCACGTGTGACTATGGAACAGCTCTGAAATTATAGGGCAGGGAAAGAGGAGATCCACGAGAAAACACACAAACCATTCGCATAGTCCAGAACGATTCCTATGGTTAAGAACTGAACAGCACTGGTATTATACAGCATGGGGAAGGGGATATCCCCAAGAAAAACCCGCCGACAAGCGGCATCGATCGTCTCGATTCCAACATATGAACAAAGAGCAGCACTTGTATTATAGGGCAGTGGTTATGATATATCACCGTGAAAACCTGCCGATAAGCAGCATCTTTTAGCACATTTGCCACGTGAGAGTATGGAGCGGCGCTGTCATTATAGAGCATCGGGAAAGCTGAGATCTCCGAGAAAATCAGCCGACAAACGGCATCGTGCGGCACGTTTCCCATGTGCGAGTATGGATCAGTTCTGGTATTATTGGACAAGTGGAAAGGAGAGACCACTAAGAAAACACATGGACTAGCTGTATTTTCCGGCATGTTTCCCTTGTGTGACTATGGAGTAGCGATGGTATTATTGAGCATGGGAAAGGTGAAATCACCGTGAAAACCGGTTGTCCAGCGTCATTTTCCAGCATGATTTCCGTGTGTGCGTATGAAGCAGAGTTTTTATTATACAGTAGCGGAAAGGGGAGATCTCCGAAAACCGCCAACCAGCGGCGTCATTCGGCATGATTTCGGTGTGTATGTAACAGTGATGGTTTTATAGTGCAAGGGAAAGGGGAGATCTCAGAGAAAACATGAAGACCTGAGCATCGTTAAGTACGACTCCCACTTGTCAGCAGGATCAACGCTTTTATTATAGGGCACTGGATAGCGGAGATACCCCAGATTACCCACCGACCAGCGGCATCGTCAATCACGATTCTTACATGAGAGTATGGTGCAGCGCTGTAGTTTATAGGGCAGTGGAAAGGGTATATCCCCTAGAAAATCCGCTGACCAGCGGCATCGTCTGGAACGAGCAGCATCATCTGGAACGTTTCCCACATGTGAGTATGGATTAGTGATGGTATTATAGGGCAGGGAAAATAGATTATCCCCGGAGAAACCCGCTGACCTGCACCATCGTCTGGAAAGATTCTCACATGTGTATATGGATCAACGATGTTATTGTACAGAAAGGGAAAGAGGAGATCCCGGAGAAAACTCGCAGTCCATCGGCATCGTCTGGAACAATTCCCACATGCCAGGGGAAAGGGGTGACCACCATGAACACCCGACGACCATCGGCTTCGTCGGGCACGATTCCCACATGTGAGTAATCAGCAGCACTAGAATTATAGAGCAATGGTTAAGGGAGATTCCCGAGAAAACCTGCCGAACAGTAGAAATGTTTGTCACGTTTGCCACGTGTGAGTATGGAGGAGTGCCATGGAGAAAGGAGAGTTCCCCGAGACAACGCGCCGATCCAGCGGCATTGTCCGACATGTTTCCCAGGTGAGAGTATGGAGCAGCTCTTGTACTATAGAGCAGGGAAAAGGGGAGATCCCCGAGAAAACATGAAGACCTGGATATCATAAGGCAAGATTCCCATGTGTGACTTTGGAACAGCGATGGTGTTATTCCGCCAGGGAAAGGGGAAATCCCCGAGATAAACTGTTGTACTGCGTCAATATCAAGCACGATTCCCACTGTGATTATGGAGCAACGCTGGTTTTATAGGGTAGGGGAAAAATGATCCCCAAAAAAACCCGACAACCAGCAGCATCGTCTGGCACGATTCCTACATGTGACTATGGAACAGCTATGGTGTTATTGAGCATGGGAAACGGGAAATCTCCGAAAAATCCGATAATCCAGCGGCATCGTAGAGCGCGATTCCCAAGTGTGAGTTTGTAGCATTGCTGGTTTTATAGAGCAGGGGAAGGGTGAGATCCCCGAGAATTCCACCCACCAGCAGCATCGTCCGGCGGATTCCACGAGTGATTATGGAGCAGCGCTGGTATTATAGAGGAGGGTAAATGAGAGATTCCCGATAACACACGCCAACCAGCGGAATCGTCCATCATGATTCCTACATGCAAGTTTAGAGCAACGCTGGTATTATAGGGCAAAGGGTAGGAGAGAGCCCCGAGAGTACCTGCCGACTAGGGGCATCGTCCTGCATTATTCTCAAGTGTGTGTATGGAGTACTGGTATTATAGTGCAGGGGAAAGGAGAGATCCCGAGAAAAGACTCCCCATATTCCACCTGCCTCGTTCGGCATAAATTCCACATGTGAATATTGATTAGGGCTGGTCAGTTGAAGCACACGATAGTTGAATTCCCCGATAACACCTGCCGCCCAGAGAAATCGTCCGGCATGATTCCTACGTGTACGTCTAGAGCAACGCTGGTATTATAGTGCTACGGGTAGGGAGAGCCCCGAGAAATCCTGCGACCAGCAGCATCGTTTGGCACGATTCCCATTGTGAGTATGGAGCAGCGTTGTGGTTCATAGGGCAGTGGAAAGAAGATATCCCTGAGATAACCCGCCGACCAGCGGCATCGCCTGGAACGATCCCACATGTGAATATGGTTCAGCGATGTTGTTGTACAGGAAGAGAGATGGGAGATCCCCCAGAAAACACGATGACCAGTAGCATCGTCCGTCACAATTCCGAGGTGTGAGTATGGAGCAGCGCTTGTATAATAGGGCAGCGGTTAGGGTAAACCCCGAGAAAAATCGCCGACAAGCGGCACCATGCAGCTAGTTTCCTAAGTGTGAGTATGGAGCAACGATAGCATTATAGCGCAGAGGAAAGGGGAGATCATCGAGAAAACCCGCCGACCAGCGGCATTGTCCGGCACAATTACAACGTGTGTGTGTATGGAGCAGTGCTCTTATTATAGGGCAGTGGAAATGGGACATACGCGAAAAATCTGCCATTCAGCAGAATCGTCCAGCACGATTCACACGAGTGAGAATGTAGCAGTTCTGTTATTATAGGGCAGGTGATAAAGGAGATTCCCCAAAATGCCGTCGACCAGCGGTACCATTCGGCATTATGCTCAGGTGTTATTATTGAGCAGTACTGGTATTATTGGGCAGGGGAACAGGAAGATTCCCGAGAAAACACGCCGATCCAACGGCCTCGTCCGCCACAATTACTACATGTAAGTATTGAACAATGCCTGTATGACAGAGAAGGGGGAAGGGATATCCCCGAGTAAACCCGCTGACCAGCAGCATCGTCGAGCACGAATCCCACATGTGAGTATGGATCAGCGCTGGTATTAGAGAGCAGGGGAAAGTGGTGATATCCGAGAAAACCTGCCTACCTGGGCATAGTCCAGCACGATTCCCACATGTGAGTATGGCACATAGGCTGTATGATAGTGCAGGGGGATGGGGAGATCCATGACAAGATTCGCCGACCAGCGGAATCGTCCAACACTCTTCTCATGTGTGAGTATCGAACAGCAATGATATCATAGAGCAGGAGAAAGCAGAAATCCCGAGAAAACATGCCGACCTGGGCATCGTCCGGTACGATTCCTACGTGTGACTACAAAGCAGCGCTTGTATTATACAGCAGGTCAAAGAGGGAGACCTCGACAAAAAAAGCCTACAAGCAGCATCGTTCGGTACGTCTCCAACGTTTAAGTATGGAACAGCGTTTCTATTATTGGGCAGTGGAAAGGGATAAACCCAAGAAAAACCGCCAACCAGCGGCATCGTCAGGAACACTTCCCACATGTGAGTATGGAGCAACACCTGTATGATAGAGCAGGGAACAAAAATGGGAACGTTGAGAAAACCTGCTAACCAGCGGCGTCGTCCAGCTCAATTCCCATGTGTGATTATACAGCAGCACAATTATTACAGGGCAGTGGTTAAGGGATATACCCGAGAAAACCTGAAGAAAAGTAGCATCGTTTGGCACTTTGCCACGTGTGAGTATGGAGCAGTGCTCCTATTATAGGGCAGGAGACATGAGAAATAACCTAGAAAACCCTCCAACCAACGGAATCAACCGGCATGATTCCCACATTTGAGTATGGAGCAGTGCTCTTATTATAGGTCAAGGGAATTGATACATAAACGAGAAAACCCTCCAACCAGCGGAATCGTAAGGAATGATTCCCACATTTGAGTATGGAGCAGTGCTCTTATTATAGAGCAGGAGAAATGAGACATAAACGAGAAAACACTCCAACCAACGGAATCGTCCGTCATGATTCCCACATTTGAGTATGGAGTAGTGCCTTAATTGTAGGGCTGGGGTAATGAGACATTACCGAGAAATCTCTCCATCCAGCGGATTCGTCCGGCATGATTCCCACATTTGAGTATGGACCAGTGTTGTTATTATAGGGCAGGGGAAATGAGACATAACCAAAAATACCCTCCAAGCTGCGGAATCGCCCGTCTTGATCCCCTAATTTGAGTATGGAGCAGTGCTCTTATTATAGGGCAGGGGAAATTAGACATAACTGAAAAAACCCTCAAACCAGCGGATTCGCCCGGCATGATTCCCACATTTGAGTATGGAGCAGTGCTCTTATTATAGGGCATGGGAAATGAGATATAACCGCGAAAACCTTTCAACCAGTGTAATCAGCCGGCACGATTCCCACATGTAAGTATGAGCAGTGCTGATATTATAGGGCAGTGGAAATGGGAGGTGCCCTCTAAAACCCGCCGACCTGCACCATCGTCTTTAATGATTCCCACATGTGAATATTGATCAACGATTTTATTGCACAGCAAGGGAAAAGGGTGATCCCGGGAAAACCCACCGACCAGCGGCAACGACCGACATCATTCCCAATTTTAAGTATGGAGAAATGCCGGCATGATAGGGCAGGGAAAATGGGATATCCCCGAGGAAACCCACTGAACAGCGGCATCGTCTGGCACGATTCACATATGTGAGTTAGGAGCAGCGATGGTAAGATAGGGCAGGGGGTATGGGAGATCCCGAAATAACCCTCCGACAAACGTCATCACCTGAAATTATTCCCACGTGTGAGTATGGAGCAGCGCTGGTATTATAGTGCAGGGGAAAGAGTAGTTTCCCGAGAAAACGCTCAGGCCAAAGGCATCAAAGGGCACTATTCCCACTAGTGAGTATGGTGCAGCACTTGTATTATAGTGCATGGGAAAGGGATGATCCCCGAGATAACACGCCGACCAACGGAAACGTCCGGCATGATTCTCACGTGTGAGTATTGAGCAACACTGGTATTATTGGGCAGGGGAACAGGGAGTTCCCCGAGAAAACCCGCCTACCTGGGCATAGTCCAGCACAATTCCCACATGTGAGTATGGAACAGCGCTAGTATTATATTGCAAGTGAAAGACGAGATCCCCAATAAGACCTGTCGACCAGCGGCATCGACTTAACGATTTCCACGTGTGCGTATTGAGCAACGCCGGTGTGATATGGCAGGATAAAGGGAGATATCCAGAGAAAACCCTCCGACTACCAGCAACTTCTGGAATGATACACACGTATGAGTATGGAGCAGAGCTTGTATTATAGGGCACAGGAGATCCCCGAGAAAATCCGTCGAACAGCGACATCGTCCGACATGAGTCCCACATGTGCTGATGGAGCAGAGTTTTTATTATACAGCAACGGAAATGACATCTCCAAAAATCCGGCCAACCAGTGGAATCGTCCGGTATGATTCCTACTTGTAAGTTTAGAGCAACACTGGTATTATGTGGCAAAGTGTAGAGGAGAGCCCGAGAAAACCCACCGACCTGCGGCATTGTCCAACACTATTCACACGTGTGAGTATGGAGCAGCGATGGTATTAAAGAGCAGGGGTAATGGGAGAATCCCGGGAATACCCGCCGGCCAGTGGCACCGTCCCGCACGATTCCCACGTGTGATTATGGAGTAGCACTTGTATTATAGAGCAGGGGAACGGGGAGATCCCCGAGAAAACGCGCCGATCCAGTGGCCTCGTCCGCCACAATTCCCACGTGTGAGTATTGATCAGAGCTGGTAATTTGAAGCACTAGAAATGGGAAATCCCCGATAACACACGTCAACCAGCGGAATCGTACGGCATGATCCCCACGTGTAAGTTTAGAACGGCGCTGGTATCATAGGGCAAAGGGTGTGGAAGAGCCCCGAGAAAACATGCCGACCAGCGGCATCGTCCTGTATTATTCCCACGTGTAAATATGGAACAGCGATTGTATTATAGGGCAGAGGAACGATTAGATGCATGAGAAAAACCCCCGAAAAGCGGCATCGTCTGGCATGATTCACACGTGTGAGTATGTAGCAGCGGTATGTTTTATAGGACAGTGGAAAGGGGATATGCTCGAGAAAACCAGCCGACCAGCCGCATCGTCTAAACGATTCCCCCATGTGAGTATGGATAAGCGATGGTATTATAGTGCAGGGGAAAGAGGAGATCCCCGAGAAAACATGCCGACCTGTGCAACGTCCGGGTCGATTCCTACGTGTGAGTATTAAGCAGCACTGATATTATTCAGTCGGGTAAAGGGGAGAACCACCGACAAGCGGTATCACCGATCACGATTCCTACATGTGAGTATGGAGTAGCGCTGTTATTATAGGGCAGGGGATAGGGGAGATCACCGAGAAAACCCGCCTACTAGCGGTGTCATCCAGATCGATTCCCACGTGTGGATATAGAGCAAGATTGGTAATATAGAGCAGTGGTAATGCGAGATCCCCGAGATAACTCGCCGACCAGCGGCATCGTCCAGCACGATTCCCACATGTGAGTATGGAGTAGCACTGTGCTTAATAGGGCACTGGAAAGGGGATATCCCCTAGAAAACCCGTTGACTGGCGGCATCTTCAGCTAAATTCCCACGTGTGGGTATAGAGCAGCGCTGGTATTAGAGAGCAGGGGAAAGGGAGATCCCTAAGAAAACACGCCGAACAGCGGCTTCGTCCGGCACGATTCCCATGTGTGAGTATGCAGCAGCACTGATATTATAGTGCAGAGGGAAGGGGAGAACCCTGAGGTTACCCGCTGAACAGCGGCATCGTCCGGCATGATTCCCACGTGTGAGTATGCAGCAGCACTGATATTATAGTCCAGAGGAAAGGGGAGAACCCCGAAAAGAAACATGCCGACCTAGGCAACGTCCGGTACGATTCCTAGGTAGGCTTGCTTTTTTTCGGGGATCTCCCCTTTCCCCTGGACAATAATACCATCGATGCTACATACTCACACGTGGGAATCATGCCGGACGATGCCCCTGTTCAGCGGGTATTCTCAGGGATCTCCCCTTTCCCCTGGACTATAATACCATCGATGCTAAATACTCACACGTGGGAATCATGCCGGACGATGCCCCTGTTCAGCGGGTATTCTCAGGGATCTCCCCTTTCCCCTGGACTATAATACCATCGATGCTACATACTCACACGTGGGAATCATGCCGGACGATGCCCCTGTTCAGCGGGTATTCTCAGGGATCTCCCCTTTCCTCTGCACTATAATATCAGCGCTGCTGCATACTCACACTTCGGAATAGTGCAGGATGATGCCGCTGGTCTGTGGGATTTCACGGGCTCTCTACTACCCTTTACCCTATAATACCAACGTTTCACCAAACTTACAAGTAGGAATAATGCCGGACGATGTCGCTGGTCGGTAGAACCCCGAGAAAAACCACCGACAAACGGCATCGTCCGGTACGAATCCCACGTGTGAGTAGGAGCAGCGCTGGTATTACAGGGTAGGGAATAGGGTATAACCCCGAGAAAACCCGCCGACCAGCGGCATCGACCGATTCGATTTCAGATTTGTGAGTATGGAGAAGCTCTGGTATTATAGGGAAGGGGAAAGTGGAGATACCCGAGTTAATATGCCGACCTGGGAATCATAAAGCAGTTTTCGAATGTGTGGCAATGGAGCAGCGATGGTATTATTGAGCATGGAAAGGGGACATTTCCGTGACAACCGGTTGTCCAGCGGCATAGTCCGGCACGATTCCCATGTGTGAGTATGGAGCATCTCTGCTTTTATAGGACAGTGTAAAGGGGAGATTTCCGAAAAAACATGCCGACCAGCGGCATCGCCGACACGATTTCAATTTGTGAGTATGGTGCAGCGCTTGTATTATGAAGCAGCGGAAAGGGGAGATATTCTAGATAACACGCCGACCTGGGTATCATAATTATTCGCATGTGTGACTATGGAGCAACGATGTTATTATTGAGCATGGGAAGGGAAAATTTCCGTGATAACCGGTTGTCGAGCGGCATTGTCCGGCACGATTACCAGGTGTGAGTATGGAGCAGCTCTGGTATTATATGGCATGGGAAAGGAAAGATCCCTGTGAAAACCCGCCGACCAGCTGGATCGTCCGGCATGATTCCCAAATGTGAGTATGGAGAGCGCTGGTTTTATAGCGCAGGGGAAAAGGAGATAACCGAGAAAATCCGCCGACCAGTGGCATTATCCGGCACTATTCCTATCTGTGAAAATCCGGACCAGCCTAGTCTGGGACTGAGCCCGATTCGCCTTGTTGGGAAGCGAGCAGGCTAACCGCTCAGCCACCGCAGTCCCTTAAATAGCCGCAATTCAACATTGCGTGTGATTTCGAACGTTACGGACAACGATTTGTTTCGGTCCATAAGATGAACTACTTTTATTAACATATCTAGGCCCATTATTTCCCCAGTTATCAAAAACCTACTTCTCTTACGGTTAGAGCCACCTGTTTTCGGGAAAATATTTCAGAACAAGTTGTGTTTCAACGCACTTTACTTTAGAACCACTTTCGTGGTTGAATATTTAGAATTGTTACTGTCTTGTCTGTCTGCCTGCGAATCACGGATGGTCAGTATCGGAGAAACTTAAATATGATTGGCTCATTCATTTAACAGGCTCTTCACACAAAGACAAACGGCCAATAGTCAAATGAAGACTGCAAGTGGGCACAAAGGATATCGAAGCCTAACCTCCGCGTACATTTTTTCACGGAAAACAGGTGGCTTTACCTGTGGGTAAGTTATTCGTAGCGACACCTGAATATTGCAAAAAGGTTTCCACACATTCTAGATTTCAATACCCTACGGACGTTCCAGCAGTCTACTTTTCCTTATTGGTGGCGTGTCTTTGTGAGAAGATATTTTCCTACTAGGTTGACCAATCAGAATTAGGTTACTCCAATATTGTACGTCTGTGATTGGGGAAGACACCAATGATGCTTAACACCAGAATAATTCAATCATGAAAGTGGATCTCAGCTAAAGTGTCATGATATACAACTGGTCGTGAATTCTTTTCGCTAAAGTAAGTCGCGTGTCCGTGATGTTTCATAAGCTATGCTAGTGTTCTAGGTTACATATTGTTCATGAGCAGAACACAGAGTAGTTTATTATACAGAGATGGAACATCCGCTTTTTGTGCGAACTACAAACACACACGCATGCCTCAACGCTATGCGCCAATTAGCGCCTGGTAAGTGACTTGCCAGCAAGCAGCCCAGACAATAAGGAACATTTCGCAACACGTGGTAGCCAATCAGACACAAGACCCGTTCCCAGAGCTTTGCACAACCAATCAGAGGACGTGTACGATCGCATGCAATGTGACCGCCACGCCACGTGATCTGTCTGCGGCAAACTGCGACGACGGGAGGAAGTGCTGTGACGGCTCAATTACAGCACACGCCAAGAAATTTCATACACTCTTAACCCCTTAAACCATATTTCGAAGCAAACTTTAAAATGAAAGACTTAACCCTGCAAACCCCAATTTGGACACTTTCAAACCCTCTTTAATTCACGGTTTCACGTTTTGCAAACAATCAAATGCGTGATATACTCTGTTTCATATAACTTCAGTTAATTTTGACAGTTCTCGAAAATAAGCGTGGCCACCATGTATCCCTCCGCCACAGCCGTTCTGTCGGTGAAGAAAACGATATTTGCAAACAAACTACGAATCTAATGCAAGCATTCAAATACTGACGTCTTCTGTCCAGTACTTAGGCTAATATCGCTGGTTACCATTCTCAACTGTTTTATTTTTTGTTATGATCAATAATATACTAATTAGGGTTCGGTTTTATTTTATTGGGGGGGGGGGGTGTGGAGCTATAGTTTAAAGTCTTTCGTGAGACGTGATTTTTTGTTGTTGTTGTTCTTCTTCTTCTTATGAGAGAGTGGCGATTGGAATTTGCATTGTTTTCATGATGCAGTGGAAAATTTTGTTCCTACGGAAATAGCATTCAATTTACTATAACTCAAAAGTTTTAATTTCATCGAAATAACTTAATGCGATACATGTGTCGCTGTTCGTACCAGTGCGAGAAATCCTCAACAGCATTGGATTTTTTCTAATATAATGAACTACACTAGAAGGGCGCTTATTTATTCCACGTGGTTTTAAAAACATCCCGCAAGAGCAAAAAACAATAATTACGTCAATGGTAATACCAATGTACGAAATACACTATGTAAGCGTGATCAGCAAATATAACTTCTACTTTAAAATCGTAGGAGTTTCTATTAAATAAAAGTCCAAATACATTTCAAATATTCTAACAATAATTTAAGAAAACATTATTTACAAAACACGCAAACTTACTGTTCACTTCGTAATTCATAAGCACGTTCCGAACTTAGGATGATTAATTAACCAAACTCAATTGTCGGCTACTGGTACGAAATAATGTATTTGCTGACTTATGCAACTGACAAAACACTTGAACTATTTCTTGAAACCAACAAACTCAAACTTCACAATGTAAATAATTTTTCGCTCGTACTTCGCGATGATCAGAGAAATCGGCAACCACAGCACACAACAAACAATTTCGCAAAGCGGCAGACACGTGTCGATAATTCATTTCACTGAGGAGACTTCTAAAAAGTTACCTACGACGAACTACGCTCAATTAAATATGTACAAACAAAAATAATTAAATGATATATAATACTAGTGGCACAGCACATAACATTTCTTCTAACATTGTCACGTGCCTAGCACAGTTACGATGTTACAAATTATTGTTATCATACAAAGACTGAAAAAAAGTGAAATTAAGTAAACATTAGATATAGTTCTATCCCCTAAGCCACTGCGGCCCCACTTGGAATAGCTCTATCCACTGAGCCACTAAGGCCCCACTTGAAATCGTTCTATCCACTTAGCCACTAAGGCTTCACTTGGAATCGCTCTAGCCACTTAGCCACTGCGGCCCCATTTGATATATATATCTATTCACAGGGTCACTGCGGCCCCATTTGATATAGTTATATCCACTAAGCCACTGCTACCGCAACTGGAATAATTTACTCTACATTGAAGCGAGGTATTCCATTACCTTCGTATCTCTATGCAATAATCTCTATGCATTAATAAAAAACTTTCATAGGGAAAACGTAATTAAAAAGTCTAATGAGCTAACAAGGTTCCCTGCAAAGCATACAATTTAGGGTATCAACTAGTGGTTAATTTAATTTTTTAGCTAGTTTCATCCCGAGTATACTCAAATTTCTAGATACTAACTGAAGTTATGGTCAATTGTGTTTACAATCAAAAACCAGCACCATCAAAGACAGAACCTTTATTTGGGTAATGTTACTAGCCACTGTTGGTATGCCTGCATTTTGTAATTGACTACTGCTTCCACAATTGACAAACATAAACTCTTGTTATTAACTCCGTAAGTTTTATCTTTTTACTAGAGGTAAGTTAATTTCGCATGTTCTTCTAATGACAGGCTTGATTTCAAGCTCGAATGTTCTAGTGTTACTTTCATGACTGTCATAATTGTTTGTACACTCTCTGGATGACTGCTTGGCCAGTATACGCTGTTCACGGTAAAGTGATCACATTTTAAGGCCCTCCCAAAAGGCATTAACCCCTAATAAATATATTTTATTGCAGTCTCAGACGTTACACTTTGAGAGTGATGAACTGTTTACACTGTGCTTATTAGTTACATTGCAATGTTTGGGTAAAAATGTGACGGAGAGGTAGAAATTAATTGAAAGGAAAAATTTAGCAGGGCATAAAAAATTGCTCACTTTACCGTGAACAGCCTATAGTAAACAGTGAGAAATGTAATGTCTGTGTCACGTGCAACCAAGTATATATAATATGGAAGTCTTCTCTCATCAAAACAGCAGACAATAAAAACAGTTGTGGCCCTATCATGAACAGTAGACAACTGACAAGTCTAGAACGACGACGTAAAGAATACAGTCCACACACGGGTACGCCCAATTTTTCTGATGCCCTGCTAAAGTTCTACTTCCAGGATATTCCTCCACCATATGCAAACAAAGGTTAACCGAGTATAGAAAATTACGCCAAAGGTGCAACGTATCACATTCGTGCGTACTCAGTGTAATAATATTTTGCATAAGAACTAATTATTCCTTGTTAATCATTACTAGAACGAGTGAAATTTCGCGGGAAAATATGAGTACACAGTATACCTCAATAGTGTCAGCACCTAACAGCAGTTTGTCTGCTGTCATTGGTTGCTGTCTGCTTGAGAATGCGTTTTCATATTTGACTGGGTCACTCAGAATTCGGCAACATCGGCACGGCTCTAACGTTATACATGTGCAGACAGTTAATACGTGTCAAAAAGTCATTAAGCCAATCACGATAGGGAAACTACCTTACAGTGTTTTGCAATATAAATTGTCTTGGAATCTTTTCGCGAAATGACCAACACAAGTATTTCCTCCCTCCATGTTTTTATTCGTATTAATTACAAATGAAATATTATAATTTATAGGTAGATGATGTGTAAGTTAATGTTCAATTTAACAAGAATTAAGTATTTTTATTATAACAGAAGTATAGAATGCTTGTGCAACCAGGCACGTGTCAGACGTGGCGTTAAGTCATTGTGACGACATCTCTAATAGACTGTCGAGTATGTACTCGTCGGAAGACATATTTCTCGTTTTGCGACACTTAATATTTAATACTTGTGATTGTGGCAGTAGCTGCGAATCTGTGTTACAAGCTACGTGATGTGATCCACACTAGCAGTCACGCCGTACTCTAGCAAGTGTGTGTGTAGGGGCGAGAGGGTAGACAGACGCCTACCTCACAATACGAACTTTTGTATAGTTATCGCTGTGTGATATTGTCGGGTTGGAGAATAACTTCCATGCGTTGCCGGCCTTGCATGGGGAAAGAATATAAATGTGTGATTTTGGTTTTGATAATTTTTATGTTGTGAAAGCTAGATAACATTTCGAAGTTCACCAAACGTGTTTCTAAACACTTTTGGACGTTTTGTCTGAGAAACAATTAAGTGTCACTGGAAAAAAAACATGATTTCGTCATGAAATAAGCTTAGTTGCCGCTGAATTTTAATCTTGAATGTCAGTGATTCCCCGTTGCAGAAATCCCGTAGGTAGACCCAATTTTTTTTTAGGTGGTCATTAGCAAGTCTCTGTTTTTTATAGCAATGCCCTCGCACCAAAAATACCCAGGACTTTCGATTACACCTCAGAATAATGAGGCGGCATACGCCACTGGATTCGAAATACATAACACTGCCCTATATCATAGTTTTGAATATTTCGGTAACGCGTTAAACTGTTTTCGAATGTAGCAACTAAGCAATATTTTGCGGCGATGTTCGCTTGTGTTGTAAGTATTAAACTTTGTGTTCAAAATCAATTGGTGCAACTATCCTTGACCGCGTTCTCTGTACTGGCTCAGTTGGAGGCCGCGGTGGTGCTTTGGTCAGACTACTTGCCTCCCACCTAGGCGAGCCAAGTTCGATTCCCTGCGCGATTTCCCCCTGGTTTTAGCACGTGGGAATCATGCCGAACTGGTTAGCGGGTTTCCTCCGTTATCTCTCCCCTCCCCCCTCCTCCCAGCCATCATTAATTCTGGCACCGCTACATACTCGCCTCGCTTCACCCTCATCGGCTCTCTATGTTAAGAAATGCCCACACAACACTCACTTGTGTTTTGATATCTCGCCGCAGAGTAGATGAATAAACAGAGATGAGATGACTTGACGGATGTGGGTGTATTTATTCTCTGATCGGCTTAGCGTCACTCTGAACGTTATGTCTGATTGGCTACCCCGTGTTTCCTATTGGCTGCTCTACCAACTGGCAGATAACATACAAGGCGCTGAATGGCCAATGGCGTCCCGATATCTAGCTACCAAGTGACGCCATTTTGCTGGCTAGTGCGTGTGGCAGGAGTTCGCAGTACAAGCGGCTCCTGTGTGATCTCGCTGTGGGGTAGAGTACAGGTAATACATTTACTTTCCGTGTAGCACGTGGCTATACCGAAAATGTTTTGACACTTTCAGTCCTATTTTACATTACCTTTCATGTGTTATATAAAGGTAATTTGGTACAGTGCTCTTCTAATGTTGATACAATTTTTTTTTTCCTCGCCAATAAGTTTTGGGCTCTGTTTTTTAACCCGTTTAGTCCCTGCAAGCGTGATAGAGGATATGTTCCACATGAAGTATGTTTATGGTCGGCACTGTACACAACAAGGAATCAGTGGCCGGGTGTCTTCCTTGTGACAATTCTGATTTGTTATATTTATGCACCTCTATCCAGTTTTTTAATAATGCTGACATCAATGAGCGGGGAGGTCTTGAGAACCGATGAGGGTGTAGCGAGATGAGTATGGAACAGCGGCGGAATGCAAAGGCGGGGAGAAACGGGAAATCCTCGAGTAAACCCACCGACCAGCGGCATCGTCCGGCACGAGTCCCACATGCGAAGTATTGCTATGAAACTGTTGAATTGATTAGAAGAATGGTAGAGGTTTCCAGTCCCTTTTCTCCTACGGGTACCAAAATACACCTCTGGGAAGATCTGAAACTCCGCAAATAATGTGTGATTTACCGAGCTTTTCTTGTTACCGAGTAAACATTTATCAACACTCCCGAAGTTGGAACAACGTGATCACGCCGCAAATACTAAATTCTATTACTTACAAAATTCTTCACATATCTTTATATACGCGCGCCTCGTGCGGTATGCTAGTGTATATTTAGGGAGTTTATTTTTTTTGCAATTACTTTAGCCCATTAATATATTATCCCCATTACACTCGTTCACGAACGACACTTTGCAAAATAGGTGAAATCATGGTGGGTATGGTACAAGATCAGACGCCAGCGCCAATAAAAACAGCGCCTTTTTCTGGGCAAAACTACTAACTGCTGTCAGCACACCAACAATTTTTTATTGGTTCCTGCTGGTGTCAAAAACTATTAGAAATTATTTTCGTAGGTTCAATCATGTAGGTAATTACAAGGAGTTCGTAGGTACTTCTCAGATCGTAAATCTCCTGTTTTGCAACACCTGGGGCGAAACATTATTATTGCATAAGTTGTGGTGTTAAACGAAACAAAATAAACGTGATGGTAGCGCAGAACAATATTGTAGCTGTCTCTTTATTTGACAAGTAACTCAAAAACGTACACAAGAAAACGCGACGCTTGTGTGACACACCACAACAAATAAGAGTGGTGGGCAGGAAAGCACGCCGGGGGGCGGCAATACAGCTGACACGACGAGACACGCGCAGTTATAAGGAACGCCTCCTACATGTCTACTGTGGCTCGCCACTCACCTCGCTTGGACGGAGCCATGGCGTGTGCCCGGATTGGTGACGCAGCGACGCACACCAGCAGTCCGCAGAGTAACCACAACATTTTTCACGTCTGAACTGCATTTTCCTCGGCCATAGTGCAATATCAGGAGTCCAGTTCGTCGCCTGATTCACACCGCGCACCCAGCCCCTTCACTATCGACCTAGACCGGCGTCGCTCTGCAAGACTCCGACTCTCGAGCTCAATAAACTGACGCGCTGCTGCCATCTCGCGACTAAACATACAAGCCGGAAGCCGCCCTCCAGCCTACTTAATTCGCAACCGGCATTTAAGGTAGCGACTGTTTCAGTTTTTATCCTATCCCTAAAAGAAAAATTTTCAAAAACAAGTCCAATAATTTCTTAAATCCAGCGGACCCTGGATACTACTTACATTCAAAACACTTCTTTTTTCTAGAGCAAGAGAACATAAACTACCAAATAATGCACTGTGTGTATATTAAGTATTTATGATTTAAATATCGTAGGCCTGTTTTAAAATTATTGTTCAGGGGCATAATTACGTCCCTAAACTTACTATACACTATTTAAAAGACTTTTGAAAATCATGCTCACAATTAAACACATTTTAGGTTATAATAGTATGTACCTATTTTATACAAACAAATTATTTTAATTTAATTTTCAGGTCGTTTGCGAAAATATGCCAGAAGGCAAACTAATAAATAAAATTGTCATTTCTAATATATGAAGTAAAAACTACATTTTGAACATGGAGAGTCAAACATGAGACTATAAGGGTAAGTATGATAATTCGTATCTCGCATAGAATTTTCAGTATGGATGTATTGCTGCCACTACACAATATGGTCACAAAATAACTGAACGATTGACGACGCTTGTGTTCGTGGTCGCAGTTCTACGCGTGAATCATTAGATAATTCTGCATGACTGCCTTATTACACTGCTGTCCGTTCTTTTGACTGCACCCAGGAAGTATATGCTAGAGACGCAATAATAAGAATATATAAGTAGAATTAGCAGCCATATTGAATTTAATCCGATTTACGAAACTTGTAATGTTGGGATCGCAATGATTAAATAAAATTTTTGGCTCTAAACCTTAAGCATTAGAACGTAAAATTATTTTCAAACAACTTAGTTCGAAAATTAAAACTCAAATGATTTGCTCAAGAGTTCACTGCGAAATAATTCGAAAAATTGTAAATAAAACAAAAAAATCATATTTCGAAATAATTTCAGATTCTTCTTAAATTTCAAAGGACGGACTTCGAGATTTCCTTTACTGGTCTTTTACAAAAGTTAACAAGTTATTTATATTTTAGTTGGAAACCGAATACTTCAAAATAATAATAAAATACTTCAAATTAAGAAATAATAATTTTGTTATAGATACTAAATTTTGGAAGTCAAATACTTATAGTACAATTTAACTGTGTAGAAACATGCCAAATTACTTATATAATTGTTAAAGGTATTAGATTGCTCTTTAGAGGTATAATAACTATAGACTGTTCATGGTAAAGTGAGCACATTTGAAGCCCTAGTTACATTTTCTTCAAGCCTGACGGCTGTCATAGCTTGAAAAAGGGGTTGGTTGTAGTTACAAGGGCAGTGAACAATTTGGAAGGAAATTTGTTTGGAAATTATTACCCGGTTGGTCCCAGGCGTCGCTGTGCCGGCGTCGATGATGATGGTGTGGTAGAGCTGAGATCTCCTTGGTGCTCTCGGGGTGCTGTGGGCCGATCACCCGGCCAAACTTTCCCGCGATAATCTTGCTGTTGTTCGCCTTGTGGGGGCTCGTTTGTTTGTTAAACGAAGGGATCTTCGGGAGGCCCACCGCGTCGTATTGCAAATTATTTAGAATTACTTTTATCGGCACAATCAGACTCCCTACATGTGGATTGTTCGCGCCAACCACACTCCCATAAACACTAAACATAAACAATTTAAAATACGTTGCAGCACACATGAAAATAAATAATTACACTTGAAATTCACATACCACTTGTATCAATAAATTGCAGATTTAAGGGCTCGTGCCCTAATACCTCTCGGCGACCGAAGTAAAATGCACTGGTCAGTTCATGCTATTTGTTCGGTGACTATACAGTCCCCTCCAGGAGGACAACTGGCATAGGTTGCTCGCTTTTACCTACAGAGAAGGCTACAATAAAAAGCTATGTGGAAATTAGGTGTGCTGTTAAATTACAAACTACCCAGGCGATGTAATTCCTGGCGAGGCGAAAGGGAGTGTCCCGGACAGTAGAAAACAAAAAGTTCCAAAAGATTTACACTATTGCAGAAGAGTTACAGTTGATGAAGAAGTTGAGAACCGTCCAGGCGGTAAAAGCACGACCGCGATTTCACATGCAACCTCCCCCTCTAGTCACGTCTTGTTGACTGACTTCCCGTCGTGACGCAGGGGGTAGTGAGCATGGGCCCACGCACCATGAAGGGATCTACTTGCACACACAGAGGAACTTCTGCTGTTACATTATGACAAATAATACTTAAAACCCTGCATAATCACATCAAACAAACATAACTCTAGGCCAATATCTCTAATATGATGGAATGAAGTGGGCAAAACACTGGTGGCAGTGAGAATAAACATTTATGAAAAACACGACATTGCAAAAACATAATAATTGGTGGCATGAGGGATTCTATGCACGCCATCTTTAATTCCTGTGCACATGTCCTTTTCCAGTGTCCAGAAATTCCCTTAGAAATGTTTTTAAAAATCCTTTTATGCATACTACATGTGTTTGTGTATCACTCAGCTCTTGTCTCGGGCTGTTCAGTGCACATTGCACTCCACCACTTACACTTTCCTTCACTTGCACTCGCTTGCAACTCTCCTGCACTGCATGTCACTAAACACATTCGCCGCTGATTACATGTCGAGAGTGGGTGCATGCTGCGCTGCGGAAGTGGCCAGCATGACAAACAGCCTAAGGTGGGGAATGACACACATGCCATTTCCCATTCTTGAACCACATTATGAAATAAATATTGTCATGTAAGTAATAAACATAATGTATGTATTCCACCACACTCGGAAGTTTACATTTATGGTTAAAATAGAATGTAGGCCTATTTATTAACTATTATTCCGAATGAGAGGGCATTTTAAAGTGCTTTTTGCCATGAACAGCCGATATCCTGATTACTCAGTCATTTTATGACATACTTCACAAGTGATTGCCAAACAACAAAATAATAAAGTATATGCATTGCTGCCATAACATTATAAAACTGATAAAATTAAATCCTCAAACAATTTATAAATTATTGTTATATTGGTTTATGATATTTAGCAGGGTATCAGATGTTAAACCCAAGTGCAAGTATGCAAATTTGCTGCTAGCGTGGTGGTCACAGGGTCTCGGGCGTAAGATATTATATCTGGTGGGTGCCAGTTAACCAATCGAGAGGGAATCCTCTTAACACATGACTATTGAAGTGTGGAAGGAGGGAGGATGAAAGAAGGAGGAGTTGGGGGTAAGGTAAGTAAATTTAAAGAGGAAGTGCAAAGAGCTGAGGAGGTAAATATAAAGCAGGGAAGGTCAGGGAAGCCTAGAGACTATTTGCCAGGTCCCCCCCCCCCCCCAGGTTATTGTTAGATAAGATTTTAGATGATAGTTTAGGAGAGGATAGGAAGGATGTGGAGGTAAGTATGGAAGAGGTGAGTGATTTTTACAAGGAAATATGGGGTATGACAAAGAAAGTGATAGAGAAGGAGGGGAAAATCTGAAATAAATGGGACCTTATGGAGACAGTTCCAATAACAATAGACGAGGCCTGATGGTGTCCGAAAAATGCATCTGTACCAGCCAGGAGTGATCAGGATGATGGCTCTATTTTTTTCATAATTTTAAAATTTCAAATTTTCTCAGAGCCATGGTGTGTAAATAGGACAGTATTAATACCGAAGGGTAAGGGTGAAGTAATCGGGTTGAAGATCTAAGACCTGTTACTATAGGCAATATTGATGAACAGGCTTTACAGCGGTATGGTGTAAAAAAGGATAGAAAAGGGTATAGTACTAAGCAGTAGACAAAAGGGATTTAAGAGTGAGGTCGTTTGTTTTAACAACATAATAATGCTGCAATAGCTTATAAGAAGTAGTAAGAAAAAGGGAGGCGTATTTGTGCAGTTGGATGTACGGAAGGCTTTCAACATGGTGCTCCATGATATCATAATGAAAATATTGAAAGAACAGGGGGTCCCAAAAATGTTAATTAAGTCAATTCAGAGAATGTATTTAAGTAGTTTCGCGGAAACTGAAGAAAATGGGGAAAAGGTAATAGTGGATATAAGGAAAGGAGTGATGTAAGGTGATTCATTGACCCCTCTACTCTTTAATCTGGCCTTTGACCCACTCCATGGGAGTTAGAAGAATATAAAGGAGTGAGTATTGCAATCAATATGTTCCTGTACTTGGTTTGCTGATGATCAGGTACTTGTGGCAGATGATGTGAAGGTGATGGATGGAATGCTGAATAGAGTAAATGACTTCATGGCTGGCCTTGAGATGGAGATATCCATCCATAAGTGTAGTGCCAGCCATCTTGTAGTGAAGGGGAATACCTGGACCTTCCTTCCTACTAAGTTTAGCCTCGGTGGGTCTATGCTTCTCACCAAGAAGAGAGGTGAACATCTAGAGTATTTGGGTGTCGCACATGTTTGAAGGTGGCAAAGACAACACGTTTTTTAAACAGATTAAGAAAGAGTTGGAGAAGTTGTGTGCTGCCTTGCTGAAGCCTTACCAGAAACTTGAATTAATATAAATAAACTGGATCCCAAGGTTTTTATACTCCCTGACTTTGCAGGGAGTTAGCAAGATATATCTTGATGAGATAAATGGTGTTATTAAAAGAGGTGTGAAGAGGGTGTTGAAGATTCCCATGCAGATCTCATATGGGTACTTGTATGCGGCAAAGAGAGATGGTGGGCCGGGGCTCTCGAAGTTCTAGCAACCTATCTCTCTTTCAAGGATGTGATTCTTTGTAAGTATGGAGACTGTACATGATCCAGTTTTAGAATGAGTATGTAAAGAGATCAATGCTGGTAATATTGTGAATAAGGAGCTCAAAAGTCTTAATTTGAAGAAGCATATAGAAGATCAGATCATAGAAAATATCGATATGGTTGTAGAAAAATAAAGGAAAGATCTAAGAAATAGGTCGAGGCTTCAGTGGGAGCAGCAAAATACCTAAGGTGAGGTAGCGAGGTTCATCAGAGATAACCTGGAATCAAATAAGTGTATATATGAGCCGGAATCCCTGAGGTGCCCCTAGGTTTACCGAGGCGATTAAGCTGCATACTGGTCAGATGAACAACAAGGTCACTCTGGCCAGGTACAAGTGAAGTGAGGTCCAGTGCAGAAGATGCAGTGGCATGTCTGAGACGACAGGACACATTTTAGGTGACTGTTCATTCACTAAAAATGCACCAATAAACAGACATACTGAAGTGTGTAGGATTTTGACTGAGGAATTTACTGATCAAAGGAAAGATGGTGTAGTAGTGGAGGGACCCACCCTCGAAGTAGCCGGGAAAACTTATAAACCAGATTTGGTCTTGGCAATTAGTATATATGTGTTTGTGGTCGAGGTGACAGTAAGGTATGAGAAGGGGAATATTCTGGTCGATGGCGACCAAGAGAAGATTGAAATGTACAAGGTGTTGGAGGTTGAGGTAGAGAAAAGATTCGATGGAAAAATATATATAGAGGTGTGATCTCGATCACTTTGGGGGTGACGGGTGTTGTCCCTAGAGAAGTAATGAAGAAATTAGAAGAATTAGGAATATGGTCTAAGGACTTATACAGAAGGTTAAGTTTGAGAGTGTTAAGACGTTCCTTAGAGATCTACATGGGATTCGTGGATGGGAAAGTGAGAAACAAATTGGTTTTTTGTTTAGTGTTGGCTTAGCCCATTGCCAGTCAATTTTAAATCTTAGTTTTTAAGTGTTTTGTTGACAAGTTATTGTAATGATAGTAGTTGTTAATTTTTAATATTTTGTACTGACGATTTTATATTAACGATTCTAAACGGTTTTTAACTGTTTTGTGTATTTTAATGTCTCGTAATATGTATCAACTATTTTATAAATTTGATTAGAAGGTAGTTGTTTCTTTTTTTTGTTTTTGATCAAATTTATTTGAAACTATTTTAATATGTTTCGTAAACCATATGGATATTTTAATATTAAAAGTTTAATAAATTGAGATACTTATTATTTCATTGACTGGAGTCATTCTTTTTATTCTTATACATATGTAATGGTTTTATTATTTTAATATATGGAGAACATAAAATATTTTTTTTAATGTTCTACTGTTTTAAAATTCAATAGTATTATTTTGAGTAATACCTCAGTTTTTTATTAAGTCTTAAGTTTATTTTAATGTGTTAGAGTTAAGGTTTAATATACATTTTGGTAATTTTTTAATAACAACTGCTATTTGACAACATGCGCTCCAATATAGTGTTTTAATTGTGTATATGTTGTAATTGTAATAATGCACAATGCATGTCGGAATGGGATGTTAATCCCCTTGTAGGCTGTTATCGAATAGACTTGGATAAATGACCCTGTGTTCCTCTGACGCCTAGGTATGGTGAATGTTACATGGATGATGAAGACCTTAATTAATTATAAAAATATACACTTGAGCTAGGCTATTATGGCTTCCCAACACACCTTCCATATACTGCAATAACTTCCAACATAAACACACTTCAAATATTCCAAGACATACATGATAGTACACACGTGACAAGTACCTGGTGGAAGAAAGGTACAGCGGCCTTAATTCTCGTCATCAGGCAGGAATAAAAGTCCACAAAAAGAAATGTTGAATAAAAATTATGATTATCCAGGTTGGCGATGAGATGTTACAGATGATGCATGCCGTGTTCCCCTCTAAGTCCGTTTGCCTACTACTCAGTACTCTACCAGCAAAACCAGTGTGAGTGGGTGTGTGAGATGTCACGCAGATAGTGCAGTATGATTTAAGCGTGACAGCGGCATTCTGTGCAGTGTCCGGCCACAGAGGCCTCAAGCTGCATGGCACAGAGGGATATGAACCTTCCCAATCTACTTTTTTTTTCTAAGAGCTTATTAAGGCTTTGAGGATAACATAAATTAACAATGTTAAATGAAATACTCCAGGAAAAGGTTTTGGGAAGAATATTTAAAGAGCTCTGTGAAAATTCTGTTGCCGAGCGCCAGTGCTAGAGAGTACAAGACTGGGTTGGGGTCAAGATGGCTAATGGCCAATGGGCCTTCCTGGTAGTCAACTGACGATAGACATGAAAAGGGGCAACCAAGTTGTTACCATGCTTACTCCCCAAGACTGAGATGATCTCTGTAGAGCTACATCCAATGGTGCCTTGTCTAGTGGGGGCTGTTGGCCTCCCCCATGCACCAATACACACTCATAAGTGGGTTGTTGTGGCCTCGCAATGCCATTAATATTTATGTAGTCAACTTAGATTGAGGTTAGCATACACAGCCAGAAGCAGCTGAATTAAATGAACACACTAGTTAAATAGTCACATGATTTATTTAATTAATTTCCTTTATACAAAGCCCTTACATTAACAAGTCGCCATTACAGCTAGGCGAGCTGTTACACTGTATAAAGAGGCTGAAGGCCTACATGGAGTTACATAAATAAGGTATCCCAGCCATGTACAATATGACCGGGCTGTGAGGTGGCGTTGACTCAGGGCGAGCAAGCAACAAATGGTTCCGGTTATGCTAACATTATTGGACAGAAATTAAATGATGATTGGTAAAATAATGTGAATTGCCCAAAGCCCCGTAGAACAGCGGCCACCTCACTTCGAGCAAAAATCCAGACTGACTAGGTATGGGTGCGAGGTCCTTTCATTGGCTGCAACTGCCACCAACATGTCATGTGATTTGTAGATTTAATATGAATATGATTAATGAATTGGAATGGTAGCTGTGAGGCTGACGAGATGGGAACATTAAAATATTCTTCTAGAATAAGCAACAACTTACTTATAAAATATTAATAAGAACCAAAACTTCTCTTAACCACAATACACACTTGGTAAACTAACCTTACTTTTGGGGTGTTGTATTTAGGTATTTTATCGGAGCCATGGCTCATCCCCCTCTCAAATAGTATTTTTGTAACACTTAATATTAATAGTAAAACAACTTTAAGCTAGGTATTGCCTTCAGAAACATACACAACAAACTTAATTGTATTTAAAAAATTTCCGGCCACGTGGTCGGACACAACAACCAGCTGGTCGGTTCATTAGGTGAACATTCAATGTTGCCAGTATCGGCCAATATTTTAATACTGTCTTTAAAGGTTAGGGTTGTCTCTTTGGTCCTCATGATGTTCAGTCATGTAATTCTTATGTCATAAATTTGTAAATAATATCACTTGAATACTATGTTTGGTTATATCTTAGGTGTGTTCGTTTCCAAATGTTTCGTATAGAGGGTGAGCTCAGAGCACACACTGTTGCGGCACTTGACACAATATGCACTCCAAACAAAAATACAAATTACTCTGCACATATTACTCTTCGAGTAAATAATTAATAAAGATACTATCTGCTTCAGTACTTATGTATTAGGTACATGGGAAAACAATAATAATAAATATAGGACTTCCAGTGACATCATGCGCCCTCGGCTGGCTGGCTACACAGGCCTTACGGAATTGAGACAACCTCTCTTTACTATCCTTGGGCCAGCAAATCACATCTGCTATGTTGGTGTCAGAGCTCAGAATCTGGACGAGTAGGATGTATGCAAGCATGTCTTGCGTTCCGGTGCCCGAGCTACACACCAATTCTGTCTCATTCATTCAACATGCAATAGACTTAATTTCTTAAAATGTTTCGTTTTATCCGCTCGGGTATCCTCTCCTCCACTTCCCTAGCGCTTGCATCGCCTTGGGAAGCTTTGCTTTTCACCTAAGTTTTATTGGCCACATGCTGTTTAACAGTGTACCCTTACCGGCAGGCATTAGCCATGCTCGTATGCATAAAGTGGTCTCCTAGAGGGACATGTAAGCATAACCTGAAATAAATCTTGTGTCAAGGAATCTGTGCCTATTATTTAAGGTCTGTCTATGGACTTTTAAGGGTAGGGGCCCTACTTCCCATCAAAGTGTAACCTTCGTCTGTCGTATAACTTGTGTTTGATTTTATGTGATTTAATTCGTCATAGTGTTTTTCAAGTTTAACTGGGGTGTATGGCTAACCCGAATAGGTCACTGCGTAGCACACAAACCAATATTATTATTCTTATGAAAATTCTATGAGGAGTAACAACACGTCGGAAGAATACCGCCTTGATCGTCAGCTAGCTACAACCAGAGTATGGCATCATACTAGTGATGTCTGGTGCTCGGGTAATAATTGCAAACTTCCTCAGATTTACCTGAAACATGATATCACTGTAACTAAAATGACTCCTCTACCCACCACCAAACCATAGCACCCCATCAAATGGCTTCCCCAAGCAAGAGGCGAATTCCTACAGCCCTCCGACTATTTGCCTAATGTCGAATGGCTGCCCGAACTTGTGGTAGAATATTATCCTCATCCTTTTCCACTATATGAATCTGTGTCATTTCACTCCCCATCAAAGGATTGAAAAATAGACGGGCATGCAAAATGAAGCCCCGCACTGGCTGAAGTTGCAAAATGGCATAGGCGCTGTGAAAGAAAAAAATTAGTACTGTATCAACCGAAGGGGCAACGAGTCTGTACTGGATTGGAGACATACTCAAGGGTGCACGAAGTTAACAAACGTGTTCCTGATGAAATTTTAGAGGCTATTATAGTTACCAACCACTATAAATAAATGCTACATCTCCGAGTCACGAGGTACGGGACCTGCCTTGGCGCCCATCAGACCAAGACTAAGGAGGTGACATGGGGTCGGTGATGCCTTGGCACCGACACCGTGCCATAACAGAAAATTCCTTGCAAAAATTATTACATGAATGATATGTAACACAATGCAGGATGAAAAATACATAAATTTGCACTATGTATTTTTCCCTTGAAAACACAAGACACAGAACAGATAAAATATATGTTCTGCTAAATTTTATAGGGAATATTATTTTTATTTAAAATGTCTTTCTGTTTTCTGGAAAAGCAAAAGATACAACACACACTTGATGTGTTGCCGTTTGCAGCACCTGGGGATTGATTGAGTTGACAGGCTGTTTGTAGGTTATAGTTGTGACCAGGCAGGCACCAGAGCGCCCTTCAGAGTAGAGAAAAATGACATTCAGTGGGTCATGGGCCGTTCGCCTTAATGTGGCCCCCAGATGTGCAAGCATTTATGTAGATCTCTTGAACAGCGGTGAAACTATATCCATCATTGCCTAGTCTAGTAGAGGCTATCTAAGCTTCCCCTAAATGCTTATGCTAATATCGATGAGGAATTGTTCAGGCCATCCCTCGATGTTACCAAACACACATTTGCAGGGTTAAGGAATCGAGAAGCTATTCTATTAAATAAATTGGATGCTGGCTTACATGACAATCACAATTTATTCAACTTGCTTCCTCATATGAGGCACTTATAAAACATGGTGCGAGACCGACAGTGGTTATATGAAAATTGAATCCCATACATATACAAGACGTGTTGGGCTGCTGTGTGGCATGCTCCCTGGATAACAATTTAATTACGGTCCCATTGCAAGACTTTACCTATTGATATGTTACATGATTGAAATAAAAGTGATTAAGGTTCAGAGAGGAAGCAGCGAAGTACGTCCACACAGCATGGAGGTTACCACACTGCTCTCTTGGCGTTCGGGGGGCTGCTTCCTCACTAGCCAGCCTGTCCCCCGCAACTTCTGGAAAAACTCTTAAATTTATTTTATTACATATATTAGAATTAATGAGACTCTAGGATGATTGTAAATGGCAAAACACAACATATGAACACATTCATTTAACCCTAAAATTCTCTAATATAAAAATTTAAAAAAATATTTGTTACGCCTGTATGTGGTCACTTAACCATGACATTAAGTTCTTGCAGCGTTCACAACACATAATTTCCACCATTGATTGAGGGAAAATAAATTGTGCCATTTTGAGTCTTATATGTCACTTCACTTATTTTACTAGTGGCGTTTCAGTGTTCATATCAGTAGTTTCCAAATTTGTATCCTTTATGTATTTATTATAAAAGTGGGGTTAGGAAACCCATGTGGACATTGTTTACATTACCTAACCTCACACTCCTGGCTCGCTGCTGGCATAGTACTGCTAATCTCTTGCATGTATGAAAATTCAATTTAGCTAATTGGCAACTTGCCCTCTTAATAACTTGAATGAAAATTTACATTGTAATTTATTATGCATTGAGCCACTGCTAGGAGTGTAAAACGCAGTGTCCTTTACATGAAGCTCGTGTGTGCTCTACGCATGTCAATGATATTTCCCTCAAATTTCATCATAAACACACTTAACAATTATGCACAATGCACTAGATAACAATTAACAAGCTGCACCATAAGTTTTATGGTTGGCAGTGACTTGCTATATTTATACTGCATGATGTGCATGGTGATGCACGAGTACTTACATTACAAACAAAGAGACAATTACCAATATAATTTTTAATACATTACTAAACTCAAAACCAATATCACACACACAACATTGCCGAAATAAATCAGTTGTCCAAGTTCGGGACACTTCATACATAAACCCTTTTTGTTTGTCATAATATTTAACATTCACCACAAGAGGTAACTCTCATGATGAATGGCTATGTGACCTAAACGAGTGTGTCCCATGAAGCCATGACCGTTAGATGCAACAGCCATTGGAGGGAACACTGGGGTAAGCGGCGCTGCTAAATCCCACGACTTTCCGGTGTGCGCGATGGCGACGGGCCCTGTGGCCGAATCTGGAGTACGACGTGGCTCCGAGTGGTTTCATAAGACAGGGAATCAAATTCCCGCAGGAAGTGTGAAGTGACGAGTGGTTCCCCAGCAGCATTAATTAATAGGAGCATTTTTAAGCATAATTCACAGTGATTATACTATAACTCACTAGGGAAACTGCCTGCTCCAGCATAGATAGTCGATAACATTCCATAGAAAACAGGGCGTAGCTCCGCCTTTAGTTACGAAACCCATGTGTATCCATACACATTCCTGAAATAATTACATAATGACTCACACTGATTCTAAAATGTTAATTATAAGATTGTACGTGTAATCATTTATCGAGAATCAGCAACCTGATGCATCATTTCTTTTAATATCACCCTTCAAGTGCGGTGACATTCTCGTGACATCACATCCTTAGCCATACCTGGGGCTCCGGCGTTCACGAGTATGTCCCCAATGTGTTATTGTTTAGCAATCTTAATTATGTACAACATCAATTTCACTTATCATGTTATTCATTAAGTTAAGCGTTTTTCATATTTTCATTTTGGCGCTGGATTCGCTGGTTGTGTGGCTAAAACGACGCCATGTCATTAGTCAGACTTCAGCACTCGAGACAACTGGAAGGGCAAATGGTAAGCCTTTGCTCTCCTATAAATGGTGCGGCGAATGGCTGCGACGGTGAAGTCATCTGGATTATCACAACCACAAAAGTTTTATAACACTTCTAGGTACACATTAACAAATGCAGTAACATTTTATTGTACTTTAACAGTAATAAAACAGTCATGCCAAAATTATACGTGTTTTATTGCATTTAACTCTTCTGAGTTCTTTGGATACTGCGTCCTAATAGCAGCCTTCAAACTTACAAGTGTATTTCAGTATATGTTTTATATTTATGGGCCATGCGGCTCTCAAGAAGGGTAATATAGTCTTAACTTACAAGTAAAGCAGCACCTCTGCATATGGCCCTTAAAGTGTTATTAAGCAGTCCTTTTTAAATTTTTCGTTGCAACAGAAAATCATGTCAGTTTCATGTGTGTTGTCAAGGGAGGAAATGTGTATGTGTGTTGCATACAGTAATGCCAAAAACTCAAGTGTTCAGGTTAAATTGCATTGTAAAATAGGGTGTTTCTCATGGACGCATTCATATTTGGTTTTTGGTCATATTTCTCTTGACATTATTATACCGAAGGATTTTTTTGGAAAATCAAGAGCTTTGGTGAACTTGGATGAAGGGTACCTCTCCTTTAGGTTTGCACCTGGTATTTGTGTAGGGCTTAAGGTAGACTTTCCTTGGGATGTTTTGGCAACAGTTTTGCACGAAGGCGCGGAGGAATTTTTTTTCAGCAGAGTTTGGAAGATTTAATATCGGAATTTGGTGACGTAATAACATCGAAAATAGGAAATTGTTATGTTCTGCCTTATAGAATTTCTTTAGTGGATGGTGTTCTAGTGTGGATCAAGCCCTTCCGGTATCCACCACCTAAATATAAAGTATTTGAAGAAATTGTTCAGAAACTTTTGGTGGCCGAAGTTCTCTCGACTTCAGACTACTGTTCCCTCGTTTTTCTTGTAAAAAAAAAAAAGGGAGTCTGATAAATATTAAATATAGGTTGGTAGATAATCATTATCTTATTAGCAAAAAAATACACAAAGATCCGTTCCCATTGCCAACTATCGATTGTGCTTTGCAGCTCCTGGGAAAAACACGTATTTTTTCAATATTATATTTAAATAATTCCTTTCATCAATGTTCGTTGCACCCATCGTGTCGTAAATATACTGCATTCAGTACCCCATGAAGCCAATATGAATTTAGAAATGTGTCCCAATGGAGTCAAATTTCGGTAGCCAAGCGCTCTCACGGGTACTGGTCACGTATTGGCAGAATTTAAATATCAATTTGTATTTAATTATGTCGACGTCATCGTCTATAGTGATATTCCTAGCACCCTGTATGTTGTTCCAACGGGTTATTCATTGTTGTTCTGTGTATAGTTCTATTGATTGTGGTTGTGTACATGTGTACATGTGACATGTTATAGGGCCAGTGTTTCCCTGCACCTCCTGTGGTTTGCCACAATTTGCACAAAAAGATACACATGCACCTTACGAGGTACAGCTCCATGGCCAGCAAACACGTAACCTGTTTGCTTAGCGAAGCTGTTCACTACGTCATCTTAGGCTGTATATCTCCCGACACGGGGATGTTTCTAACGTGGGTTGTACACACGTTAAACAGAGTGGGTTTGAACATCCGCTACTCATGCACCAATTAAGGTTACTCTTCACATTTCTACGCTGCTCGGCCATGTGTTACTGTGTGCGAGTCGTCAGTTTCAACATGTTACCAGATGTACATCGTGGTTGTTGAACCGTCACCCTCTTTATGTGGGGTGGGGGGTTGTTTACTGATTTGGTCAGCGCGCCCAGGTTCTGTTTCTTTAAGCCACTCGCCTACACTGGAATTTGGGGGGGGGGGGGGGGGAGCACCTGGCTGTCTGGACCGATCGGTATGGAAGTCTGCGCTTGAGAGTGTTCCCTTGTCCAGACAAAAAATGTCGTTGAAAATACTTACAAAGTTGCATTTCACTATTTGTTGTCCAGTCTCTTAAATTAAATGTTGCTGAGGGTTCTGCACACATGTCTATCTTTGGCATGTACTGGCACACACAAATAGTATCTGCTACACAACTCTGGTTTTTAATTTTATGTGTGCTGTAAACAAACACAATAACTGCACATCTTGCTTGTTATAAAGATACATCTGACACTTCGTGTGCTGTTTAATGCTTGTAAGTGCTCTGGATGCCCGTTATTGGCCAAAAGTTACATGTGCAGTTCACAAATGACCCTTAATTGGCAGTTAAATGACATTTTACTGTTAATGATGATGTTAAATTTTGCATGAAAATTGATACTTTCTCGGCATAGCCCTATGAACAGACAACCACACCATAGATAGACACCGCCGAGGCCAAGAGGGAGGAAGAAAGAAGACACCAGTGCCGTCCAGCCCACAGGACATCAGGAAATGATACTTCGACCGGCCACCCCAGTAACTCTGGTACTGGAGTGCCAAAGCAGCAAGGAGACTGCAGCGCCAGAAGACATAGCAGTCACCACAGATGTCGTCTTCGGAGAGAGAGAGAGGCACCCACCAGAACTCCCAGTTTGGTAGAGGTCAGCATGGCGATCTTGATGGAGCTGGACGAACCAGTCTCATCCTGTCAGGACGATGCGGCCACCCAGCTAGACTTGATGCTCCTTTGTACTGAGGGCACCCAGGATCCATCATTGGATAATATGGGAATCACCCACCAACCACCTTCCGAGAGGGATGCCCCCACCAGCACTGCCAGCCAATACAAAACCATCCTGGAGGCCTTGGTTCAGAGCTGGTACCTTCAGCCATGTCCTACCTGGACGACATGGCCACCCAGGTGGTTATAGTGCCCCTGGTGCCGAGGCCACAGCCACTGAGAAAGAAGACGACCTCCGCCATCGCTGTGCCAAAGGGCATAGAGGGGTCCGAGGAGCCTCTGCCTCTGTTGGCCACCCAGAGTCCCCCGCTGAACGATACCAGAGGCACCTGCGAGTCATCACCTATCGAAAGGGAGGCCCCTGCCAGAACTGTCAGACAGGTAGAGATCAACTTGGCGACCTCACCCCTGTTGACACAGCCAGCCGCATTCATCCTGGACGACGTGGTCACCTAGCAGGTTTTGTGCCCCCAGCGCCGATGCCAACCCAGCACCAGAACGAGAGGATAAGCCCAGCTGTTCAGCCCAAGAGATAACAGAGCCTGGCCTTCATCTGCCTCTGCAGGCCACCACGACACCCCCATCTTCGAGGAGGTCACCGACGAGTTTCCACCGGTACACAGTAATCCAGAACCGACTGCCACCAGGGACAACAACCCAACGCCGACTGACCAGGAAAGAAGAGAGCAGTCAGCCCACACCTGTCGCAGCCCACATCAGCCTGGTCGGTACAGAAAAGCCCAATGGAGGCCGACAAGATTTTTGTGTGGCCCTACCCAGTCCACGAGTCTCTCAGGAATAGGGGCAACCAGCCGAAAAACCCCTGCCGGTGAGTGATAAACTTTCGCCAGCTGACAAGAGCTGAAGTGTACGAAAAGTGACATTGCGGTCGTCAATTACCGCTTAGTTCCAGTGAAAAAATTTCACAGCATGTAAACTTTTAACTGTAGCCACCAAATTGCTGCAAATTAATCAAGTGAAAGAACAGACTCGTTGCAACCGTCAGTTGCTACATAATAAACACCAGTGAAAGACATACATTTTTAGCAGAATACTACCTGTTCAGTAGTATCAGTGTAAACTAGCAGTAAATTTCAAAGAGACTTTGAAGACTGGCACTCAAGGTCATTGTTATAGTGCCCAAAGAAATGTACTGTGACGTAAATAAATACGAAGTGAAACTAGTGTAAGAGACTTTCCAATCTGAGAAGCAGAGGACAATGCCCAGGATAAACAAACCAGTGTAAGAGACTTCTCATTCCGAGAAGCATATGGCAACATGCTAAGGCCTCAAGCTACTCAGAAACCCACCAGATGATTTACCAAAGATAAAGACTTTCTCAATGAGCAAAAAAATTGTTCTTTTGAATTATTGTTGTAAATAACATTTTCAAGGTGAATTGTTGTAAATACTCAGTGCTCATGTTGTTTAGAGGGACTTGTTCTATTTATAATAATGTAGGTGCACACCACACGACAGTTGTGATAGTTAACTTAATTTTGTAAGTGCACTCTGCCTGTATTTAGATTTAGTTAGCTTCCAGTCGGTCATGACGTCGGAAGGTCCTAATTTGGCAAACCCTAGAATTTCATCACACATAACTTTCTCACTGCTGTGAGACACATAGGACGGCCCTGACAGAGCCATTTTATTACACAATTACAGATGGTAAACTCAAAGCTGACACACCTTTCTTAAGTGAGGCCTTCCACAACACAAGCTTTTTGAATGTCGAACTTTTTGCATTTAGCTTGTATTGCATCCTTTCTCAATTGAGTTATTGTAACCCTACTCAAGCTTTTGGCTGATTTTGTAAATGGTACACTTTAAAAAGAAAGGGTCTGCGAGCACCACTCGACACTGTGACACACATTTTTATCCTCTCTTTTATCCCTCGTGTCATCGAGAGCCCTGAGGGAGGGGAGAATAGGAGCAACCCCCAGCAGTCATTCACACCGGCCGCCCGCCCAGCTGACTAGTGTGAGAGAGAGACAGCAGTAGTCACCGACCAGCAAGCCAGCCAGAGATGAATTACTGCATGTGCTGCTATCTTGATAAGGAAATCTGGCGCACAGAGCCAGGAACTAAGCAGAAGTGAAAACCACCAACTACACCATATTCGATGGGACGAAAGTTGTACATCATCACCAAGAGGATGACATACTATCACACCCTGAAGTTGAATCTCAAGTCGTAATAAAGGGGTTAGGGGGGTCTAATTGATGCATGATGCATACTGGCTATTTGAATAAACGACTTAGCTTCAATTACATGCTTCTCTACAAGCAACAATGAAGGACGCTTGGAAGCTATAATTACTACCAGAGCGCCTACAGGACTATCCCCTGGACCGGGGAATTATTACAGACATTTCAGAAAATTAATGTTTCAACAATACTCTGCCTCTCCTCGCAAAGATAACAACAATTAGTTATCAGTAATTAACACCGCCGCCACTCCGAAGAAGTACGAGGATGAGCAGAAAGATTTTGCATGGTAACAATGGCCACCCTTAGCTCTGCCCAAGATGTATGCGCATAGCAACCTCCCCAACCTAACCCTGCCCTGGGCCAGCATGCCCTCAGCCGAAGCAGAATACATGTCCTTGCAGAGGCTGGAAATGTAAGTTGTTCAAAGGCTAGTCTAAGAGCCACATCAGCTGCACAGATAGCTCCACCAAGCTAGTTCGCCGGAGTCCTGATCAGACACCAATATCCCTCTCGGGATTGCCAGCATACTGCTGCCTGCAGCAGTATTTTTGAAGCCCTCACCCCTGCGAAGTCTTCCAGAAGATATCTGCAACCCTTAGTTGCTTGGCTCTGGAACGGCTACCCCATGTACCCTTAAGGGAGTGGGCACTCTCAAGCCCCAGTTGGGCACGTATACACATATACAGGGAAAGTCATAATAGCTACCAGGTCGATTACGCCCCCAGCTACATTAGAACCAGATCCTCTTCACTGGGACAGCATAGTTTACTACTTCTGGTCAATTCTGAATATACAGTGATAGTACGAGTCACAGTGTCTTATTCCTCTTAGAATAAACACAACCTGAACTTAATCTACATTCTCATTTTCCCTTGTGTTCGTCCAGAGTACCATAGTAAACACCTACGTCCTGCAGAGTGGAGCAGGAGGCAGGGTTTTACCAATACCAGTTTTTCCGCTTAGTGTAGGACTGTGCCGCTATATCTGTCCACATGACCGAAATCCACAATAAGAAACATTCATTATCAGAATGAGTCCTTGGCACAAACATTAATTTTTTAAAAATCATTCTCATGTTTTTCATATATTTTCATATCAGGTAACAAAAGGAACAGAACATAATCTAATATTTGTTTACATCGTGGTGTGGGCAATAATAAGCAAATCGAAAGCCCCAAAAGAAAAATACCAATTATATTTTCACTATAGCTTCAAGACAGAGTTATTTTCTAATTTTTTAATACTATCCTTGAGTGGGCAAAAATACGATTTACTTAAGAACCAATTCTCACATGCCCGCAAAACAAGCACATTATATATATATATATATATATATATATATATATATATATATATATATATATATATATATATATATATATATATATATATATATATATATATATATATATATATAAAATCAACAAAATACTAGCTAAAAACAAAACCAGAAATCTAAAATTATTGGAAGGTTTCAAATAACACAGAGGTACCACTTACAAATTTTGAAATATTTACTTTTAATTAACACATTATTAGGGTTGCCAGATCTCCCGTATTTTCCGGGTTCGCCCTTATTTTGGCCTTGTTTTTGACATATCTCCCGTCTCACTTATTTGTATGATAACCTCAAGTATTTAATTTTAATTTTTCTTAATTTTTATTTCTGTTGAGAAATTTTTATCCAAGGTGTTGTAGGAATAATAACATTTACCCTTGTCATCTATGGAAAATATACATCGTACATTAATCGATAATGTGAAGTGTGTTTCAAGTTGAAATTGAATTTCATTTTGTTGTTTGTTTCAATAACCTGCTTCCCTGGTAAACAAATTTTGCTTTTAGTTTTGTGTGAGAGATCGTAGGTGCATATGATTTTATAGTTTCTGTTAATTGTTCATAATGGACGGGAGTGAAAAGAAGATAAAGGTGCAATGCAAGTGCGTGTATTTAACGAAATGGGAAGAGTTGTGCATCTGGTTGCGACCAGTGTGAAAAAATTAACACAAAGTGTATTGCTCTCTTGAGTATGTCCGAATTCGCTTGAAGTACATGTGCGTACCTGTCGACGGAAGTGACGTGGTCCTGTCCGAACTGCAAGTGAAGTACACAAGTAACTCGCATACTTGTGGAAGGTGTGCTGCCATCATGGAGTTAGGAGTATACGGTAGAGATGGATAATTCACGAACTACCAGTTCATTTTGAACTGGTCTTGAAAAATAACTGGGTCCAGTGTTCACCGCGACAAAAAAGAACTAGTCTCTTGTGATATAGGTCGGTCATTTTCTCAGTACCAGTAACTACGCCAGTACACTGCACATGCTCAGATAATCCGTAGTTCGTCGCCCCATGCAGCTTTCCTCCATCCGGTTATCCTATCCCGCTGCCTAGAACTGTAGGGATCGCGGACGGTAGGTCCGTAGTGACATGAGTCGCAAATCGGTCGGGCCGAGTTACAGAGAATAACCTATATAGTTCTCGGAACGAGGTTACACTTGCGCTCTGCAGTTCGCCAGTAGGCAAGATCATTCGACTTGTGACCTATATAGTTCAAAAGAACTGTTCCCAATGAACTGTTCTAAAATGTGATTAGTTCGAAACGACCTAGTTCATTCTAGTGAACTATATTTCCCATCACTTATATACAGAAGATGGCATGTTGTGACGTACGTGATGCCGCTGGAGATAGGTGGTTTTACTATGGACTCTAGTCCATAGTCTAGGCTTGTGTTAGTTGTGCAATAAAATAATTTTCTCATATAACTACCGATCGTGAGTGTGTGTGTACCGCGGACCAGTATAGGGTTATGTGAGACAATAAGCACGTGTTTTAGATATAGTGTTCATATATCAGGATTTGTGGAAAACTATTGTTTGAATAAATGATTAAATAAAGTATAACAAGCGTGCTACCGTTGTCGTGTAATATATTGCAGGTTGTGTATCAGTAATGAGTGCAACAAAACAGCGACCAGCAGCCTAGCTGAATTTCTGGAAGGCAATGTTCACATGTTCCTGAGCCACGAATAAATAATTACTTGCTGGCATTTATATTTAAATTCCTAACACTGACAATGCCTCGAAAGGTTTGTTTCCAATACTTCTACTCCTTTATACATATTTAATGTCAATGTAGTAAGTGTTTTCTGGTGGATAAATTCAAATCCCAATTTAGTTATTCCCTCTCTTACATTTTATTAGTTCTCTGTTATGATACAGTTTTATTCTTATTTAACCCTTACTGTAGGGTACAAATTTGTTTCTTGCATCTAAAATGTTGAACAGCGTTAAGTCACCCTTGTTACATAATTAAAACACAGATATTAAAATTTTTAATGAATTGTCTGCACTGGACAATCAATTTTAGAAATATTTCAGAAGGAAAAAAAGGGGAAAGGTACAGGAAACATTTATGGATAATGCTATTCACTATATCTACAAAAATTGTGTTACATCTTTCTCCAAAAGTGCATTATAGTACCAAGGGCTTAAGCCCCGGCTACAATCACCATAAAAATTAACAATAAAAAATTGAATCCACACATGTATATGGCACCATCTACAACACAATGGCATAAGATGGTGCAATGCTCGCAGTAGCACCGTTAAGAGGATTGAATATTTTCAATTATTTACGCCAAGTTCTACGCCGGTCAATCACGAGACATTTTCAAAAACGAGTGTCTGTGCAATGCAAGCTTATAACAAAAACATTGTTATTAAATTAATTTTGTGGTACAGTTCATATTTACGTTTATATAAATAGTCAACACAATTATTAACATGTACCACGCTTTAAATATCCCGAAACACGATTCACGCAAAACTTTTTTTTTACAAGTAGATTAATAATTAATAAATACCAGGTTAGCCAACACACTGTTTGAAAATATCTGCGATACATGTAAAGTCTGTCTTTTTTTTTTGTGCTCGTTTTTCATTAGTCGCGGAACAGTTTTCTTACTGTGGTTATAGCCAGTTCATTTTCATACTTCCACTGTAATTTTGTTATGGGAACTCTACTGTGATTGTAGCGTAGGCTTTAGTCAGTCAGTAGCCACAATAGGATATTATTTCTATAACACTTTTAGGGATAATAAAGGAACCACAATGGGCGACTTCGCCCCATCAACGAGCAAGCAAGAGCTCGGGGCAAGTCACAAACAGTGGCAAAGTACTTTACACGTGCCGATATAATAGACTACATGTGTTAGGCAGCCTCGAACGTAAAAATAATTAACACATTTAATTATGTGACCTGCCCTCAGATAGTATCCTCCCACTAAGCGGGCATCCAAAGAACATACCACGACCCACCGTGCTAGAATAGGAACACGTAGGATTAGTTGCTGAAATCGGGAGGGCAGTCAGCACCCTAACCACTATCTCGAAGATAGGAGCGTGCGTCAATTGGCGTCCAACATGGGGCGCAACAGCTCTAGGTAGCTTAGACCACACAGGTCACCCCTCCCCCTCATTCGACGACTCCTTGCAGAGGAGCCCGCACCCGATTCCGGGGAGTCGAATTAAACACCCCAAGGCACTCATTAGCAAAAATATCCGACTCCAAAGCAAGTCTCCCGGAAACACTAGGTGCGTTAGCCGAGGTAAATACTGCCGGAATAAGCAACACGCAGTGCCCCATTCCGACATGCACAAACCTAATTAGGTGTAATTATTGCAACCGCAAATTCCATTATGCTTGTCTCGGATGGGACGACACTCCCCACTACACAGACAGCCTCGAGTACAGGTGTCAATCGTGTAGGCAGGATGATGCTAGGGTCTGCCAATGGCCCGAATACGAAGGATACGGGCGATATATCGTCCATTGCATTCTATGCAAGCGAGAATTTCACCACAGGTGTATAGGGTGGATGGATGAACGCATCCAGGACCCAGGTAAAGTGTACCAATGCGAGGTCTGTAGGCGGGAGCATGCTAACAAACCTCCCAACCCAGTAAATCGGAATAGTCTGATCACCCCAGGAATACCCTGCGAGCTTACATTACCTGAGTTCCATGGGAAACCCTACGAGTTTTATTCAAAAATGTGAATGGGAGTTGAGGGAACACCTCATCCCCCGAAAACAGCAGGTAAGCCGAGTGCGCCACCAACTAAGCAGAACTGCCAGAAAATGGCGGGATAAGTATTGGGAATTTATAGAGGGAAGGCACAAGTTCAAATTCCAAATTATCTCACATTTTACGGGTGATGAAATTCTCTCTAACCTCATTATTGTCTTGCACTCCCAAGTACAATGCCCCGACGAGGAAGTAGAGCTATTCATCAGGCAGAAAGAGCGACTGCATAAGCGAGTGTACCGCGAGCCAACAGAAGAACAGAGGGTCAGATGCATAACCCATACCCCCCTGGCCTTGCTTCGGAATCTCTTACTAACTCCCAGACTGCAGATGGTAGAAGAATTGGTGGAGAGGACAAGGGGACTCGAGATGAATGACCACCTCCTGCCTGAGAAGACCCTTGTGGCACGTGCCATCAAGACGCCGGCCCTGGTCCCTTCCCCAGATCGCCTGCAGGGTGAGACACGACCTTGCCGTCCCCCGTCGCACTCTTGCCACGCTGCTGGCATTGCCCAGACTGGCACTTCAACTGGGACTGCCCGACGCGGCAACCCAGAAGACATGCAGCTCCCCCCACCCACCAAATGGCGCATCCCTGAAACCCGTTTTCCCCATCGCGGAAACAGAAACGCAGAAGCAGGCTGTAACACAATAAATGGGAGGCCACTCAAACTCCGTCAAATCTATGTCACCCCAGTCCACATACAGCATTGAACACAGGAACGCCGATGCCCTGGCCTGAACATAACCTCAAAGAAGGAATTTAAAATGATGTAGTTTAGGTTAGACATAGTGATAAGAGGTAAAAAGAAAATCCTCACCCCTGTTACTTAACGTAAGATTAGAGAGAAATAATTTGTGTTATTCTAGTTATTGAGTCTTTGCTTGAGAGAAGTAGATAATGTCCCTGTAAATACACAAATTTTCATGCTAGTGAAAGCCTTTTTTGTAGTAAGAATAATTGAGGCCAGTGCCAATAATATTATGAACCCAATGTCGGAAGCTCAGAAAGCGAGAGAGAAGCAAATTACGCAAATTACGTGGCATATGTACCCTAGTATGTAAGAAGTAATGACCTATTTTAACCCACTGTCAAACATAAAGGAGAATGATGGAAATATGTAGTCTAGTTTAAGAATGTCATGTCCACCAAATGGCTGAAACATACAATTAAGAATTCTCGTACAAATGATCCGCAAAAATACTTGCATCGAATGTATTATGTCAACATGTGTGTACCTTGAAAGTGTTTTGCTGCTTGTGTTCTATCTCTTTCCGCACCTTTTAACAGGTAAATGGTTTACTGTGCGACAGAGCTGGCTGAAAACCAGACCAGTTCAAATCGTGCTACAGGGGCAACGGTAAACTTTCCCTGTTGCCAATCCTTTGCATGTAGGATTATTTATAAAATTCGTTATATACACATTTTATTCTAGAGGACAAAGAAAACTGTAAAAAAATTAAAAAATTACTTGTGCATGTAAACATTGTACAACCAAATGTTTCAAAGAATTTTCATTCAATTCTTGGTATGTGAACTAATATTCAGGGTTCGTGAGAAACGACCTGATCCCATATGCTTCCTTTCCTCAAAGCTCTCCTCCCTATTATGAACAAAGACACGAAGTCAGCAAGCACACGAGATGGAATCTTACTCGCCACCACCCGCAGCACCACAGATGAAGAGTGAGAGAAATGGAGCGGCACAAGAGGAAAAGGTCGTTAACCTACTGATAGTAACCAGATGCATGGCCAAGACACGGGCGCGCTCAGAACCAACAACTGGCAGCACGAGAGACAGAAGAGGCACGTGCCTTGAGGTGCAACTAGAATTATGTGATTTGAGGTTATTGTCCCACACCTGAAGCAAAAGTGGTCTAGTTTGAAATAGGGCTCCGTCGCTTCAGGGGGTGGCTGATTGATGCATGCCTCATAGCTGTACTCTCTACGGGTGACTATGCCCCATTAACGAGCAAGCAAGAGCTTGGGGCAAGTGACAAACGGTGGCAGAGTGCTTTTCACGTGCCGATAGAATAGACTCCACGCGTTGCAGCCTTTGACAAAAAAATTATTAATACGGTTAATTATGGATTGCACCCCCTTGAAACAAGATAATTTTACCCAATGGACCACTATCCCACGATAGCCGAGAAGGAAGTTTGAATCGACACCACAGGATCGCAGCACCTCTGCTGCCCTGTGATGTCACAACCTCCAGGCTCGGGCCGAGGTGGTAAACTTATCGTTGCATCAGCGCAGGGAGATCAGAATCAAGCGGCACTCGCCGCTACCCTGATAAACCTACCCCTGTGATAAAAGGCTACAATACCCCCGCACTCCCCGAAGATCCCTGATGCAGGAATTTTCTACTATATAAGGAGGCATGAGCACGCCTCTTGCCAGTCACTAGGCTTGCCATCCACATAGGTCAGCGAGCACTCCCTGGGTCTGACGAACACCTCTCTCCTCTTCTACAGCCTGCAAACGACTCCCACCTCTCCAGTAGCTTGCAGAGGGCTTCAACCTCTCCAACAGCTTGAAGAAGGCTCTTCTTGCAATCAAAGGCTGCACGCCATGACAGAGGTATACCTGATGTCCAAACCCTGCACCTCTTACCCCAGTCACTACCTTGACTCTGTGGTAGCAGGTCGTCGCAAGGTTTCTCCTTTCTGGACAAATTCCCCTGGAGAGGATACGCTTTAAAGAGCATAGGTAAACATACAATTTGAAATCAGATAAATGTTCTGTTTTCTTTTACCAGGCTTACTTTCAGCTGAATTAATTTACGTCAACAATTAATTCTTAGCTAGCCTGTACAATCCAACCGGAATTTCGTTTTTTCCAAAAAATCGTAATAATAAATATTACATAAACTGAAATCATTGACTACCGTGACTTTACTATTAGTTCTATGCTAATTTCTTGTATTAATATTTTTGTCAATGAAACTTACAGTCACCTGAAATAAAAACCCAACTAAGGAATAATCGATACGTTAGTGCCGAACTCCGCAGGATCCGGAGCTTGCATAAAGATTTAAGTCTGAAAAGACATTCCACTGCGCCTGGGGTTTCCAGTGTTTCCTGGCCTGCCATCTGTGGTGTACTATTACCAGACTGCATATCAATATGTCAGTGCCTTGGGTCTAACTGAATAGGACACACCCCCTGGACTGCATGTCTGCAGAAAGTTCAGAAAGCTGGTCAAATGCTCAGTAAGGAAGTTGTTGGTATTCCATGCCGTAACTGGCACAGAGAATGATGTGCTTTACAAAGATTATTTAACTCAAAGGTAAACGTCGAAGTTACGAGTGAGAACACACTCCCATCTGCGGAACGCGATTTTACACCCGAGACCTATTTCCCCGTTTGTTCCTCTTGACTGTGAGTCAGAGTTAGACGTCTACTTGGGTATTTGTCAGCCGTGGTCCGATTTGGAACCAATCAGCTGCCCCCAGCCGGCGACCCTCCTACTCGTAGTAACTCAACCACCACCCAAGCTAGACCAGTAAACGGAGGTCCTGAACTCGTGTGTAATTCACTTAGCTTCCGGGAAGGTGATCAGGATTCGACTATCACCAAAGGTCACCCCAAAACCTCACACAGCTACTTCACCCATAAATGAGGTACCCGCACGCCGCCCACTGTAGGTAATCACGTCGACCCCTCCGGCAGGATCATCCACCTTTATCACCACCATTAAGCTGTACCACGATACATTCCCCCAGGACAGCTGGTGTCCCACATTTTAGCAGCTCCCGTAGAGAGGAAGATTGTTATCTCAGTCTCAGGACAGGAAACAATCACGGTTCGACTCACTTTGTGAAAGGAGAGAGGGGGGGAGAGAGACATATGCATGCATGTGCACACCTGTATGCACCCATGCACACACGCACACGCACACAGAGCAGAGGAAGAGGGCACAGTTATGAAGTTATCATGTTTCTTATGACTGTTTTCTACAGAACAATAATTTGCCATACCAAAATTCTAATATTTTTTTAGTTATTGTCACTATTATGACACAACTCAACTGTGTAGGTCATTTTAACTGCTCACTCCTGTCACTTGGCTTCTACAACTAGACATTTATTTTTGTTTACGCGTTTGGCAGGATAGTGCCACCGACGATCCTCACAATATTGGACATATTTTCAGTTTTTAAATTTTCCAGTAAATGTACACTCATTTGCAAAAAAAAAATTAATTTCCATGAACAAATTGCACGAGTACAACAATGGTGGTCACACAATTATCATCATAGCTTGACATGTGTGCTATATGAGTTTTATATGGTTTGCTTGTGTGGATGTACCAATAGGCGGCATACATGTCCTTCCAACGTTCATAGCTGCAATACATACAAAAAGACCTTAGTATCAGTGTGAGCCACAAAGCCAAGTTCAGTGAACACTGATAATGCCCCAGCGGAGTATACAACAAACCGTTACCCAGCTCGGTGAGTTTCAAAGGGGCCGCATCATCGGCCTCCAGGAGGCAGATTGCACATTACTTGCCACTTGAACCATTCTGTCTACATTGTGAGTCAGTGTTGGAAGTACTGGAACAAGAGTAGGCTTGGCTCGACCCCAGCAGACCACCAGCATGGAGGATTGTTTCATCACACGACAGGCTGTAACCACTCCATGGGTTTCACTGTGCACCATCCAGGAACATATCATATCACTGCAGCTGAGGATACACCTGTTTCCACCAGTACCATATCCAGGTGGATAACAAAGCAGCATCTGTGTTTCAGGTTTCCCTTACGTCGTCTGCCATTATGACCTGAGCATCACTGACCACTTGTGAACTTCTGCTGGGAACGGGCAACACGACAGCTTGTGGATTGGCAATGAAAGGTGTTCATCAACAAATCACTGTTCTATCTGGATACAGACGTCTGCTGAATTCTGGTCTGGAAGTGTTCTAGCCAGCATCATGATCCACACTTCATTCAAAAGTGGCCCACCGCCCCAGCGAGGGGTGTTATGGTGTGGGGTGGCATTTATTACAATTTCCACACTCCACTGGAGGTGAGCTGCAATACGTCCAGGAAATTCTGCGGTTACGTGCAGTCCCCTTCTTGGTGCAGCAGGATAATGCCCAGCCTCACACAGCACATGTTATAAGTCTGTTGTCGTGATGTCAACATGCTTACTTGGTCAGTAACTTTGGCCAGCGGCAACTACGATGGATTTGGATGGTCAGTAATCTGTGCAGTTATCACACAGCACACAATATGCCAGGGATATATTTACATTCTTAATATCTGGATATCCCTGGAAACTCAGGGACTTTCTGCAAATATTTTCAATATCCCTATTGTTTTCTTGGGGTATTTAGGAGTAAATGGGAACATTCTCATTTTTCTATTTGTATTCTTGGAATATTTGGGAGCAAACAGAACTATTCTCATTTCACTCTTTGTATTCCTGGGATATTTAGGAGTAAACAGGAATATTCTCATTTTTCTCTTTGTATTCCATTGATATTTTGGAGTAAATAAAAATATTCCCATTTTCCCTTTTGTATCCTAAGGATATTTGGGAGTAAACAGGAATATTCTCATTATCTTCTTTGTATTCTTAGAATAATTGAAAGTAAACAGGAATATTCTCATTTTACTGTTTGTATTCCTGGGATATTTAGGAGTTTAAAAAAATATCCCCATATTTTGTTTTTGTATCCTACGGATATTTTGGGAGTATATAGGAATATTTACATGTTCCACTTTATTGTACGTAAATAATAATCGAAAAAGTGTGAATAATCAATGTTCATAATATAAAACACTTGGCATATAATTACTAAAACAGTTTCATATATGCTTATAAAAATTTAATATGGTGCTTCTCATAGTGATGTAATCACATATTCTGATGACATATTCTTATCTGCCTGACAAATGTGAATCTGTAGACTGTCACTCGATACACTTTAAAGTTTAATAAAGAACTACTTTAATAAAAATAAAATACTGAAAAAGTATATAAGTTAACACTTAAATAATAACCAAATGAAATAAAAATATAATTAAAAATAATATAATAAAAAGTAAATACTTAAACAGTACTTGAAATACTTAAAAACATAATAAAACTAAAAAATTACTTTCAAATTTGATAAGAAATACAAATTTAATGTCTACAATGAAAGGCAAGACACTATTTTTCATCTCCAAGCTATAGGCCTACACTACTTATTAACTCTTGTCCCAGCACATGTCGATAGAGTGGTCTAAGGCGTATGTCTGGCGACCCAAGGTCCAGCAGTTGGATCCTGCACTATTCCAAATGTTTATTTTCAGTTCTAAAACAAGCAGCGCTCCTAGCGGCAAATTCCAGAACCAATATGGCAGCCGAGCGCATACGAGATCGATAAATCTAACCAGAGCAACACCAGTGCTCCTAGTGGCCAATGCCAGCAATTTTCCTCCGAATATCTATGAATTTCCTAGAGATATTCTTATGCACCTTAAAGAATATCCATGGCATATCTTGGGAATATAAACAGAACATTTTTAGCACATTCCAGAGATATCCCTGGGAATGAATAAAGGTATAAGGAATATTCTAGGGATATACTAATATTCCTTGGAGAATATCCCTGGAGCATTCCAGTAATATGCTCAGAATATCTAGGAATTTCAAAAGGATATTTCAATATTCCTGCAAGAATATATTTGGGATATTCCCAGGATATCCTCGTGCTGTGTGGGTTACAGTACTGTATTGTAATGACCTGTATAATGTTCAACTTAAAAAATTTATTCTTCAGAATTTGCAGTCGGTTTTAGAAAGGTTAAAAGTAGGGACGTTGAAGCCCCAGGTATTCGCCCAGGACACCTCAAGGCCACAATTTCAAAACCATACTAACTAACAGTATTTTATTTGCCGAATAAAGATAAAGAAAACCAACAGAGGCAAAATATGTTAGTCATTCATAGCAAAACACAGTGAAAATTAACCTGAAAAATAAACAAGGTTAACCCTACTCTACACAGATGAAAAACCAACTTTAATAATTGCATCTTATTCAATACTGCATCTTATATTTCTCATATCACACAACATACAAAATGTTAAAACTTGTATATAGAAAATCTTAAATGCACAGGGCAAACACATGTGGTATCACAAATATACTCAATGCCTTTAACTCGGAACTTGGATTTTTTAAATGCATGTGGAAAACATACTTGGCATCACAAATGCCCCATGTCTGGTATCTTTACATCTCCTCAAGCTATTTTTACCTTTTGAAAACAATATATCCAATTACACTTAAACATCAGTTACAGTGCTGAGCCATTTGCGCATATTCAAACATTTCTAAAAATTATATCCAAAAATCCAAATTACTGCACGTGGATACAAATGCAAAATTCAATTACCATGATTTTACCACCAATAAAACCTCTGCCTATCTTTGCTATCATTACTCCAATTACACAAATTAAAAGATCTCAATTAAAAAACCTCATTGTCACCCGACAAAGGGGTTTCCTCCTGGCCAATTCAGGTGATTGTGGCCACTACAACAGGTAAGGAATATTTTAGGTTAACTTTAGTGAGGTCGCGATTACACGGGATGCAGAACTAGTTCAGTTAAACAAGGTCAGCTATTGAAGAGGTTACATTACCTTGGAACAAGTTCCCATCGCAGTTGTTTCTCGTTCAAAGTGAACAGTTTCGAACGACTTCTCTTCTCTGCTGTGCTCCTATTGGCTGCTTTAAAGTAAACAAGCAATGTAAAAAAATTGCTGAATATGGCGGCAATTCTCGCACTTGTTGAATTAACTTAAGTTTAAGGTTGAATGTATTATATTATTGCAGTAAAAATGTAGGTATCATAACAATTAAAAAGATCAATAGCGATAAATGTTGGAGGCTAATATACTTAAATGTCATACATTTTAAGTTCAATGTTTGTTGATGTTAGAATTGCCATAGATTCCATTCTGCTTTGGGTGTGTAACAGCGGAAACACATTCTGTTTTTAAAATTGTTCGGACATGGCTACCGAATGTATTTAGCTGAATGTGTTTAACAGCACTCGTGTAACTGCGGCCTGAGATTATTTGTCACTCACACCTACAAATCCATACACTATTGCAACGAAAATAAATAGGAAAAAGTTAAAACTGGCCGAAACCACATTAATTTCTTTAACACTCCGACCAAAATGGTGGGCTTAACAAAACCATTTCAGCCCATATTCAATCTACCAAAATGGCAGAGAACTAGCACAAGCAAATGTTTTTGTTAAAGTTAGAAAATTAACGTTTTATTTCAAGTAAGAAGTTGGATCCAAGCCTTTCACCAAACACTGACTTTGTCAAAGAAAAATTAAGCTTGATTCCAATAAGTTTGAGTAGGCATCATTAAGTTGTTCTATTTCAAAATCATCCTAAGCAAACTAAATTACTAAAAACGTCAAAGCGATGTTCCTGCATTCTGTTATGAATTACATTACTAAATAACAAATAACCAAGCTACCTGACCTGTTTCTCCATGGGGAAACCCTCCCTCGATTCCAAGCGTCTGACACAGTTCTTGGATTTGCAGGCCGTATGAATAGAGAAAACGACCATTGACTGGCTATAGGGGTCACACATTCATCCACCAATAGAGAACCATTCGCTCTGCGCTGGTATGACCATCCCCACACAGTGTTCTCTGAGCTCGTCGTTCATTCGTGAATATTTTAATTTTATGTTCATGTACTACATCGGGCCATGAATTTCACTTCAACGATTATCTTCAAGCACATGTAAGTGTTTCAAAGGAGTAATTTGTAAGTACCATCATAAATTGAAATAGATTTTAAGTGTTTTTGCGTGCTGTGCAGCGCCAAATAAAATGTCTTCCGTACGTGTTTCAGGTAGACCAGGTTGAAACGCCGGTAGAATGGGGGCTTAGGGGAAAATAATAGAGACCACATACAAATTATTGGACGTGCATTTCTCAATGTGCAGGATCTCAAGTCTTCAGGAAAAAAGTCACGTACATTGCTTTCCGAAATGTCGGGCAAGAATTAGCTGGTTTCCAAAATTTTTGGGAATATGTCGTGACGTGTGCAACGTCCCTGGCCCTAGACCATTCACCATGTCTATCAAGTAGCCGCCCAAGTCCAACTAAGCACCACACGAGGGCAGGAGAATGTACGCCAGTGTTCTGTGTGCATGCTTGGGTTTGTACTACTGTAGGCATGCTGTATGTGTGTAATTATGTTGCTTATATTTTGCAGTGACCTTGTTGTGTTTTTGTTTTTATTATTGTTATTAATCATTTTGCAGTGTGTTAAATATGTTTACGTAAATTATTCCAGAAAGTAAATATTATTCTGCCCGTGTGATCACGTGATATTGAATACGCCACACGGAGATCTCCAGTGCGACACATTGCAATGTAAGTGGGAATATTATTTAATTGTGAGTATCACCCATGCGATTTAGTGTACCATGTATTTTCTGATTGTCCCAGGGTTTATGCAGTGTAAATATGTGTTAGTTTATTTTATTCAATGAGTCTCTTGTCATGCGCAGCTTGCAAATTAGTAAACACGTCACGCTACCACGAGCTGGGGCGCGACACACGTCTAATATTATTTAAAGTGTTTTTGTTCTAGTTTAGTTGTCTACACTGTCCCCCTAATATTTAAATTAATAGTTGCTCTGAATGACAGTACTAGAGATGGAATTAATACCGACCAAGTCCGGTTTTGGCTTACGGGGTTTATGAACAAAAGACATGCACCTAACGAACACATGGTAAAAAGCAGCCAAAAATATACAAATGCTTCTTACGGGTTAAATTTGAAGTGCCTAGTGTAATGATTGTGTTCTGTATATTAATTGATTAATATGAAAATAAATGCAAAGAAAATTCCGGCACATACAGAGACGTGCACGGGAAATACATAACCTCCAAGTGTGAGGTTAGGTTGTCCCGTAAGTGGTAAGTCATTATGTTTATGTTTTATATTTTTATTTAGTCACATATAATGTAAAGTGTCGTGTTTTGTGTGCCGCATATTCATCAAGGGCAATATTTATCCAAATCATTTCATGTAGTAATTAGGTATTGTTTTTAATTTGATCACGTGACACGGTGGCAGGATTTGGAGCCAGTGAGAAGGCATCCCGCTGCAATATTCAGTAGTCACATCTTGGGTACAGAGTGAGGCGGACACACGTCGGGTGTCCTCCCCGGGCACTTCACAGTTTTCATGCCAATCATGTAGTTTGGAATAGTTTTGTGTTAATTTCAGGACCCTAGCTTGTTTTGCAGCTCGGGGAGTGGGCCACCTCACAACCCAGTCATTTGTACATGACAGAGGCTTAATTTTTTACAATATTCATTTTTGGCATCTTGCAGCCTTTTTACCAAGTAAGCGTTTCCCTGCTTTAATGGGAAAATAATGTAAGTGCCTCATATGAGGGTGTCTGAAATAAAAGTATATTACGTGACTCGGCACCTTGTTATTTCACCGGGTATTTTTGTGTTGTAACTTAATGGTTGCGGAGGAGACCAGAATAGCCTCTGCGGGAGTGAGTTAAGCATTTGAGGGAGATTGACAACCCTCATTAGTCTAGACACTTGGGATATCACTTGAGAAGAACTACGTCATGCTTGGTACCTGTTGTGCCGGAACAAAATGCCGCACACTAGCCCAGAGCATGTCTTGTCCTGCATTCTGACCACGTTACCATATAGCCTATGGGTAGCACCGACCACATGACCCAACTTCTTCGTGCTCTTTATTGCTGAGTGCTGGCACCCATCCCACTAACTATAACCTGAAATCAACCTTCCTGAGGTTGTGATCTTTCTCCTCCGATCCTGAGTGCCGTTAGTTGTTTAATGTACATTCTTAATGAAATTGTTTACTCTGAGCAGAAAAAACAATAATTCTCTTCCTGCCAAGATTAAACAAAGTCTCATGTGTATTCTCTGACACTTTAATTAGTGTTTTCTGTTGCATTAATATCTAACAAACACATTTAACTAACTGCAGATTTACATATTTTCCGAAAAATGTTCATTGTAAATAGTTTACACATTTATGTATACTCCATTACCATACACTATTTCTTTCGTCTTTCTGTTTACATATTTTTACAAACATTACATAACTTTTTTTGTTCACATGCATGTTATGTAGGATTGCACTAACCAAAAGTCCCTTTTATTATTACTGGTAATTTAACATCGATGACTGATCATATGATAAAAGATAAAACACGAAGGAATTCAACACTTTTTCAAGTCAATTACACACTTTTATCAAATATACATGCTAATTGCTAAATGAAATTGTTTAGCTCTTGTTAAAATTGATTATTACCTACAAATAAAAGCCATTACTGAGATGTTTATGTTTTGGTTAGTCAAAGATGCTAGACATACTGAGGGTTGCATTGCATGACGTACGTTTTCAACCATGGTGATCCAAAAAAAACCATAAAACAAATGAAAAAAAGCCTTACTCATTGAGAAGCAAACTTGTTTCACTTATCTACATGTGAAGCCTACTTGTTTAACTTATTTATGGTAAGAACTTTATTTGCATTTTTTTTTGCATATTGTTCACATTAAATTAATTTCTTTACAGCAGACATATTTTTGCGACTAAATTGGTAACAGGCTGGTCACCAGAGTTCACAACAAAATGTCCACATTTTAAAAATTAACAGCGAGAAGACGGTTTGACTTGACCAGTCCCTAGTTGGGCATAGCCATTTATCATTGGGACGGCGGAGGAAAGGAATCACACCCTTAGGAAGGTTGGTTTCAGGTTCATAGTTACCGGGATGGTAACTATGCCCTAAAGGCTTCCTGCAAAGTCTGTCACTGGTTTGCGCTGCCTATGTTCTATGGCAGCCTGGTCAGAACATAGCACATAATAAGGCCTGGGCTAGTGTGCAGAGTCTCGTTCCACCACGACATGTACCCAAACATCGACGTAGTTATCCAAAGAATAATCCAAGTGCCCTGAACTACCGAATATTCATCCATTTTGACATGTGGTAATGCTAGTTGCAAAAGCTACAAGAGAAACTCGGAATTCAAAACGATGAGCAGCAACCATCAATATCCGATTAATATGCTACTAACTCAGTTAGCCAAAAATGGTGAATGCTGGTTACCCGGTCACCGTGTGTTCACAACAAAGTGATGAACAGGAGCGTGGAACCACCTCGTTACTGATTCAACAGCAAAAATACATCTGTTATTCTTTTTTTAATAAATTGTCAACGTACTTATAATTTTTACACACATATTTTTCCTGCTCCCATCTCGATTGCCAAGGTAAAAAATTTTTCCCTCCCAAAAATTTCCAGAACACAAAATAATCATTCCTACATATCCCTAGTTACATGTAATAAAAAGAAACTTAAGTACAGAGGTGATTTTATATTAACATTCTTCAATTTAATTTGAAAACTTGCAAAACACATGGATCACAAACAAAAATTTGTTCACTCGTAATGAACATAAAAAAAAAAAATTAAACACAGCACATACATGGACAGTAAGTTGTCCAGCACATACATGGACAGTAAGTTGTCCAGCACATACATGGACAGTAAGTTGTCCAGCACATACATGGACAGTAAGTTGTCCAGCACATACATGGACAGTAAGTTGTCCAGCACTTACATGGACAGTAAGTTGTCCAGCACTTACATGGACAATGTGAGTAACAAACTATCGGATTTGGTTTGATGATCACATCTTGGGCAATGTTGGCGATGCAATGAAAAAGTATCACTGCATCTTGCCTGTAACAGCACATAAACAGTCTTAGTTATTCATCATCAATCTTCACTGCTATATAATTTCACTTCCCTTCTTGTTTTCTTCAAGTAGCCATAAAATGTAACCTGCACCATCAAGTGTATTGAAAATTTTTTTTTTTTTTCATATGAGCCCATGTTAAAGATGAGTATCAATTTGAAGAACAAAAATATCCACAAAAAAGTACTAAACTGTACTCAAAACGATATAATATGTATGTTACAAAACCACAGGTACAGTATTAGAAGCCACTTATCCTGAACTAGGGATGAGTCGGTTTTGGTTGATAATTCTCAGTTCCACTAGTTCTTAGCCTTGCGAACTGGAACGGAGAACTAAAATTATGTTCTCAGTTCCTTTATTTTATATTCAACAGTACCAGACATCGCTCCCGCCAAATTATTACTATATACAACAATAATTTAAATGTACAATTTATTTGCTGGTAAAATAGCACACGTCACGCGCACACAATTTCACTATTATACACAAACAAGTCCATCAGCAAAGAACTAAACGACACTGCCATAGATGTTGCAGAAGCCTGGTGTATGCACTGTGCACAAGATTTTCCATGATATTGACGTTAAAGTAATTCCACCTGGAAGGAAGCTAACGGAAATATGATGTCCATGTCAACTGTTGATACGCCAACATTGGAAACTAGGGCCATTACAATTTGGTAATGCATCTATGGTTTAAACTAAACACGTTGAGCGCTTTGAGGTTATAAGCCTTCTTACAGCAAATTTGCATGTGGCGTTGGCACCAAAACTGCAGTTATTTACTGTAGATGAGATGTTACTTTTATTTTCTGGGATAAAAAGCAAATAATGGCTTCTAAACTGTGGCAGTCTTTGCTGTCTAGAGTGAAAATTAACTCTATAGAATGTTTTCACTGTGTGAAAAACTGATTTATTTGTGCAAGTTGAAATAAACAAAAAACTTACAACACTGAAATATTAGTTAATTGAAAATGATACATACAATACCATCTCTACCAAAATACCTACACAAATCATAAGTAAGCCACATTTTTAATAAATTCCAGACACTTTTTATATCTTTGATTCTTTAATATAAAAATCTGAGAATCAAGTGGAACCCACCCATCAGTATTCTGAACATTGTTTTTTAATAAAACCTTTATCCACAGAAATACTTTTAACAATTTCTCACCAACATGTTATAAATACGCTTGACAAATCACGTATTGATAGTTCACCCATGTCCAAAAAACTACTTCTGCTACATGTTAAACAAAAATGAAACGATTGTTTAAATGTTCCACTTTTGTTGCGACCTATGCTGATCTAAATTCTAATTCCTATAGAATATGTTTCCTGTAGTTTAATCACTCCACTACTTGTTTGCAGTTCTAGTTATTTGTTCTGCATTACATCCTGATACACTAAAAGAGATGGTAGAAGTCGCGTCTACCAACTGTCTTGCAGATATTGTACCTGTGACTCATATTCTGGTACACTCGCATGCCAATACTTGGTGTGCGCTACATCTCTTATGTCACGTGCAGAATTCCTGCAGGCAGATTTTCCTCCCACTCTACAGGATTCTTGTAAATAAGATTCGTCAAGTGGCCTGACTTGTAGCATGCTACAGTTCCAGGCAAGGGTTTCTATTAAAAACATTATTGTCAGCCTACGTTCCTCTACAAGTAAGTCAAGGTTACGATGGAAATGTCGAAAAACCTACTGTACATAATTATCGGCAGGTAAATTTTTGAAGAAGTTTTGGTTCAGCTACCGTACGATGAAGCCAGTGTTTATGAAGACAGACAGTGCAGAGGTAGGGCATATATCTTGACTGTGTTATCACACCCACAGCTAGCCAGATGGACGGTCCTCGTAGCATCTCCATCTCCGTCTATCATGTTGCTGGTGGACCCCACACATGGACGGAACGCTAACCTCTTCACCGCCAGGTGGTGTGCAACGCTACCACAACAGACACATCACATGCTCTCAGTGTTTATTCTCTACCTTTCGTGTTCAGTAAGTTACCTTTGCCGTCACCACACAGGGGCTGCGGAAGTGTGGAGGTCGCACCATTTACTCCGCACCATCCCAAATTGGGTTCCATTTATAGCAGCATCCAACCCCCATTTTTGTACATGGGAAATATGGCAGATGTTGCCACTGATTGGTGTTTTCTTGGGGTACTGCAATTTCCTTCACTATTGTATTCCATTTCTGCTTCAACTTCAACCAGTTTCACTACCATTCACGCTTAAGTCCTTTACTGATTAACACTGCATACCATTCTCCCCACTCCCCCTTCCCTGTCTCTCACCTGCTTTTGCACACAAATATGCAAGCATATACACACACAAGGCGAGAGTTCCTGAAATATAGACACTAGCAGCTGGGGATTTCCTGTATTATGGCCCGTACTGAACCATATATTAACCATATTTTTCACTATAAATTAAGAATTTTTTTAAAAATCAATGTAAAAGAGATGGAAATTCCTTAAATACTACAGTCAATAATCGCAATATGTAACATTTAATAGATCACAGAATTAAAAAATTGTGACTTTTTTGACATTTACAATTCTTGCATGATTGTAAATAATTAGTAAATCAGAACAACTTTGACACCTCTGTGTAAGTGAAACACATGAATAAATACACAACACATTTTGTCAAATTATAAGGGTTTCCACAAAATCAATACACAAAAAAATAAAGTAATTCCTTTTTTAAGAACACTTTCTTGCAACATATGTACTACGAAATAATAAAAGCTAATGACCTTATTGCATGCAGAAAGGTTGCCCTCGTGTAAGAGTCTCACTTTTATTTTCCTGCCTAAATATTTATGTTTTCCTCTGTAAGATTCACTCTCGCATGTAGCCACACTAATATATGACTTTGGTAAATATATAGGTATTTTCAATTACATGGGAATTAATTTTTAATATGCTGATAAAAGCAGTTATCAGGTTTGTTTTAGGTCCCTGGGTCCTCTCGCTGAATGTCCAGGCTGCAGGCAGCACCTCAGGGGAAGTGATCTTGGATCACTGCAGTTGCTGTCTCGCATGACACTCACTGTTCACGTTATTTTTAGGACATTTTGTGTAGTAAAAATAATTTGTGACAATGTTTTATTTACGAAAAACCAAAACAGGATTATTATTTACATACATAATGAACCACACAGCCAAATCAAATAATTTAATTTAAATAAATACCTGAACTGCAAAACTCATATAAAGGTCGTGCCACATTTATTAGCATAAAATGTGCAACTTATAAACTAGTAAACACCAATAATGACTTAATAAATGTTAAAGACAAAATCAATAAATAGACAATATAAATCTCTGAGTTACTCCTAAAAGAATATTCCACACTTAATATAAAATTTATGACATTTGAAGACACTCATGACAATTTATATGACTCCATACCTTTAAAGTATTTAAGACACGCTTGTATAGTGTAGAACAGAAATTTTTAAAACACAGTAAACTCCTGCTAAAAAGTTATTTATCAAAAAGATACATGGCTGACTTGATTTTGACCTATCACAAATACATTTAGCTTTGGGATGTACAGAGATTACGACTGCTACCTTGACAGGCATACGTCATTTCAAGGTACATTCCTTTACATAAGTTAAGTTCACATTCACAAAAAATATGAATAATGAATTTTTAAAAAGATAATGTAATACAGAATTGATACATGCAATACGTTTGTTATGAGAAAAGGGGAGATCAATTAGGTTCGTAAAGTTTCCTGGGCATTGTACAGAGATGGCAGCAGATGGACTTTTGTCACAATGATAATCCCCATGCTTGTTTATAAAAATTATTTTTTTTAAACGCATTGCATGGCAAAGCCAAAAACTGGTTCACCTCAAAACAAACACATATTATTATACCGTATTTGGTACAAGGAATTTGGAAATATGTACATACAACAATGTGACAATATTGACGTATGATGCTTTTGCACCTAAAGAAAGCACATTCCAAATTACCGAGTTTGCCCAATCTGAAATTTGGCAAACTTTCATACGCAAGTCAAAACCATTGTAAAAGGTATTGGAGGCAGGATACGTGGGACTACCAAACGTTGACATATCCTCAATACATCTCTAACCAGATGCTCCTTGCTTTTACCAACCACTAAAAGCCATCATGTGATGGCTTTTAGCCCCTTCCCGAAGAAGCACCACTCACTTCACAGCATTCATTAGAGAGACAGTGCACAGTTTAAACTTTGTGATTCTGTTAGGAAGCGGACCAATCGGTGGACAGTCACAGCCTCCCCGAGAGCCACTGGGTCTGATGTGTCAATGACTTGCGCAGAGCGCAAGTTCAGATAAGGATCCATGGTTCATACATGTGACACCACAAGCTCCACCCCCAAGAGGCGGGGCTAATTTTCCAGCACCCTCCTAAGCACCAAAAGTGGAAAAATTTAGTATAAAAGGTGACCCCCAGCCTAGGCGTCAGGAGTTGCTCATCGTCCTACAGGCCGAGAAGGCAGAGGACACGACCAGGGCACAGTCCCTAAGCTGCAGCGGCAACTCTGTCTTGTTACGCCTTCTGACTGTGAAAGCTGAAGACAACAGACAAGGGCAAAGACCCTCAGCCACGTCGGTAACATACCATCGGTCGACGATGTCTCCAGCTCCAGACAACCGGGTTCATATACATAAAGTTTTGATTATTTAATTTTTGTTTGAACAGATGTACAACAAATGTCATATATAAATTCCACCAGGTTACCTTCACCTGAATTTTATTTTACGTAATTAACTGCCGCTTTATAATTCATTCCATTCAGAATGTTTTATAATTGATTGAGAACGTTCAATGCCTTTGTAATATAAGTTTCTAAAACTTCCGGAATAAAATAAACATAACTGAATTTCCATTTATATTTCATGTTCTCTTTACAAATTTTTAGAAACCTTCTGCCCTCAAATGTTTTGATGAACAGAGTGAATTATTCTTCCACATAAAGTAAAGCTGGTTTTGCAAACTACACCACACTGATAATACAAGTAACAACTTAGCGGCAGCTCGAGTTTGGCCAAAGTAATGCACACTGTATTATCGTGGCTGATTTTTGGGGGAGATCTTCACTATGCATGAAAAGCACCTGGGTATTACGACTATATACGTGATCTTAGCTATATAACCCATCAGGCTGGCAAACGGTTAGATGGAATTATGTAGCGAATTACGTTGGACATAGCCGTATATCTGGACGTACAATGTACGACCGCAACATTACCTAGCTTCACCTCATGTCTTGTTGTAACAGTTTGTTTTATAAATTGGCCTTATGCCGCATCCGCACAGGAGTAGACAGAAGCAACGTTTAAAGAGGGCTGTCAAGCTTTTGGAGGCTGAGATAAATAATACCCCCATTCCTGATATACCTGAAAGTAACACACTATTCTCACCACCTTACAGAATCTATAGTAATGTCTCATAAGAATACCTACTGATTTTATATATTGATATTGCTGTGTTGGGAATTGACCCTTCCGCACCAAGGGAAGTACACTCCCATACCTCCTCATTTACCTCAAACCTCTACAAGCAGCAAGAGCGCTTCTCCACCGCAAACAGTGTCAGCTGCTGTTCCACAGCCAGCCGCTCCAGCCTCGTCTCCGGAGAAGAGGAAAGCACCTCTACCTAGCCTACCACAGGTAACCTGTCGGAAGAGTGTATTGCCAGCTGTACTTGACTCTGATCCCACTCACAAACCTACACGTCTCACACTATACACAGGCATTACACCCAAGCGGGAATAATCCCCTTGACATAATCACTGTGACACTGGCCTTGCAGTATTTGAAGAACACCTCCTTAACTGTGCACATTCAGTGTTCAACCAAACCTTAAGTATAAAATAACTTATAGGGGTTACAGTCCACAAGTCACCGGCCAATCCCATCACCCAAAAATCTCCCAACTACTAACTTCAATTTCAACATGGGAGAGAAAGTGACCCACCTTTTAGGCTAGCCAGGGACTTGTATGCGACCTCCTGGTGACTTTTAAGATTTAGTTCAGTATGGTTCTACACAAGTGTTGGTATCAAGGTTTTGATCCTCAGACCCTGCCCGTATTGGTTCAGCATTCCACAGACTTGGATAGTATCCCTCTGTATCAGGTGGCTTAAAATACTTCAATATAAATACATCAATGAGAAGAACATGCATAGAAGAATTTGATGAGAGGAACAGTTGTTAAGGTCCAATCGGAAGCCTGTATTACAGTTTCCAGCTTTCAGAGGTCATCAAAATTGGCAGCCACAACAAATAAGTGAGTCTCGAAACTCGAAAGGCAAAGGATCTGGCCAACTGTAACGATGGCTGGCTCATGAGTGAGTTTCCTTTTGACATTGCAGTTTTAAATTGTACTGTATACCATACAAATAAATCCAAAACAATGTATTCACTGTAACCAACTATTTAAAAAGTAAGGATTGCCTTAAAATCAGACATGTAGATTGATGCACAATGCACTTTGCGCTTAGAGAAAGCGCACAAACAATAAATGTGACTATGCCCCATCTCAGATGGCTACTCTCCCAGGGGTAAGTCACTCCCAATCAAAACCGATAGTGGAGGCAGGACACGTCACCCAACCTAAGTTCACAGTGGCTCAGCTCACCAAATAACCACGTGTTCCTTGCTTTTACCATACTCCAATACTCTACCAGAAGTTGTCATGTCAAGGCCTCTCTCTGAAGAAGCGCTCCTACTACTTTGCCGCTACTGCTACACACACAGCACGCGCTTTGAATTTCGCGCCGCTGTGGGGATGAAAGTCCCCTGCCAGAAAGTTACGGTCTCCACGCAGAGAATAAGGGCAAGATGTATCAATGCCTTGTGATGAGCGCCACCGCAGATAAGGATCCATGGTTCAATAATGTGACGTCACAAACTTCACCTCGAGAGGCAGGCCTAATTCCCTCACTCCCCTCTATGCACCGAGAAGTTGGAAAATTTACTATAAAAAGCACTCCAGCCTAGGCTAGGCATCAGGAGTGATTGCTGCACTGACTTGGCTGCGAGAGCAGACAGTGTTAGCACCAGTTGACCGCGGAAGGCCCAGTGTCTGCAACGGCAGCGCCAACTCTAGAGGACCGGCATCTTCCAGAAGGCCTTATGCCGCCTCAGGTGCCTTCATCCAGCAGCAACAGAGTTGTCACTGGGTATCACAGGCTCCCACCACATCGTCCTAATTAGTCTCTCACTAAAGGTCTCTTACTAAAGGTCCTAGCCAAGCTATCTCCTCACCAGTTGGGTGAGGAACACCTCTGTTGAATAAACATCTAGGTCCCTTCAGGCCATCCCTGTCTAATTAAGGTTAGAATTACCATTGAGGCTATTTTAATAATATTATTCTGTTATTTAAAATATTAAATGTGATTTAATTATAACTAAATGTTCATGATTTTACCAGGTTGCCTTCATCTGGCCTTTTTGTATCAGCTTCCGCAAGAGTAAAATATTTTATTTTACGTAGGATAGTGCAGTTCACGTGTTTGTAACATTTGCCTTCTTTAATACATCTTGTAGTAAACATATTAATATCCAAACTATTTCTGATGATTATTTTTTTTTTTTAGAGTTGGAAACCTTTTGTCCCTTTTGAGCGTTTATACTTTAATTGAGTTAACTTTCAGTCACATGTAGGGTAACGCCGGCCATGCATATCTTGCCAAGCGGCAGACACACAGCAATCTAGCAGTAGCCCGAATTTGGCCAAGGTAATGCAAATTGTATTGCAATGACTAATCTTCAAGGGAGCCCATCACTAGGAACTCACCACACTTAAGAGGTTCAACTGTCTATGTGTGACCCCAGCTCTATAGTTCCACCTTGGCTAGAAAATAGCCGGACTGGAGTTATATGGCGGGTGACACCGGTCAGCTATCACCTTATAAGCAAATAATAGGGCCGTTGCCTTATGTACTTGCTTAACAGTTGATTTAATTCAGCCTTATGGCGAACCCATATGAGCGGGTAGAAGTTACGTTTAAAGCAGTGATTAAGAAATTTCAAAAGAGAGAGAAATAATTTAATTCCTGAGACACAAGAAGGTGATTCACTTTTCACCCCAAATAATAGAGTAGCGGGTAGGATACCCTTGGAACATTTATTAATAGTTACACTACCACATCTCCTAACATACGACAAGGACCTGTGAGCAGTGAGAGCTCTTCCATCACAACCAGCACACCAGATGATGAAGAAGTGGAAGGGTCTGCTGCCTCGTGAACAGCAGGTAAAGCGCCATGCCATTACAGTGTGTGCAACCCCAGACGTTGTACCAACATGTAAGTCTACATGTCCCACACTGTATATCGGTATTCTACCCACACGAGAGACTGCCTTGGTGTTATGGTCCCTGTGATACTGGCATCACTCTATTTAAAGTCCACTACCGTACACGTACTGTGTCGAGCTGAATATTAAAGGTAAAATTAAATCTAGGGGATACAGTCCCCAAGTCACCCATCAAACAAGATTGCTCACCACCCACACAATCTTTAACGAGACATCCCAACGTAAAGGGAAGATACAACTTATGAGCTAGCAAGGGACAGGTGAGCGTTGTTAGATGGCGTCAGGGGAGTAATTAGGATTTTGCGTGTACTGAGTGACATCGCTAACTAATTAAGCACTGAGGTTAAAGTCCTTGTCTTCATCTCATACCAAGTTGGCCTTGCGACCAACCCTTTCAGTGATTTGATTTTGTGTAATTACACCTGGTGGCTTAAAACGTTTCAAGATTTTTAATTAAATAATTTTTTTTTTTATAATGTTTTTGGATTATACAGGAACCATGTGCATAGAAGTTTAGGGTATATGTTTCTGAACAAATTATATCACAAAACGGTAGCAACCTAACCAAAACGTCATGAGTACAAAAACATTTGTATAGAACAGGGATGCGACCAGCCCTGAAGCTGAAATCCTGGTTTCTGTACATAAAAATCCTGTAAAATCTTGGAATCATTAGGTCAAATACTGTAAAATTGTTGGAATTAAAAAATTTGCAAATTACAGAAAAATTTAGATATGAAAGATGATTTCATATTTAATGTAGTTGTTTTGGTTTGGAATGTACAAACCGTGATAATTGTTTTCTCCACTCACACTTATACTTTCATTTATACAACCGTATAGGCAATAATTTTTGTTTCCTCGCCATTGTGATATCAATGACAAACGCATAACACAGTCACTAAATTCGGATTGCACGCGTAAAAACGGCAATTTGCGGTAAAGGTTGTTTTCAATAATAACCTTGGCTCTTACATGTGATCATACAGCCAGTAGATAACTGTATACCCACGCCAGTGAATAATTAAGCAAAATATTTTGGACATACACTATTGCAGTAATGACGTATATCCAAAATATTTTGCTTAATTATCCACCTAGATTATGTATCTTTCAAACAACTGCATGAGTGAAACTGACACACATCGCTGTGGGCGCTAGTCTTGCCACTTTGAGCAAAGCGCAAAGAAAAAAAAATGCATTTTCATGTTTTTTATTTGGATTTTTCTAAAGTGTTAGAAATCTGTAAAAAATGATAAAATTCGCTAAAACGGCAGGGCTGGATAGACTATACTTCTGTGCAGTCTTACAGCAATAGCATCTTCCAAATGCTGCACTGGACTGCACTCAGTGCATACGTGACGAGTGCAGCAGAGCTCACACTCAGTACAGTCTTTATCTATCAGCCAATTGTCGACTGCACTGGAAAAGTGTGCACCGAGTGCAATTTTTGCCACACTGTCTCCAGAGTTACTGCAGCAGTTTGAGTGCAAATACGGCAGACAATCAATCACTTCAGGCAGTCATGTGATAATTGCACTTTATAGTTTTCAGGGTGCACTGAGTGTACACATTGCAGTCAATGAGAGTGGAGTGAAGAGATTTTGGCAGCTCTTGGAATCAAGGTCTTGAGAGCCGATGAGAGTGAAGCAAGGTGAGTATGGATCAGCCCTGAAACGCAAGGGCAGGAGAAACAGGAGATCTCCAAGAAAACCATCTCACCAGCAGCAACAACAGATACCATTCCCATGTACGAAAATCCTGCAGCAACTCCGCTGTGAATCGAACCTGACTGGCCTAGGTGGGTGGCAAGTAGTCTAACCACAACACCACCACGGCCCCAGTAAATTCGAAAATGTCATAAATTGTACTGTGGAAATGGCTAACCATGTGGAAACTAGAGGTACTTCTACAAGCAGTTTCTCTGAAAAGGATGGCGGAAATTATGACAGAAAATAAAAGGTGGCAATTAATTACGTGGCACATACAAACAATTATACGTCTCTGAAGTTAATCTTGATACAGTCGACTCGTGATGTATTGTTAACACATGTATCAATAAACCACATCAATTAACAATTTTTTGTGGTTCCAGCGAAATTTCTATGTAAATAATGTTAACATAAACCGCCTGTATAGTTTACTGCATGGTGCGTCGATCCAAGTATATTTTGGGTCCCTTCACCTAAGATTTCCTGCAACTACAATTATCAAGCTGGTTGTTTATGCTAAAGTCTAGTAATTGGATGTGAAATACTTCATGCGTGCCGCCGTTTATTACTGCTCTGTGCAGCGGCACTTCGTCAAGCATCTTCCCAACACGTCTGTCTGACTCTGCGGCATGGTGCTATGTGTGAATCTGCCTTGCTACTTCCCCTACACGCTTCCAAGAGGGAAAGCTATAGCTATAGCAACGAGCATGGCGACCTAGCATCCTGTCTCTCACCCTTCTTTCTGTCTCTCTCAGCGGCACACCTTCCTTCCTCCCCTCACATGTCTAGAGCCACGAGAGGGGAAGCTGGTGTCTAGCAAAAGGAAAAAAACAAGTCTCTCGGCTGCGCTGGCCGGCTTTCACACGCTCGCCTACAGCAAATGTGTGCCTGGCAAACGTAGATATTTCATCAAGATTATGCATTGCAAATGGTTTCGCTTGAAAATGTAATGCAAAACATTTCAACACGGTATTATTATTTGCAAAGATGTTTTCTTTGTGAATAAAGGTCATTTTTTCCACATAAAGTTGATGTTTCATTGTATCTGGCGTAAAATCAACATGATTTTAAAACGTAATATTAATTTTATTTATTTATCTTTGCGAATATGTCCAGAAGCATATGCTTGACCTTTCCTTGTCACCAAAAATTGTTTGTATGTCGAGCGACTTGTATTATAAGTGTAAAGTTCATTTTCAGAAACTTCTTGCGGGGAAATAGGGAGGATTTTTATTCATTAATTTCAATAGACATGCGTCTTTTGAATAAAATCATAAAATGTAAGGGCCTATTTGATACCTTTTGCCATCTAATAATGGGAAGGTAAGTACTGAGCCGAGTGCGGTTGTAAATCACAACAGGGAAAATCAGAGGATGTGGTTTTGAAGGATTAAGTACCATTAAAGACAGCAAAGTTATAAATTATAATCACCTTATTTATTACTTTGAAAGACAGACATTTACCATGCGTGCAAGGTGACGCCCACAAGTAGCGACGTGGAGGTATTCCCCTTACCACCATAAAATTTTCACCATGACACTGCCCGATCGATAACTTCTCCGCGCACTCTTAGCTGATAGTGCGCGCGGGAAATTTAAAAATTTGAGTTACATTCTGTGTTATATTATTTTCATTTTAAGAGGGTTTAAAAGTTTTAGGTCAGCTTAAATTTGGTGTCGCATTACAATTAATTATATACAGTATTTTGAGACGTTAATTTCTTTATTTAACTGAGTTTAGGAGAAATGTTTTTAATGTATTATTTACAATAATCATTTTTTTTAATTCCCATTTTTATTGTGTTTATTATATAAACTTTATTCACAGATAATGTACACCTCTTACAATAATCAACATAAAGTTTTATAAGGTTAGAAGTTGTATTTTATTGATGTAGATGTCAGAACACTCATCTTCTGAAATCCCACTTGTATGGACATTTTTTTGGCAGTCCCTGAATAATGAGAGATCAAGAGTAAACTGTATTGAGTTGTTTGAAGATAAACTGTAAGTATGTACAGTAGTTTGGTACTGTAATTAAAATTTTCAAACACTTATATTTTCATGTTGTCACAAACTTTCCAGCAATTAAAAAAAATGCAATGAATACGAAACAATTTTTCTGAAAACACTAAGCTATAATGGAGGGTGAGCTTAGATTCGAGGTCGTCATAGATTTGGGTATAGTATACGGTAAATTATACTTAATACATAGTTCAGAATGTAGCTCAATGTGTATTATTCTTTGTCCTACAATCTGGAAGAAATAGATGATAACAGCACAAGGTTATGCACTTAAGAAGACTACGTGGCAAAAATAAAACCAAAACCATGAACACCCTAAGTAATTCAACTTAGTTCCTTACTTTAGTTGGCCCACTAGACCACATGGTACACAATTATATATCCTGTATTACATTAAAACTAGTCATTGACAAGATTTAATTCCTGTGAACAAGCATTTCATGTTGTATAAAACAAATCTGATAGTTTTTATTGAAAAGGAGACAGAATTCACAAGTACTCATAGGTTGGTACTTGTGTATTCTGTCCCCTTTTTATAATGTGATTAGCGGCCTATTCTCGCTACAGCTGACTTATGTGAATATTGTAACGTGATACTTGAAACAAAACATTATTGTAATCTGGGCCCAATGGGTGGTTTTAAGTATGACCATGGTCATGTTAAGGCTTTGTGTCATCACTGAGCAGAAGCAGAACTGGTCGTAGGAGCGAAAGCAGAACTGGTCGTAGGAGCGGAAGCAGGACTACTCGTAGAACGGGACACAGGACTGGTTGTAGGAGCAGAAGCAGGACTGGTCGTAGGAGCGAAAGCAGGACTGGTCGTAGGAGCGGAAGCAGGACTGGTCGTAGGAGGGGAAGTGGGACTTTGTCACTCACCTCTTGTCGAGACGGAGGCACTGATGCCACGTCCCTCTTGGGAGCCACCGAAACACGTAGATCTCCCCACTGTCGACTCCTGCTGCCAGGATGTAGTCTTCTGTGTCCTGCTGGAATGCTACAGCTGTCAACGACTGATTTGCCAATACCAGGGGCTGTCCGCTGGGAGCGACCGCTTCTGTAGCTAAACACATCAGTCTTACTTAATTAACATAATGCAATCATTAATTATAGTATATTCGTGGTTTCTTCACAATTTAATTAAACCTTTGAAAAACACCCCATGTATGCTGTGTTTGGTTGTTTCCTGAATATATCATATAGCACAAGTGTTTTATGTTAATTTAAAAGTACCTTATTATTATTATTATTATTTAACTTTTCCTTATATTTTATCCATAAATTATAATATTTAATTTATAACTAATGTGGATAAAGACAGAGAGAAAATAGGTGTGCTGGTAATATCTAGTAAGAAATAGTTATTATGCAAAATATTATTACACTAAGTGCGCACGAATGTAGTGTGTTGAACTCTGGTGTAATTTTCTAAGCTTTGTTTGCATGAGGCGGAGGAATACCCTGGAAGTAAAACTTCAGCATTGTGCGAATATTCTGTAAACTGAAATTAAAACAGACAATGAAAACTTTAATTTTTGTTTTGGTAAGAAATTTGGTTGCCGAAAGTTGTAAGGAAATTAAAATCTTTGATTTGAATGAATATTTGAGGTGTTTAGTAAATATTATTTTAGTGCACCAGCAAAGAACGTTTTTGTCTGTAAATCATCTTATTTATTTTCGTTATTTTAAAACTGAGCTCTTATGAAATAATTTTTCAGTTTTGTTCCAATTTCATTAAATTTCATTACATATGTTTTTTATTTTCATTCAGTGAGAAAAAAGTTACTTTAGCACAATCCTGTTATGTAAGAGGTGTCAATTGAATTGTGAAACGAATCAAGGAAATGAAAGAGATTCTGGGCAACATAAACAGCTTAGATTTTCATCATCTGCACTGACAACGGTGGGTGTAATAAGGTGGAGGTGGAGATGGAGAAAGAAGTATGGTAATACACTGGTGAGGAAACTGAGTAGCTATTGAAAAAACACTGATCACTGGAAGTGTCTCCCACATTTTCTAATGTGTGAAAATTTAAGCATCATCTTGCCAGGTACTGAACTCAGTTCATCATGGTGGAAGGCAAGTGGTGCGACTACTTTTGACCATGACCTCCACTCTACATGGCCACTCAAGTCCAAATTTTAGAATCACAACAAAAGTATGTGCTGGACAGAAACTGAGAATCTATGTCGGTATGAAAAATGTAGGATGTCCCTTTACTAACACACAGCAAAAACATCATTCCTTATTTTCCCCTTTCCTTATTTTTACAACAATTAAACATTGCTTCCATATAATGTTTCAAACAACATTTTTTTTTTTCCAACAAGCGAACAAGCAAACAAATGAATAAACGAATGATTGGACAGATAAATTACTGATGTAAAACCGATTAATTAATTAATTATTTTATAACAAAGAATAAAGGAATGACTGAATGAACAATAACAGCAGGGCCGTACTTAGGCATGGGCCTTTTGGGCCCAGGACTAGGGCGGCAATTTTATGAGGGCGGCAAAAAATGTGATCATTTGCAATAGAATAGATTGTACACTAGATCAGCTGTTGTAAAAATAATGGGGAAAAAATATTTAGGTCTTTTTCAGAATTTGAAAACAGTAAAAAATTATTTGTAGATCACCAACTCAACAACGCTTGGTAGAACTCTCTGTGCTTACAACTGAAAATAATTTAACTGTGAAACTGGACTATGACGATGTTATAAACAAATTTGCAAATGAAAACAAAATACGTAAACCACTTACCTGTTAGTGTTTTATTGTTTGAAACACTGTGAATAAATATGTGTTATGTCAGTTTTGTGATACATTTGTTTATTATATAAGGGATTTTGTGCTCATACGAGAAGAAAATAGGTAGGGTGGCAAAATATTTCCTTGGGCCCAAAGGTGCGCCAGTAGTTAAATTAGGCCCTGAATAACAGGAATACATAATAATATAAAACCATGAATATTCTTCTGTTTGCCAACATACAATTCTGCAATTAACTAGAACCCTGTCATGGGAGCTTTGAAGTAACTAAATAATATTTAATTTGTATACTAACAGGATAATTATTTAGTGAAAACTTAGATTCAGCATGAAGAGAATATAGCTGAATTAATGAGGAAAATTATTTCAACAGAAATATTATACACATCCAGATTCTAATGTGATATGAAAATTTTAAATTTACAGAAAGTAGGCTGCCACACAATTTGAAACAAACCATATTTTATCACGCAATTTGCCTCTTCGTATAACTCCCATAACTTCTTGTAAGGGGTGAAATCTGAAGAAGTAAAGACAAAGAAGACAAGTTTTGTCTATGTCATGACAACAGCTGCCTGGGACAACATGCACAACCTTAGCATGGTCACTCCAACAACAATTGTGAACCATGTGAGTTAGCATAACTAAGTGTCGTGATGATAGCATGCAGCCATGTGCAAATACGAACTTACGAAGGGCATTTGGTGCTAAGCATTAGTATGATTTAAAGTTGTGTCCCAAATACTTAGGCATGCCAGCAGATGTAGGAACACACAAGATAACTTTCCTCAACCATAGTGATGGGAAGGCTGTAAGTAGATGCAGCCAAAGCAACCCTCTAACCCTATTCGAGGTATGACATCACATGCTGGTCAGGTGTGGATGAAGCCTTCAATGGAGGCTCTCCACCTTCAACTCAGTCTGCCAAGGGGAGCAAGGGTGTGAGGACTCTGCTTCTGCGATTACACATACTCTTACACTGCTGCTTCAACCCAATAGCAGAATACTTTGTAAGAATAAAAATCAACTACTATTTGAAGCCATGAAACTGACAACATACAAATTTTCTACATGCAACTAATATTTCCAGACACGTGTTAAATTGTTGAACGTGTCCCTCATGGCAAATCTAAAAAAACTCAACAAACCTAACTATGACACGCCATGGGTGACGTTGCTATCGAATCTATCCTTGCTACAACTGTGGCCCCCACCCAAGAAGAACGTTATGCCGCACATGCCACAGTGCTTTATGGTGGGTGGCAACCTGCTACACGTCTCAATGCATGTTCACCCATCTGGCCGCTAGCCGCAGAGGGGAAAAACAGTCCGCTTCGGTCACCTTCAGCCATCTCCGCCACTTACCTCTTTCTCCGTCAACCTACTCCGGTCCTCTTTTCCAGGTGTAAATAGTATCCGCAGTCTTCAGTTCGAGGCTGACTCACGCAGCTCTCTTACAGACTGTTACTCTTCCAGGACGCAGACGGACACCAACTATCAAAACCTTACAACTTCATCTACCACAGGTGACTCGTGGGCCAGTCACAGAAAGTCATGCTGCCTGACAGCTCACCAAGGCCTCCCACACTTCTCGGCTACACAGCTGGCCACGCTCTTCCAGCTTACGAGTCTGAGTACTGACCACCCATGCCCCCCGCGCCACAGTGTCTTCCGAGAAGAGGAGTCATTCTGGTGGGCAACCTACAGTCAGCTCTTGAGGCCCTAACCAAGGGTACAGGCTGGATATGTGTTTTTACTTGTTTTGGCAATAAAGAGACATAATCACATTTGACTGGTTTATCTCTAACAGTTACTGTTCTTCTCAACCTGCTTTCTTCTATCTCCTACTTCATCCCAGCGATCTGCAAACCCTTTTCTAGGAGCATGCACCTACCATCACCTCCTATTTGTTCCTTACCTTCACTCACCCCGAGGTGGAGCAAGTAGCCAGACATGGAACACAGCTACCACTATGAGTCAAACAAAATTATGGGCACATAACTATTGGTAACCTTGCAGAAGCAGAGGGACTAGTCGCGACCCCCAGCGACACAACGCACGCCTTCGCCCGAGCCAGCGCCAACCCCGTAGAGAAGAAAGCACACTGAATCACTCTTGGCGGGCCAATCAGCAAGCAGGGAGCAGCAAGTGTTACCTTTACCAGCTGCCGTGGAGGCGGGAAACAAAACTTCCGGCCACCCTCCAGGCTCTCGCCACTCTGCTACGTGCAGAGGCTGTGACCTTCTGACCCAGTGGCACTGTCACAACTGCTACCTGAGCCACGCCGGCGCAAAGCGCAACTGTGGAGTGAGTGAGTGAAGAGATTTGGGCAACTTTTAACATCGTGGTCTTGAGAGCCGATGAGGGTGAAGCGAGGTGAGTATGGAGCAGCACCGGAATGAAGGGGCAGGGAAAAAGGATATCCCGAGGAAACTTGCCGGCCAGCAACATTGTCTGACTCAATTTCCATGTGCGAAAATCCGGGAGTGATCCCGCCGGAAATCAACCTGGTTTGCCTAGGTTGAAGGGAAGAAGTCTAACCATTACACCACCGTGGCCCCTGTGCAACCGTGGAGAGCCTGCCATGTTCACATCAACGGGAGGCCAAAGTGCTACCATGAAACACCATTGCGCCAACCCCTGACCTTCAGCTGGCCGTGAGCCCCAAAGGAAGTCTCTGTGTGAGGAGTTTACCTTGATAACTCCTCATCCCTTTAGAGCACAAACACTGTGTGTTGCCATTGCCTCCTATAATATAACACCTGCTGAGAGCCTCCACCTCCCTGTATGAACATGCTCTATCTATGAGTGAGAGTAGTGAAGTAGCTTAGTAAAAATTATAAGTTTAGAGCATATCAAGTGAGGTTCTCAGTGCAAAAAGCAGAGCGATCCCTTATCCTAGAGATGTGTGATGTGATATACACAAACAAGCTACGTAACAACCAGGTCATGTCATGTAAAAGTATTTCAACCTCACCAAATGTGTAATAGTATAACCTGCCTAAGGGATGCTTTGGAATTTGTAGTGAAAGACCTGGTCACAGCCATTCTTTCAATATGTGCTCTGGCTCATGAGGAGATTGAAGGTAATAAGTATGTTGTTGAATTTTGCTATTTGTGTATGATGTTTTGCAATCTGATTGCTAAATGATGTTTACGGCCATGAGCCAGAGATAAAAGTTTTAAACAAACACATTTTACATCCAGCCAAGTAATTAAACCCTACATTAAAGGAATGCACGGAAGCCAAGCTGTGCCTAATGCCAATATCCTTTATTGTACAATACTGAGATCTGAGAATGTATAGTATTGTACAATACTGAGATCTGAGAATGTATAGTATTGTACAATACTGAGATCTGAGAATGTATAGTATTGTACAATACTGAGATCTGAGAATGTATAGTATTGTACAATACTGAGATCTGAGAATGTATAGTATTGCGCCCCACACAAGAATGGATCAGACCATTCATATGGACAGTGTTTGTATCCAGAGTAACTTTTGTACTCGCTTCAATTTGCTCACTTGTAGCTAAACTAAACTCAGACCTAACTATCTATTGAGCAATTTTGTACACCTAAGCAACTTACAAATGCAAATAATTCTTTCCATATGATTAGATACTCAAATTAACTCCACTTCTCAAATTAACATTGTTTGCATTAGCCTTATATTGAATGTAAATATTATTATCATTTGACTTTGTCTATTTCAACTCAACTTACATGCTCCTGTCTACCTCTTTCAAAATGTGTGTATGTGTTTTTTGACAACACAATGTTGTTCACTCAAAACCACAACTTTTTGTGTGTTCACATACTGTAATTCACCACCCAGTCAACTTTTTGAAAATTATTAGTTAAGGTTGCAAGTAAGCCGCTAGGCTACCAAAAATATATAAAAGGACAGGAATTCAAGTACTCACAGTGTAGTACTAGACATGCAGACACACAAAGAAGGACGACACATTTTCCACGTGGTTGCATGATCGCTGGCTAATGTTTCGCTGGCTAAACCAGCTTCATCATGTGGGGAGTTGTAGGACACTGTATTATGGTGGAAGGGTGCTGTTAGTAAAGCTAGCGGCCAGGTGGCGAACTAGGGTGGAGCAGGAAAACAATTTAAAAATTTCCCGGCATAGCTGATGAGTGTAGTTTCGAGCTGTGATTATCTTGTGTTGAGACCCAGCAGCTGCCTGGATTTTGTTTAAAATTGTGAGCTAATTCCCAGCGTCTGAGTTCTGAGCTATTGCTTGAAGATGGTAGGGCTCTCACAACTCTGGTACTGCAATTGGAATCAAAATCTTTGTTGTGTAATGCTGCATGTGCTGCAACTGGTTTGTCCTGTAGGTTATTGATGTTACCAGTTATGGCTTGTTTGGTGTCTGCCCTGTGGCCATTCATTCTCTGCCTGAGTGTATTGGTAGTGAGGCCAATGTATTCTGTATTACAGTGTTGGCACTGCAGCTGATAAATCAGATTTTGCGTTGCACAGTTGTAGTTGAAAGTGAGTCTGCTATTGAAAGAAGTTGAGGATCAGTGGATGGTACAGGTTTCAGAGCGAGAGCTATCGCAGTGGTGGGATCCTCTAGGGTTGGCTTTTGGGGTAGGCTACAGTTTTGGAAACCAGTTTGCGGCGGAGGTTAGGTGGCCTTTTGAAGACCAATCTTAGTGGTATAAAGACCATCTTGTGTCTGTGGTGAGGAAGACAGAATTTCGTATCCAGAGTGGAGAATGTTTCTTAGTTTACATAGGCTTTCATGATATGGGACCACCACGAGTATATCAGAGTTATTGACCTTGGTTTGTTTTCCGGTATTTGAGATGGCTTGCTGAATCTGTTTGTGGACGAGGTGCCTGGTGTAGCCACTGTCAAGGAATGCTCAGGCTATTTGTTCACACTATTTATCGAGGTCACTGTTGGTGGAGCAGATACGTTTTGCTCTTGTGGCAAGACTGTAGGGTAGGGATTTTTTGGCATGGTATGGGTGGCAGCTGTCGAAGGTTTGAGGCTGGAGGTTGTTGGTTGGTTTAGTGTGTACAGCAGTTTCAATTGTGACATTGTAGAGAGTGAGTTCAACATCCAGGAATATGGCGTATGTGTGTTGGAGTATGATCAGGTGAACTTGAGTGAACTATGTGCGTTTAGGTTGTTCAGAACGTGAATTAGGCTGTCTTCAATGGAAGTCCATATCATGAAGATGTCGTCGATGAAATGCATCCAACAATGTGGTTGGGTTGGTTGGTGACTGAGGAAGTTTTCTTATAACCTGCCCATAAACCGATTGGCATAGGATGGGGCCATACGTGTACTCATTGCTGTGCCTTTGACCTGAACCTAGTGTAAGTCTTGAAATCTGAAGTTGTTGATGCTGAGGGTTAACCTGGCTAGATCGAACAGAAATGCTGTAGAAGGTTTGCTGTGTAGGTTTTTTGCTTGAGGTAATATTCTATGGATAGTTGACAGTTCGGATGAGTGGGGGATGTTGGTATAAAGAGATGTAACATCTATGGTGACAACGTATGCATCTTGCGGGATGTGGGGCCCAGGTGTCTAAAGCGTCCGAGGAAGTGGCAAGTGTCTTTGATGAAGGACGAAAATATTGCTGTACCCAATGTTGAATGTGGGCATCTACAAGGGCTGAGATTTTCTCAGTGGGGCTGCTAATCCCTTATACAATGGGACGTCCTGAGGGTGGCCGTTGTTCATTGTGTATTTTTGGAAGCAAGTATAGAACTGGCGTGGTAGGTTTATTTGCGGTGTGCTGTCTAATTGAAGCCTTGGATAAGTCTTGGAGTGCGCCCTAGGACACAAGGAATTGATTGATGTGGTAGCTCAAATCTGGTGGTTGGGTCTTCTTGTAGACGATTATAGGGAGATGTGTCCTTTACTTGGTTTAATGCTTCTACAATGTAGTCTGTTTTGTTGAGGATCACTGTTGTTGTGGCTTTCTTGGCTGGCAGTATCTTAGTCTGAGTTGTTTTGAATATTTTTATGACTTTTCTTTCTGTAGAGGTTATGTTGCTATTGTTAGGTAATGAGGTGGCAAAATCAGGGTCTACAATGTTGTCTGATGAACTGCTTGAGGGAATATGACAGTGGTAAGGGGGAAGGGTCCCAATTTTATGGGGTGCATACTTGGTCAGGACAGGATCAATGGGGCTGCCAAGCCATAACAGTACACCCATTGATCCAGTCGTGACCACGTTTGCTTTCCCATCCAATTGGGGCTCTCCCTCCTTGCCCGACTAAAATCTGGCAAGATAATTCTGGTTTGACACCGGAATGCAGAAGTACCCCAACTTCTGTACGGTAATGTTGGCATCCGGGAAGACGATCAGGGTTCGAATCCCTGCCGAGGTAGTTCCCAAGACAAACTCGGAACAATCCCAAGCCAACTTTATCCCTGCTTGACAGCCAATTAGGCCACTGCGGATAAACCCCGTTACTTATAGCCAGATCACTCACCACCACACTCACTCATCCCTCGTATTCGACTGAGTATTTCACTCTTTTGGGGCAGCTGGCATCCTGTTTATTGACATCCCTAGTGGTAAGGAGAATAAGGCTGCCCGGAACGGATAGCCTAATGCTCTGACTCTCCCTGGGGTTTGACTCCCTTCCACCTTGTAAGGTCAGAAAGGGCAGTCAGCGCCCTAACCACTTGTCCACCAGGCAAGAGCGCACGTCAGTACTGAAATGTGTTCATTAAAATCTTTGGAAATCGCAAGTGGACTTCGAGTTGAAAACTTTAAAGCGAGTACAACATGGATACAAAGGTTTCTGAACAGAAATGGCTTGAGACATCATTACTAAAATTTCCCCACATTTACCAGCAATTCATGAAGAAAAAGTGATTGTCTGGTATGTGTTAAAGTTGCGTACAAAACAAGGGTAGATATTTTTCCAATAATGTGAGATGCCGGTAGACACTGCTGTAAAAATCAAAGGTGTAAAAACTGTGTGTGTTTTAACAGGTGGCAGCAAAAAGATGTGGTACATGGTGATGTTGACATTTCTGTCAGACAGAAAAAACTTCCGCCGTATGTAATTTTTAAAAGGAAATCACTCCCAAAAGGTGAAAAATTTCCCAGTGGCACTATTGTAAGGGCACCAGAAAAGGGACAATGCCATGGTCGTGGACTGGATTAAATCTGTTTGGGAACGAAGGCCCGGTGCTTCGTTAAATTTATGTAGCACGTTTGTGTTGGACAGTTTCCGCAGACATATGACCGAAGAAACAAAAAACCGCATGACAACTGGCCGAATGGACCAAGTGGTAATACCTGGTGGACACAGATTCTCCAGCCCCTTGATTGATCTGTGTGTAAATAGGTCATTGAAAATCCACTTGATGCAGCAACATTCACCAACTGACACCTACTGGACAAACAAAGTAACCAAAATATTATAAATGCTTGGTCATTGATCACAGAGGGTTTGATCACTAAAGTTTTAAAAAGTGCTGTATTTCAAATGCACTGGACGGTATAGAAGACAACTTGAGTTCTGTTGACAGATGCTTTGGTGGCGGCGACACAGATGAAAGTGACGAATATGTGTAAACAAACCCCCAGGACATAAAAGTTTTTACTTTTTCCTATTATAATCAATGCAGTCTGCTATGTTTTGCATGTTTTGTTTAAATAATAATATTTTAGTGTTGGAAATTTTGATTTCTGCCATAGTATACAGGTGGCGTCCGTTCATTTTTATCAGAAGAGTTGCAAAAAAAAAAAAAAAAAAAAAAAGTAAAGAGGCAGAAGTAAGTACCATACATTAGGTACCCATTGAATAAAAGCTGGAAACAAAGACAGCGTTCAAATTAGCAGATTTAGTTTGTTAAATGGTCTTGTAATACATGGTAGTTTGTTAAAGTAAAACATTATATAAGTTGAAATGTACCAAAATTGTAAACAAAACCACTGCCTCAAATGAAGTCAAATTCCTTGCACGTGAGAAAGCAAAAGGGACGTGTAAACAGAAGACAGACTGCCCGGTAAGGTCACCGTGTCATCCTTCTGGTTTTTAACTGTCACCTTGCCCAGCTGAGTGCGCTGTCTCGCTTGTTGTTGTCAGCTACCTATGTTCATGCCTTTGCAGTTAGACTTTTAGAAACAACGTTGTGGCAGAATATTTTACATTTTTGAAGATAAATTTGGGGCGCAGTTATATAACAAATATAGTACTTTGGATAGGTGTAATAGTATTAAATATTTTTTTTTTCCCTAGCAGTCTCGTCAGAAAATTAATGTGCGAGTCGTACTCAGACACCCAGGATATGTAAACTACACAAGCTCACATTGTACCTTCCTTTTCCTTGGACAGCTAACGCCAGTCGTAAAATACCAGAAATACTTGCAGCACATCGTCCCTCCTAGCTGCACATACATTTTTGCCATGTTAAACACATTAATGCTAAAGTGAGCTACAAAAATATTTATACATAATTGTACTTTTTTTTTCCACTTTGTCATTTACCAGACTTTCTAGTTTATCGGACTATACATCCCCCAAATTAGTGTGGTAAACAGAAGCTTTACTGTACATGCAAGACAACACAGTGTTTTGTGTATACGTGTCGAAGAAAGTTAGAACAGCAAGATGTTGCCTACGGAGAGATAATAAAAGAGGAGGTATAATTTCGGAAACATAGAAGGTCCTGGGCACTCACCCAGGTCACGGGGCCACACAGCTAGGATGCCATCGCGGGAGCCGGTGGTGAAGTAGCGGGAATCAGGTGCCCAGGCACAGCACCAGATGATACGGCTGTGCACGCCTGTCTTCTTGTCCGTGGTCGCTGCAAGCTCATACTTGTTACCTGCACCCACGACAACACACATCACACATGTCTCCCTCGAGCCCTACTCTCCAACTTTAGTTTGTTTAAAGAAACTCACTGCGAGTGTTTTGACGCATGCCGCTTATTCCAACTATGTACAACGATTATGACTCATCTCACTGCAACCTAGCATACTACTTCTACACACGTAAGATTCAAATCCCGTGCCAACCTGTACACGGAAGTCACGGCCTGTCGCAACCCTGGAGGGCAGTCGGACATGTGGGTATGAGGGGTTGTACAAGACAGCGGTGCGTCAGACCCCCTCCCTCGCGCTGATAGCCTACAAGCCATCAGTCGCCTCGGGGCATGCCTGAGTGCCACCAAGAATATGCAAAGGCCGAGAGATGACCAGAGGGTGCTACCCCCACTCCGGCCTCGCAGCAGAGGGACGTCACACTCACTCCCCCGCGGCCACCGCGACACGCGCTACCCTTACTATATAAGTCCATGTGCAGTGGACCTGACCAGTTACTTTTCATCAGTCTTCGAGCTCGCTCCGCCACTTTCAGTGCTGGGGCCCTCTGACCACTGTTAGATCTTCAGCCTCCCAGAGGCTGTCACCAACTTCTCAACACTCTTCAGCAGCCACCAAAGGCTGCCTACATTGACGTCACCGTCAGAGTTCTGCAGCACCAGCGACCAGATGCTCGAGAGACGCCAATCGCCAATAGCTACCAAAAGCTTTCTGTAGCTACCCGACATACCACACTTAACTTCTTTGTCTCCTACAGACATCTCTATTAGAGTTAGAGTTGTAGTAAGCAATTTTTATTTTTGACAGTTTAATTTCACTTCCCCCATTAGCCTAGGACCTGATCACCTACACCTGGCTACCGTAGGTTTACTTCCAGGCACCGGTCTTCTTGGTAGGAGATTACGCGTCACTGTGTTTACTATTCCCTTATTAAACACAGTTTTGTTTCTTTTAACTTCGAGTCTCATTCATAGAGTACTTTGTAAACAACTGCTGGGAGAACCTTGAGTCGAGTACCGCCAACCAGGAACGGGAAATTATTACTACGATCTAGCTACAACTGGAGACTACCCCTCAAACAGCTCCAGTTGCAATACACACATATTAGATGGCCATCTATTTTATTTCTGCCAAGTATACAGGTACTGGAGGAGTAGAATAGAGGAGGAGTAGAATAGAGGAACTCCGACCACTAGCAACACTTTCCACCCAGGGAAAGACAGTACGCCTGAGTTATATCCCTACTGGAGCACCGAGGTGCTGGCGGGGGTATCTGCTTAGGTGCTACGGGCTGGCCTTTGTTGGGATCGCACACCCAGTAATAGTCTTCGTGGCCCACGTGGCTTCAACGCTTCTGGTTAGCCCACTAAGGTGGGGGGACCTTCTAAAGCACCGGGCTCGTGCTACCAAACCACTATTGGACAACACTATTCTAGGGCTACTCGTATCCGTAGTGCTTGATTCATAGTTCTCAGAAGCTTACCCTTTCTATGCAATTATGGCAAGGAGGGAGGAGCAAAGAGTTGTGTGCCTTGCTGCCAAGCAGTCGGCTGGTTCCGTCCTAATCAATGAGCCAAACAAGATAAAGCCACTTTGCTCAGATCATTAGAACGACCTATGTCTACAGCAGGGTGTCCAGCTACTTTCTCGTCACCACCTCTTTCCACGCATCCTGCCTACCACCCAGTTGTGCGTGGGTTAATTAAATGGACTGAGGAACGCCTTGGCATCTTGTACGCCAACTTCTGGAGCTCAGCAGCTACCACGTGGAACGGTAGTTTTTGCATTGTTACACCTCGGGCCCTCCCTGCAGCCCGGGCAGAGAACAATCGGATCAACCAACTACACCCAGCTAGTCCTTGCACTCACAATGTTAGTAAGCCTGCTACTGCTAGCACCTCCTGCCAGTCGTCTACGGTAACTAGTCATGCCACCAGCCATAGGGCAGACCAATCCAAGGGACTTGTCGAGAACTTTGTTCCTTCTGGTAAGGCCACGTGCCCAGCTACCATATCCAACCGTAAACGCCAGTAAGCACAACCGGCCAAAGTGCAACCAAAGCCACATGTCCGTGATACAGCCTTAGCTAACCGGACATGCATCAAGTGATTTTCTGGCGCCCAACGTGGGGCGTCAGCTAATTGACTGTTCACAGTAAGAGGCAGAACAAGGTCACCCAACCTTGAGACCTAGGAGTCAAACCGGGTTAACCCAGTGGACTTCGAGGAGTCAAGTAAAAACCCAGTGGCGCCAAAGAAACGATAGCCATGTCTACTTCCGAGATCAATGTCGCGTCAGGCATCAATCATAACTCTGGATCTGACACCCAAGACCCGAAATGCAGCCATACGAAATGTCCAGGTATCGGCTTGTTGAGAATCGAAGGCACTCACCGTTTAAAGACATTTTATCACCTCTGCCTAGGTTGGGCTGATGAAGTACAAGATACAGCAGGCCTCGAATACCGTTGCGAAGTCTATCGGCAACAGCCAATGAGTTTTTAGTGGCATTACTAGCCCAGGCCTAGGCATTAACCGTGTCAGATATACCACATGCGGTAAGCTTTTCTATAACCTGTGCATAAAATGGTCCGATGAGTGCATCACTATGCCAGGTACGGCATACCAATGCGAACCATGTAGGAGGAAACACGTCTCCCACTCCCATTGGTTGAGACCGTCAAGGATCTACACACAGCCTGGGACATACGAATTTCTGACTTCGCCGTTCGACCACACAAAGACCCAGTAGCGTTCACACACGAGTGTACAAAAGAATTCTGGGATAAAAACCTGCCACCAAACCAATGGGTAGACAGGGCCCAACTACACATTAAAGGCGTAGCATTAACTTGGTGGGAGAGGTACGGAGAGTTTCTCACAGAATGGAAGCAGTTCTGCAACCGCATTGCATCTGAGTTCAATGGTGAGGAGGTGCTAGCACGGCTAACGACCCAGTTCTACAGTCAGACACAGACTCCCGAAAATGAGGATGAAATTTTCACACACCATAAAGACCAAATATTCCGGCTCATATTCCCTGAAGTCCCAGCAGCAATGGCCGTCCGTTCGATACGCAGGATGCTTTTACCCAGCCTGAGAAACATCCTCCTCACGGCCAAACCAACATCTATCGATGAACTAGTTGAGAGGGCACGAGAAACCGAACAGAATTTCGTAGCACAAGCCAGCTTAGAAAAACTGCAACCAGTAATAACCCCGGAACCACGAGCTCTGCCGGGTGCCCTTTATACCAAAATGTTGGTTCTGCCTTGGTAGTCATTGGAACAAGACTACCTTTACAAGCCTGATGTGCCAGTAGTTCCACCGTTCAAATCTGAGCAAACTATAGCGCCACTAGAGCTACTGAACCCCCCCCCCCCCCAAATTAAGTCGGGAAATGCCGCCGCTGGGGTGCGAAGCGGGCCGCCACCACCGGAGCACAAGGCCCAGAATCCAGGGCTTAAATGAGGATCTGGCACACTCCATAGCCCCACATATCAAAGTGGAGATAAATGGAGACAGTGTATTGGCGTTACTTGATTCAGCTGCCACAGCGAACTTCATTAGGCGCTACGTACTTAATTCAGTGCAAATAGCCAACATACGCCCGCAAACCAAAACTGTCAGAATGGCTCAGCCAGACGCAACCCTACAGGTAGATGGTCGTACTACGATACAGGTGAACATACACAGACTCTCAGCTCCCTACGAGTTTATAGTATCACCGACATTATCAGAAGCAGTTATACTCGGCTGCCCATGGCTTAGACATCAGTGCATTATTGATCATGGACAACGCCGAGTTTACATGGGCGAGCATTAGAGAATAACAGTAAACTGGGATCATAACTCAGATGACATCATACCCGCAACCATAGATCCTATGCGAATCAATCGTGAACTCAATGAATCTGAGTTAAATCAATTGGAGCAGGTAATGGGCGAACACACTAGTGCATTCGGACAAGGAGGGTTATTGTGCCAGACTCAATCCATCTGCCCACCGACGCAACCTAATTATGGGGTGGCGCTCGCCACCCCACCTCACCCCTGTGCCTGAGATGGTCCGCGGAAAAGGAGAATATAAGTCTGTGCGCTACCAGAAGACACCGTTGTAGTCGTGTTGTTCAGCCGCGACATCTCGCTCCACCACTCTTGTGATGAAGCTCTCTGCCGACCTCAACGTCCTAGTGACCTACCAGAAGCTCTTCATTTTCAGCAACTGCGCCAACCACCAACAGAAGTTCTTCGGCGACCTACCAGATGCTCTCCAACACTGTAGTCGCAGCTCCTGAAGACGCCATCAACACCTTACCTTACCTGCTGGTAATGGCATTGCTTAACCACTAACTCCTTTGGTAGTAGTCCACGAAGGTCCCTTCTGGACACATCAACTCTTGCCTTACCTGCTGGTAACAGCAATCGCTTACTACTAACCCCTCTGGTAGTGGTCCTCGAAAGTCCCTCCTGGACAACTGTTAGAATAAGTTATGGTCAGATATTTTCATAGCTACCTAGCTGGATCGCCTTGTTCAGTTTAGGAACAGGTCTCCTTCATTGGATACTGATAGATTAACTTCTGTGTTTAGCTCTGGAATAGTTAAAGAGGTAGTACAGGTTATTGTATATAATTCTTTAGACAATATATACGTATTCTTACTTACTACTGAGTTCTTATTTTATTAAGTAACTGCATTAGTCCAATGTAGATGCCACGTCTGGTTTGAGTTTCTCTACATGAGCCCCAGCTGGTTCTCTCCCCTTGGGAATGTGCTGGCCTGGTTTGGCCTAATTCTTTTCAAAATTACGATGGATACCCTACCTTGGGCCCCAAAAAGTACTTCCCTTTGACTCATGACAGACCCGACTGACTGGCTGCCCGTGTCCCTGGATGACTTGTTCAACGCTAGGCTATGTCACGTCTTTGGGTAGCTAGTTGTCTCTTGGCACTGGTGCCCGACCAGAATACAATACTGGCCTAGTAGGCTGCCAGCTTGGTATGAAGTCCGGCTCTGGCAATACAACTCTGCGTGGTGCAGGCTTAAGGGGCAGAACGGAGTTCAAGCGAGCAAGATGGTGCATCTGGTCCATGGGCAGTTTCGCTAGTATTGGTCCCTTGGCTCTGGTTACACTTGACTGGAGTGTGGGTGTGCTTTTGAAGTACTAAAGTTTTCAACTGGCATGGAGCCGCTAGGTACTGCCAGAATGTAGGTGGACCCCTCATCGAATGCACCACCCCTGCACCAATGGATGGTATCCTTCCGCAATACGGGTGGGTGGCTCGAACAATGCTGTAGGAGTGATGGATGGTACTGGTATGGTGAGTCGTCGCAGTAAAGCAACTTGTTCACGTGGACTCAGTAGCCTGAACCTGCTGGGAAGGATGCTAAGCCCTTGTGGATATTTAGAGATAGCCCTTGCCTTCTTATGAACACCCCCACTATGAGTGTAAGGAATTTGACTCTAAACTAGGATCGGGCCTGCAAGAGCTGCACTCACTCTTGACTTCTCCACCGGAGGTGTGGGAGTCTCGAGCTGCAAAGCGTTGGCTGCAGGAACTGAATGGTGTTGTCACATTGGGGTTGGTCTCCCTTGCACCGGAGTGTAACCCCACACGGCACCGCAAAGTGTGCGATGAGAGGAGTTCACCCCAGCCGGCAAGCCGATCCCACCAGGAGAGTACCTAGCAACATGGCTCTACCGTTCCTCCCACCTGCATGTTAAGAATAGGTGGCATTGCAATAGTGGTGAGGTGAGTGTCTCGAGGTCACTGGTTTCTCCAGGCTCGAAGAAGTTCCCCTCCTTGGCACCACAAAGTGTGCGGTGAGGCGGAGGCGACTTCAAGCCAGCAAGCCACTTTCCAGAAGACGGTATCCTAGTGTCGTGGCTCTACTGTTCACTGTGCTGGGCAGAGAATGGGTGGCCTTCCAAGGATGTTTTGGTCTGTTGTCAGTGTGGATTCAGAAAGAGCAAACCCAGTCTCCGTCAGATCCGATGATGGTGAGGGATAGGAGGTTGGAGTTACACTCGAGAAGTTAGACAAGATCAATGCTTATTTAGCTGTAAAAGAAAATAAACAAAGATGGTGGAAGTGCTACCGCCTATCCACTCGGGCTTTGCGGAAGGTAAATACCCTAGTGTAAAACAGGGGAAGTCATGGTGTGCAAAGCTATGGGAGTAGGCAGTTACTGGTGTGTGTGAACTTCAGTTTACTCCTGTGGGCTAGCTATACTCATTGGTTGACCATAAGTGACTGAACGTATGTTATTGTGCTGAGCTGATGACACAGTTGGTTCTTCCTTAGTAGATGGCTAGAGAGGATCTTCAGCCCCATGAGGTAGCGGTGAAGTAAACTGGAGAGGTGCAGGCCTCAACAATAATGGCTTGTGCAATGAGAGCCCAGGAGAGGAGTCAGAAGACAGATCAAGTATGAAGCAGAACTGACCGTCTGGAGTCCGGGGTACATCTCCTTATGTATTCCTCCGTTACTCCTTCCTTCACTGACATAGGTCGTCTGGAGAGGGGGTTAGCAGGTGCAAGCCCAGCGCCTAGATCCTTGGTGAGAATGGCATAGTGGAGAGTTGTGGGATCTAGGTATCATACTTGTGGCAGAATCCCGCGGCACACTGCTAGCACAGGACCTCTTTCTTGGTCCGGGTGGCTCAACAGGCGGAAATAAATTCCATTATTGGGATGTCTGTTCTGGCCTGGTAGACACATCAATCTTGTAGGCGGTGGTGGTGAATCAACTCCGTTGACAGCTACTAGTGGTATAGTCGCACTGATGATTAGGAGTCATTTATTAATACGGACAAGACGTCATGTATGAGTGCTTTAAATAACCACTGTGGTCATCAAAAAATTTAATTAATTATTTCTTGTGATAGCCAAAATTTATTTTTCACCCAATTATATATTTCTTCCTAGTAATGATTAAAATTTAGCACTCATCTTGCTTTTGAATTGTCTTACATTCGGATAAATATTGTAATTAGCAAGAGAATGCAGAAGGCAGATGTGGTAAGGGTCACACTGTGCTGATGTGACAAAATTCATGCCTGCGAGTAGCATATTGTGCTATAATTAGCCATGACTGCATCACGCAAGTCCCTGTTTAGGCAGCTTTTGTTGGTGCAATGTAGCTTGTGGACATGGCCATTGCCAGTTAATAATAGACTTTACAAACTCCCACTGAGTGCAGAAATAATGTGTGAGACATGATTGTCACCCAGATTGGCAGCATCTGCAGCCTGTCCTTTTTCACCTCTGTTTAGGCTGAAATATTGAAACTACTTAAGTCTTTCCACTGGCTTGAGGGGTCATTCAGGGCACCACAAGATAACTGATGATTATCTCTCCTGCCTTCATAATAAATCACCTCATGATGATAGTGTTTGCTATTGGACATTAATCAATACAGCAATTCTATTCTTGATTCTCGTTCTTTTTTATTGTCATGGGATGTTTGGTGCTGCTGCTGCTGCTGCTGCTGTATAACCTAAATGGAAATGCATATTCTAAAATAAAATTCAGTTGTAATGTATTTTTTGCATGTTTAATTTTTTTTCAACTGTGATTTTATCTATGAATCTGAGTCTCTTGCTAACAAGTGACATGAGTGAGACAATCTGATGCTTCTTACGATATCATCTGGTATGTTTGGAACCTTTGAAAGGTCCTTCACACACATATAAAAGGCTTTTTTCCACTGCATTTCAAATGCACTTAATGTTACAATTTTTGATATAGTAAAGTATATTTTAGAGTTGTGGAACTCCTATATTTCACCCCCCCCCCCTTTTTTTTTTTACTTTCCAGCAATTTACAAACCTTTTTTTTTGTTCCAATGTCTGTTTTTACAGCATTTGTTTCCTTCTTTTTACAGTTTCCAGCATTTTGCAATGATTTTTCCCAGTCCCATGAGAAGTGTACAACAGGGGTTTCGCTGTATTAACTACGAGATCTTAAAATAACCTTGTTTAACTTACAAAGTTAGTGAAAACAAAAAGTAACAGTGATTGTACTTGGCATTTAACAACATTGCAACAAACTGCTGACAGACATAGGAGATGCTGTAACCTGGTGTCTGGCGGTGGAAGAGGCTCCAGCGACGGTCGCGGGATACAGACAGAAGGCTGTTGCCATCGGGAGAGAAGGCGAGCTGCGTGACAGTCAGCTGGTGTGACACCAGCCTGTCTAGGCACTGCCATGTGCCCGTGTCCCTGTGTCAACACACAACACACTCACAGCTCACACCTCGCAGCTCAACGTGAAAGTAACACACTTTAAAAGGACTGGACTGGAGTGGTGGAGAGGCTCGTGACATTTTTATGGAAATAATTATATTTTTCTTGGAATTCATAAATTTTGCAGACTGTTATAAATGTGAAATATAAACCTACAGTGGTACAAAAATTTGTAAGCACTGTGTAACATTATAATAACGCTTGGTTTTACAAATAATTTGAATACTAAATTAAACATGAAATTCATGCGAAATTGTTAAAACTGCTAGATTGAAGAGTACGAATTACACTAGCACAAATTGTCTCATTAAAAGATATGAAAATACGTAATTCTACACACCAAAGTTGAGAATATCAAAAGAAAAAATTAATAAGAATGTTATTTCTAGAGGTTGCAGGAATAGTATAATTCACTTTTCATAAATTTTTAAATAAAATAGAGTAACATTTTCAAAATATAAATGGTTAGTTTCAAAGTTAGATATTTACTAGAGAACTTTGTCTTTTAGCATCTCAATGCCAAGAATTCCATTTCAACTGCTAGCAATGCATACAAATTACTATCATTCCACTGACACAGGAAGAAGTTATCAAACAAACAAAACACCAAATAATATACTGTATTTTCATTTTTCAAATAGATAATGTTCCAAGGTAGCTTTAGAAGAAAATTTGCAGTCTGCTGAATTTACTTTTAAACAAACTACTGATGCAATTCTGACTAGGGACGTTCAATTGGCTTGGGCTATTCACATCAACATTTGACACACTACGTCTGAGGTTAAGTGCAACACAAATCTTGATTACTTGACTTTTGAGAAATGAGGTTTGTGTCGTGGTCAATTTGACAGTTTTGGTTCGTGATGCCAGAATCACGAGAAACATAGGAGGTGCCTTAATGTTTCCTGGGTGCTTGACCTTTATACAGACAGGTCATGTGGCCTGTCTGTTCAGTATGAAGTCAGGAGCCACTGTGATGACCATGCAAACGGACTGGCCTTTATTAACTGGATTACCTGGTGTCTTGATGACCTGCCAAGACTGCTGTTCTAGTTGACGCGCAGGCTGCTGGTTGCCGGTGCTCTCTTCAGGATGTCCAGTGCTACTGGGGTTACAGGTGTCCGAGGTGGGTTGGTGCTGGCTCCCAAACCACGGGCAGGCAAAGCCTCTTCTCCCTGGCCTATGGCCTCTACCAGTGGGTGAGGCATCTAGAAGTGCGGGTGGTGAGAACTCAGCCCCACGTACGTGAATAGCAAAGTGCACTTGGGGGATCAGGATTTCAAAGCAAGCTGGTTTTGGAGGCGTAAGCTGCCCTTCTTAACTGTCTCTGTGCATCGCCCTTCCAGGTGTATGGCATAGGAAATAAAGGTGGTAACTACCGCCTCACAAAAGTGCAGCAGGGGATGCAACTCCCTCTGTGCAGTGCCAAGAGTTGCAGCCACACAGGCAAGAGTCATACCCGTTACTCCAGAGCAGTGGACAGAGTGGCGGTGTGGTATCCTCAGAGTGTCAGTTCATCCAAAACTAACACCTACCACTTTCTGGCCCCATAATAAGCGGTGGCTAAGTATAAGTTAGTCTGGCTTGGCTGAACACCTAGTGGAAGAGTTTACAGTGGTCACGGCTCTACTGAACTCTACCCAGGGGCAAAGCTTGGGTGGCCGTTTAATGTGTGGGTATTTGGCTTAAAAGCTTTCTTTCTGCCTACTTCACTCTGTTGGGATGAAACTACTTAAAGATAATGACACAGTGACAATCAGAAAATAGCTTACGAAACACATATTGAATTCAGCGAGAATAAAACATGGTGGCCATGTACTACCTACCATACTAACTTGGATTGACGCGGATGTTTAAACTACGTTCAGTCACGTGGAAGCAACCTGGTTCTAACCAGTAGAAGGCGATATCTGCTAGAGAGTTACTACACTGTCCTAACTATGACCTGTCCTGAAGTAGCTGCTGATGGTCCAGTGTCTGTCTCGGGTGCAGAAGAGGCTTCTGGAGGGGTTGTTGACAATAATATGCTTCTTCTGACCCTGAAGAGAGCAGAGTAATTAACGGTACCAGAGCGCGCAAACCGTCGGTGACTTCCTCTCGCCTTTATGAGACAGGTGGAAGTTCTTGAGCTGCGCAGAGCTATTTATCCTGATTTATTCCTGGGCTGGAGTAGACGAGGAGTGAGAAAAGAGATAAGTTCCTCCTGCTGAGCTCAGCAGCTGTCGTCTGCTGGCATTGTCTGCTTCGTGGTGGAATCGCCGTTATTACGGACTTCAACCCTTATCTCATCCACAGGGTGCGTACTGCCCTCCATCGGCATGCCGTACAACTACGTGGCCTTGGGTGGCAGATTCGGTGCCTCGATCCAGCAGTATAATCTCATTTTGGGGGGTGTTGACATGACATCTGGCTTGGAGAGAAGAGTGAACATGAACAGTACAGCCTCTACAAATACTTGGACAGTGGGGTGAACGGAGTTCAGATTGGGCAAAGTCGAGTGTATATCACAGAGGCAGAGACCATATTGCATCACTACAATGCACAATATATTAGATATGGGTCAAACGTTCGAATTTCCAAAACTGAACCGGAACTTTAAGGTTATGTTCGGGTTCCATTCAAAATTTATTGCCATGTCAAAGATTGGTTCTAGTTAGTTTGAATTTTCCCCAAAATAAAGGAAAACATTTGTGAGGAGTGGTAGAGGGGTAGTCATAAATTATCCACACCTAAACTGTCCTGTGATGTTTAAAGGGAAGTGTAGTGGAAGAGCCTAGAGGATTGCTACCTGGGTGAAAAGGGAAGAGGCAACACAGTTTTTTTAGAGAAGGGTAGTGTCACATTCCACCACAGCAAAAAAAAAAAGGAAGCCAGCCACCCATCCCAGTTGTTGACATTCTTCTTTTGAAGACCATATGGTTACCATGACCTCACAGAATGCCACAATATTTTTGGCTTTTAGCGCCAGCCATGAGTTATTTAATAAAAATATTCACCAAATATATGGCATTTGCCACAAATTCATTTAAAATAAAAGAATAATTTGTTGCATACTTACTAACAAGGCCCAAAATTGTTGATAAATTCCTGGAACTTGTTGCAAAAATCATGGTGTGCACTATACACAAGTAAATATGGTACCTCACATCAAAGAAGTTGATAATAACAATGCCACACAACAAAAATTACTGAACAAGTCATTATTTGATTATTGCTATTATTTAATTAAATGATTGTATACAAAATAAGTGATTTGCTGGAGTTTTTGGAAAAAACATTTTCAATTACATTTTTTTTGTGTTGCTTATTTGTGGTTTTCACATACCACATCTAAAATGACTAGAAAGATACATTTCCCAGTGTTATGATAAAATATCATATCAACCAAATCTATAAAAATTAAAAGTTAATATTATGTAAACTATGTACCTATTTACACTGAAGGAAAAAAATAAAAAAATAAATAAATAAATAAATATATATATATATATATATATATATATATATATATATATATATATATATATATATATATATATATATATATATCTATCTATCTATCTATCTATCTATCTATCTATCTCTCTCTCTATGTCTGTGTGTGCGTGTGCGCGTGCGTGCTTGTGTGTGTATGTGTGTGTGCGTGTGCATGCGTGTGTGTGAGTGAGAGAGAGAGAGAGAGAGATAGAGAGAGAGAGAGAGAGAGAGAGAGAAACATGCACACACACCCCCCATGCACTCGCTCGCCCCCACCTACACATGTGCACCCACATGCTTACACATGCCTCCCATGCAAACACACACTCACGCATGCACACCCACTCATGTACACACATGCACATGTACACACATGCACATGCACCCATGCATGCACGCACAAGCACCCATGTGCATGCACCCACACAGTCGCACAAAAACACACACACAATCCATACATACCCATGCATGCACCCACATGCACATACATGCACATGTGTGCACACACACACACACTGTGTGCATGAGTGTATGTATATATGTCACACACACACACCTAACCAACATCTGTTTCTTCATGAGTGAACTGTACATAGTCCTTCCTGATAAGTGTTCTACTTGGACAATGAGGATGAGTCCTGAAAAGGACTGTAATGATGGGATTCCCTTTTTCTGGCATGTCTGTGAAGAATAAGGAAGGTATGCATTAGCAGGGTTCGTCACGAAGAGAATCACCTGACTGACGCTGTGGTTGAGTGGTCAGACTACTCGTAGCAAGGGGTTTTGAACGAACAGTTCCGAGCAGCGAGTGCTGGAAGACTGAAGTATAGAAGCGTTAGGGGTGCAGGCTGGTCAGTGTCCAAGCAAGGAGTGCCGGATGACAGAAGTCTGGTGCAGTTTTATCTTTCCCTGGTGGCTAGCGTGGTGGGATTAAGAGAACTGGTCAGGAGTCGAAAACTGTTCCTCCCTTTATACTCCTTTGAACAGCTGCCTAATGCTTATCAGCTGGCATGTTGAGGACGAGGGGCCATTGCTGAGCGGGGGTAGCGAATGCATGACTTGCTAATGTGACGGCACCGGCACCGTGTCTAGAAGGGGGAAGTACAGACAAACGAAAACCCTACTAGTAGTGCTATCTAGCAGCAGGTAAAAGAACTCATTGCCTGCCCATATATATATATATATATATATATATATATATATATATATATATATATATATATATATTTATAGGGGCAGGCAATGATATATATATATATATATATGGGGCGAAGTCATCTGTAGAGTGCGTCTCTCTGTGGCACAGCATGCGTCAAAGTTAAATGTTATTTTCTACTTCCAACAAGAAATAATTTTTTTACGCAATTCAAAATTTGCATAGAATTAATTTTTACACTAAATAGCCAAATGCTGCCACACTTCAGAATCCATTATTTACTTGTTATCTCGAAAATAAAAGTAATATCACATTTAACATAAAGAATTACATTTTCTGTACCAACGCCACATGCAAATTCGCTGTAATAAAGACTTCTTAATGCCAAAATGGTCAAAGTGTTTATTTATAGTTGCATTACTAAACTGTAATGACCATAGTTTACACTGATGGCGTAACAACAGTTTACATGGATGCCATTTTCCAACTACCAACCTCTGAAGTAATCGACCGGAATGACTGTAATGTTACTCATGCCAATAGCTTGGAAAATCTTGTGCACGCAGGGAATCAGTGACATCTATGGTAGTTTATTTTAGTTCATGACTGATGAACTTGTTTCTTTACAATAACAAGATTGTGTTTGCTGACTTGTGCTATTTTTTTGGGAATAAGTTTTACGCGTAAATTATTATTTTGCATTGACCAAATTTGGCGGGAACAAAGAATATAATTGCGGTTCTCAAGGCTAAGAACTAGTGAAACCAAGAACCGAAAACAGAACTGAGTGATCTCTAGTGGAGACAATAAGCAACTAACAGTTATATATGCAAAGCACAGAAGTATGTACCAGAGCAGAATGGCTGCATGTGCGGCAGAGGTTGCACGGCAGGAAGACGCCAGCAAGGCACCATCGGGCCGTGCTGCCAGGGCGTACAGTTCGTAGCCATGCCCGTACAGCTTCCGCTCCTCTGGCCACAGCGTGTTCTGCAGGAGGTGCTCCTCCGTTGGCGGCTCTGCAACAGACACGAGACTCACCACTCAGCCACTACGTCTGAAAAGTCACTTTTGTCAACTAATTTACTTTAAAGGAATGAACATTAAAAGTATGTTATAATTTATTTAAAACTTCTCAAATATTGACTGAAACCTTTGAAAAATCATTCCGTGAATTAAGTGTTTGGTTGTTTCTTGTGCAATACGTATAAGCATTTTATACTTCTTTTAACATGAAGGTTTTTTATGGTATTTATATCAGGGTGGCTACCAATTGGACGAAATAAAATTCCCTAACTTTTCCCTGTTTTCCACACAAAAATTTGTGATTTTCCCTGACCTTTCTTGTAAACTAGAAAATGATTTTTGACTGTTCTATAGTACTAGTGTTGATGTAAGAGTGTAAATGTATGTGCAAGCACATTCACACATGACACCCTGTTTCATCTTACCAGTGGCGTATATGATATGCCAAGTTAGTGAGCCATATTGAGGCAAAAATATGTAACTATACCAAGAACACATCATTACAAATTTACTGAATCACTGCTACAAAAGCACATTGCTAAATAAATCTATGTAACAATAATCACAAAAAATTTACTAAGAAACACTATACAACATTTTTTTTTCAACTAAGCAAATTGTTCTCACCCTACATTGTAACAAAGCTATTCGCATAGCTAAAATTTAAAATTATGCTCTTCTGAAGGTCAAAACATGCAGAACCTTAAAATGTACCTTTCAGTAAACAAAACAAATATTATTTTTCAACCAAACAAGTACCCTATGCTCACTGTAACACATGTGCATTACTATTAACAAGCATTTCAGATAAAATAGGCCTATTACGTAGAGAAACAAATGCATCAAACTTGAATTAAATGTAGACAAACTAAACAATAACTTCTGTACACTGCAACATTTGTGTTAATATTCACAATAAGCACATCAGATAATAAAATATCTTTTAAAGAGACATACAAAATACAAAATCTAAATTACCAATTTTACATGACGATTTTGTCAACAATATATGTCAATTCAAAAACAGTCATAGACATATAAATTGTCTATTAACATAAAAATGTTTGAAACCTCTCCTTCTAAAACATTTGTACTGGCTTAGTTAGTACTTAATTTTTAGTATTGAAACAGTAACCAAATGTGGTCCACGAAAAAAAAAAAAAAAAAAAAAAAAAACTGCCATTTTCAAAGTACAAGTAACTTGGTACCGGTGCATGAAAACCCACGTAGCAGACAGGCCTGAATGCCACTGGCGATTGTAGACTATGAAACAAAATTGCATTGTATTAAATGGCATATTAACTTTGTAATCTCATAAGCAAACCTAGTAATTCCCAAGAATTTATAACAAGGAAATGGGAGGCCATTTTTATTTCAGACAAAAATGTAATCAAAAGCAAGCATGGAACGTATGCAAAAACATTTCTTATATTCTTTCCAAGCTCTGTCGTATTACGTACAATCTAATATAAAACACTGCAAATTAAATTAATTTAAGAACACACCTTTAATTGAAGAAGTTCCATATAAAACAGCATTGCACAAACAACAAAACCAATTGTTACACATAAACACTGAAGATATCCACCTCGCATTCACTTTAATGTCCGGTCATAAATAATTACTCCGCTGTTGAGTCGTTTGCAAACACAGAAAGTCGAGAATAACTAACTAGGTATTTAGTTTCATGTAACGCATTGTGCTTCTTGCTTCAAGACACTTTAGAATAACACATGGATCAAACTTGGGTAATTGGTACAAATCACGTAATGAGCATCCATATTAGCAAAAAGTAACGGGATACAGCAGAAAATGCTGCTGTCTAGCAAGGCGCTAAGAAAACATAGATCACTAGTACACCCTGGCGGTAAACACGGTAGTACGTAATATTGTCACTATCTTTGTCCCACATCCGACAAACCAGGGTTGCTACAGAATGTCAGGATGAAATTTCCCTGACTTTTCCAGGTTTTCCAGACAAAAGTGACAATTTTCCAGTCTTTAGCAGAAATTAAAAAGAAGTCACTAAAAATGTTAATTAAACAATTTAGGACTAAAATAAAATTTCTGGGCTGTTCAGACATTAGTAAAAACTAAAGGTCGCAACTGAAACTATAATATGTTTTAGTACTTAATAATGAAACAACAATCTATAAGAGCAATATGATAATTATTACAATTTACGTACACCACTCTTCAGACTGCTGTTCATTTAGAGAAAATTCTGCTTCTTGAAATAAATTGATCTTGAAATTGATTCTGGAAATCACATTTTGTTTGTGCAAAAACCTTATCATTACGAGATATGTTCAACAGAAACAACCGCAGTTTCCAATACTCCGTATAATTAACAGCACTTACTTCACTCAAATATCATATGCAGTTTTAGGCCAAACATTACTGAATACAGTTTGCTATGAAAATTGAACTTTAGCAGTGATTTTTCTAATGCATCAATAACACGCCGTAAACTGCTCATCAGTTTTGACACAAAAAATAAGAACACAATTAAATTTCTTTTGTAAAACAAACTAACTCTCCTTTGAATATATATATATATATATATATATATATATATATATATATATATATATATATATATATAATATATATATATATATATATATATATATATATATATATATATATATATATATATATATATATATATATATATATATATATATATATATATATATATATATATATATATATATATATATATATATATATATATATATATATATATATATATATATATTATATATATATATATATATCGCTCTCTATCTTTTTTTTGCTTGGCTCTTTCAGCCTTTCACAAATCTGTTTCTTTTCAAGCACCTCTTGTTTCTTGTCTTTATTCTGAATATCTTTCAGCCTCAGAGCTTCCCCATACAGTTCTCTTGCATTTCTGGCACAATGTATCATCATCTTGTAGACCTTGAGAACATACAGACCACCAGATGCCACAACTCCATTGTAAACTTGCCTCTGAGCAACAAGGAATTTTTGAGCTTGGTTTTCAACAACTAACTCTTTGTTAACAGAGAATCCTGTCTGAACTGAAGCATTCTCATGAGACAGGGTTAGAACTTTCTTCACCAAGTTCAACAGGTCTGGCACACTAAAACATGAAAGTAGTATGCTCCAGAAATTGTCCAGCCTTTCTTGTTTGTGAGGATACTTTTTAACATATTATATGACTGCTGGACCAGCACAAACTTTTCTGAAATCTCTTTCAACCCTATCTGCTTCATTTCCCGAAAGCCAGTAGTTAGCTTCTTGAAAAACTTCTAAAGCTGCCTAAAGACATTTCAAACTGATACTAACCGATTTTGAAATAAGAGTTGGGTCACAAAATTATACACCTTTGCAAAGTTATATTTCCGAAATGTTTGTACATAATGTTTGAAGAAAGTGAAGGCAGTCTTTCTTAAAGCATTCCAATTGTAGCTGTGAAGCATTGCAGTGTACAAAGGTGCATAAGTACTGTAGCCAAGACTAACGTGTTTTGAAAATTTCAAGTTCTCTTTCTTAGCTACATCAATTGCTGTAACTTGTTGACAACTCAACATAACCTCTTTCTTAATAAATGTACTCATCAATGTTTTCAAAATAACAGAAAGTTCTGTGTACAAAAATGGTGCCATAGACAGATCTAGATCTGTCTGAAACTCTGTGAGAAATAGTTCAAGTTCTGTGGCAATCTATGCGAAAAATGCAAGTTTAGGCCCTAAGAGGCTATCCCCAAGTGCTGTGACAAGGACTTGGTAGCTAAATGAATTAATTTCCTTCTTGTCATTTTTCACCCCTTCCACAAACTTCTTCAGGTTTGGCAATATGTTCAAAGCTCTTTGTGCTACATCAACATTACACAACCACCTGACAGAACAAAATTTTTTTGGCATATGTGTAGACCCTGAATACAACATATATTTACGCCTTTGCGCTAGAACATCTTTGAACACATTATAAATAGCTCTGAGGAACAACTTGGCAACCTGTTTTTTTTTTTTTTTCAGCAGTTTTAAATGCATTATTCATTACATGTAATCCACATGTTCCCATGAAGAGCATTACAGAATTGTCTGGATCTTTGCCTTCACTTAAATTCTCTTTCAAATCCCTGAGAAACTTGATATTTACATTTGGACCATCAAGAGAGACCTGAAGAAGGTGTTGCAAACTTAGGCGAGATAAAGTTTCCTTGAAAACACAAACCAGGTCTACTAACTTTGTACTTCCCAAAAATGCAGAACTGAAATAGCAAATACATACCTCACCTTCGGATTTGCTCCAGAATCGTACACCAATATCCATCTGCTGTAATTGAGCACACTTCTTTAGGGACTCGTCAAACAATGCTACAAAACAATCCATCTCATTAACTTCACTTTCTAAAATGCATTGGAAAAATGCTCACTTGAATTTCCAGTAACCTACACCAATTTCCCTGACTTTTCCAGGTTTTCCCTGCCCACTTTAAATTTACTTGACTTATCCAGGTTTTCCAGACCTGTAGCAACCCTGTACAAGTTATAAAACTTTTTCATTTATAATTACTATGGTTAAAACCAAAGAGAAAATAGGTGTGTTGGTAATGCCTAGTAAGAAATAGTTCTCATGCAAAATATTGCACAAATACGCTGTGTTATCCGTTTGGTATAATTTTTTACTAGACTTAGTTAAGATAGGCATACGGCAGAGGAATTGCCTGAAAGCAGGAAGTCAGGAATGTTTGAAGTAACCATGAATGGACAATATAAACTGTTCTGATGCTAAAATGAAATTGGAAAATAGTTTCATGAGAACTCAATCTTTTTAACAAAGTTTACATAAAATGTCAACAATGTGGTAACTTATTTATTATGTAATTCCAAATATATGCGGACACATTATCAACCAAAATGCAATTAAAATATGATAACCAATTTGCATACTATTAATATATAAACCGAATATCTAAACTTTAAAAAAAATGTTTCCTTTATGCACATCTTAAAAAATAAAATTACGCAAGTGGACTGCATAGTAAAGAATGAAACAGTAATGAACTTCTTGAAAATTGAGTAAGAAAATACATAGTACCTCAGTGATTTGACCCCATGCAGTTTCCAGTAACCGCTCCAGTCATAGTAGATGTTCTGGAAAATTTTGAACCAATCTTGCCCCCCCTTAAACTACTATAATTCAAAATATACAATTGTTTGCATTAAGTCCCTATTAAATTATCCATAATGCCAAAATTACACTTTCTTTTTTACTGCTTTTTAAAATATAAATAAATTTTATTAAGCGGTCATCTTCCAAAAAAAAAAAATTATACCCTAGGCCATATTGGACAGCCCCTTGTTAACGACAGGAAAAGTCTACACACAATGAGCGCAATGTGTAACTTTTAGTGGACATTAAGTCCATTTCATTTATTTAATTCGGGAAAAATGGAAATGTCAAATAATTATAAACAGGGGTTTCAGAGTGGGACTCGTGGGGATAGGAGAAGACGATCGACCATCTTGCAAGTTGCACTGTACATGTGATTAATACCACCATCCTGGTGCTAGACTCCATCCACTAACAGTGTAGTGCCACTCATGTAAAGGTGACTAACATAGTTGTTCTTTGTAGTATCAATCAAAATCAAATGAAGAGAGTTTTTCCAAAGGGGTTCCGGCACAGCTATATAAGGGGTTTGTGACCTTGGAATACTACACACACATATCTGTACGGCCGACTAATGCTGACTCACCACTTGTCTCATCATTGCTGCGACGTACATACTTCAGTCTTCCCGTTGGCGATTCACCTCAACATGGATTCGATCCTGTATTTTTATGGCATGCTATTCAAGATAAAAGTATGATGCATGTTGATGGAGTACCTGTTCTGGGTAGCCTTTAACAGACAGGTTGCATCTCAGCTCTCCGCCCTACGGAACAGGTTGCTGGAGTCTTGTTAATATGGAGAGTACATGGGGATATGTCAGTACTGAAGACTGTCCTTTGGGCTTGGGAGTGACAGTCTCTCCGGTGAAATTGTGGCCTTGGCAGGTGCAGAGGCAGGCATAGTGTGATATCTTGGTTTTAGTAGCATTGATGGAAGTGGAGAGAATGGCCAGGGATGTTGAAACAGCTTACAACGAAACCCGTTGGTATCACCTGCCTGCCGACACTGAGGTAGATAGTTGCTGGGTTGCAGAGCTGGTTCTCTGTCAAGCTGCTTCTTCCCGTTGGTTGAAGTAGACCTCTCTGACACCCTGGTTTGACTCCATAACCTCCCTGGCTAGAGCCAACGTTTACCTGACTGCCCTCTGCTACCCAATTCTATGGCGAAACATTCGACTGGGGATATATATATATATATATATATATATATATATATATAAATGGAACAGAAGGTGTTCCGTAGGGGTGGGCATGGGTCTAGCTAGAAATAGGGGGTATCAATAGGGTGGTACAGGATAGCTTTCTTGGCCAGTTTCCCGGAGACTGGTATTTTCCCTCATGGTGCAGTGCCCCAAATAACACAGGTCTCATCTCCCTGAATACCGGAGCAAGCGAGACTATTGCTGGTAATCCGGTTCTCTGTCGGGAGATTCGCAAGATGTACACGTGAGTGACCACCACTGTAAACACCAAGTAAGTATCCAGGTAGGGTGGGGTTATCGTCGGCATGCCACTGAAGCTAACCACTCCTCTCCTGCGATGGTGACCAATAAGACGTGGTCATGGCCATACCCTGGTTGCCTGCACAAAGAGGGATGTCAGGTGTCTGTGTGAGCAAGAGGGAGGCGAGTTGGTGTGTTCTCCTGGATGCGTGTCTGAGGAAGTGAAACGAAACAAGGTAAAATGGAGCTACAGGTTATGAAACAAAGAGTGGAAGACACAGGTAGGAAGACACTCAGGTAGTTTATATCTGTTTTATTGGTAAACTTGTAAAACAGTCTGTATGCAAACCAACTGTGAAGAGCCAGATCTAAATTGTCAATTGATATAATGGCGTAGTGCACTATGCAGACTGCAAACTTTGTGATGAGCGCAAGGGTTTAGCACTGTGGCTAATGTAGCAGCTGAAGATAAGAGCTTGTAGATGAAGTGTAGGTCAATGTGCACTTGGTTAGAGTAATGGCATGCAACTGAACTGAGACAAACCCATGTAGGTATCTGTGTGCTTCAACAGAGTAACTGTGCAACGGTCCGTAGCCTGTATGTATACTCTGGGCACCAAGGCAAGCGATGGATCATGGGGAGGGTAACTGGCTGAAGGTGGCTGAACACAGGGCAGCTTACCCTTACATGCAGGAGCTGGAAGAGTGAAAAGGTGGTATGCACCCAAGTGTTGGTGTCATGTAGGCAGTGGGTATACAGACTACAGCTCTAGCTCCACGGGCTTACTAGACATGAACATAGGTCAGTGGCATGTACTACTAATGGAACTTGAGAGAATTGAGTGGGGGGGGGGGGGGGGGCATGACTGTGGCAGATGCTAGAGGGTCTACAGATGTCGCCAGTGGCATGTCAAGTTTAAGCATTTTTTTTTACTGCAATATAAACAATTTAGATTAATATGTTCATATTAAACTATTTTACAAATTTCAAACAAAGTTTGTACAGAATACTCTTGGTATCCATTAGAAGAATCAAATATATGTATAAGAATCTCTTTTCCCTCCTTTTTATAAGATTTCGCTAGTAAGAAAATGGAACACTTATGCCCTCTTTCAGAAATCAATCAACTAACTCCCCAAATTCTACACACAAGTAGTGCTACGGCAGGCCATGTAAACTTACACAATTTAAGTGACTCACACATTTGTTTTCAAAATGACGGCTTTGTGAATATCTAGGTTAGTAAACCCTGTTAAGCAAAAGGTTGGAGTGATTACAACTGAAGTTGATGCTCCTAATCATACCTACATAATGCAGTAGGTGGTATATCAGATTGCAGTTCGAGGAACCTGGGTAAGGAACATGTGTATTTGTAATTGTCTCGGTAGTGATGAATATGTTTTTGGTTCCATCTTCCATATCTCTTGTCAACACAACATCAAGGCCTACCTACCATCTACACTTTCAAGAATTTCATGAAAAGTATTTGCATCATATATAGGAAAGTAGACTCTTAAGTTAAGTAATACAGATAACTTGTTGTTTATTTCTCATATTATAGATGCTTCTCTCATTGCCAAGTGAAATATAGGACTCTTCATGATCTGAGTGGAGTGAAGAGAGATTTGGGCGGCTCTTAACATTGAGGTTTTGACAGCCAATGAGGGTGAAAGTGAGCACGGAGCAGTACTCGAATGTAAGGGCAGGGGAAAAGGGTGATCTCCAAGAAAACCCACTGGCAAGCGGAATCGTCCGGCATGACTCCTATGTGCGGAAATCCGGGAGCAACCTCGCCAGGAATCAAACCAGGTTCTCCTAAGTGGAAAACGAGTAGTCTGACCACTAGACCACCACTGCCTACCCTCTGTTCTGAGTTTGTAAGCATGGCAGTTAAGGACATAAACTACACACTTCATCACATGGAAATGGTGGATGTTGTGTCACTTTTTCTGATGTTGAAACCTAGCGGTATCTGAAAATGACAATACCACAGAAAAGTGACCCAAATTCCCATGTTCAAAGGCAACATCAGCACACTACTTTTCCCAAGTACAGGTAACCCAAATCAACTATGAAAAGTGATACTTGTGGCAGGTGATACAAAATATGTAGATGAGCAGATGAGAACGATGGATACAAAAAATGACACCTCACAAAATTAATTACCCTGACTTTTTTTTAACATTGTTCTGAAGGAAAGTTTGTTCAGACTGTGTAAAATAAATGATGGAGGCTAAAACAAAGAAAAAGGACAGGGCTTCTACAGAACACCAATATTTAATTTCTGTAAGTTTTCTAGGTTTTTGAGATAAATAAAGATAACATATATTTTTCATTTTTTTTAAAGCATACATTAAAAAAACTTAATGAACTGAACACTACTTAAGAAATTGTCATTAAAAAGAAACATGCACACCTATATTTGATATCAGTTTCAATACCAAAACATTCTCACAAAAGAACTTGGCCAAAATATTGCTCATTTGACTAGTATCGTTGACATACACTGAAACTATATAAAAACCCACATTACAATGGAAACAAATGGTGGACGGCCTGTAACCCAAATGTCTTTAACCAATGATAAACCAACACAGTCTCCATTTATTCTATAGAATCATGTTTCCACGGCAAAAGCTGTAATCAAATTTAGAGGAAAATGATGGCTCATTGCACACTTATTTTGCGATTTTGCAGTTTTTAAAATTTTATTTTGCGACTTCAAGGAAATTACTGTACCCTTAAATAAATATTGTAATTATCTGATACACCTGTCATGGCCAAACCCACAGAACATGCAGGCTCGGCCGCAACAGTGCAGATAATTACGGTATTTATTTCAGTGAATATTAATTACTGCATTTGCATAAGATAATTATGGTATGTGTGGGATATACAATAACTACTCAATTTGCTCGCTTGCCACTCTGAACCTCTGTTTTTATTGTACCTCAATTATGTACCATAAAAGTAAATGTCAAAAATCATAATTGTGGTATGTATGGGCTGTCCAAAAATCCCTCAAGGTACTCACAACTGTGTGAATACTATGCTTTAACTAAAATATGGTATATTATGGTACACTTGTACTTTTAAAATTTAATAACTTGTAAACCGTTCATCCGTGAAAGCTTTTTGGAATACTTGCAGGAAGCTTTGGAATGCTAGCTGCCAGCCAAGGTAATTACAATACGCATTTAAAAGTTACTGTAAAAATATATTATGGGTATGTTCCAACCCAAAATAAGCAGATGAAATTATGGTATTATTTTCTAAATTATTGTACAAATTTCGAAAGTTATGATACACTTCTTCAAAATTGTCGTACACATTCTAAAAGATCTGGTGCACTTTTCAAAATTATCGTACAAATTCAAAACATTATGGTATGCTCATACCATAACTAGGGCACAAGAAAATGGGTGTTAAAATTCAATACTTTTCACTATTTTCGTGCAATACTCGATACTATGAAGTATCAAGGGTATCGTGGTATCGAGGATCCCATCCCTATGCATAAATTTACTATTCCCAAAAATATCTATAGCACAAGCACAATACTTGATTTGCAAGGCAATTTCTCACAGCACAATTTTTTTTGGTAGGCCTACCCAATACTTTTTTAACAAATTTATTGGGCTAGTAATGAGAATTCGTTTGCTGTACAGCATATCTGTTATCTTAAAGTTTATGGCAGGTTTCAATTTCTTGGATCAGAGAGTTTTTTGACTCTTCCAGGTTTTCCCTAGCAATTTTCTAAAGCCGTTCCTGTTTATAAGGTTCGCAGGAGCACTGCAATGACGTTCTATTGTGCACAAGCTGCAGTGTTAAAGCTAGTTCATGGAAAACTGTTCACTTTTTAAAGCCCTGCTTAAATTCTACTTGCATGCACAGTGTGTATTCTGAGAACACTGTTCCTACACCATGTTACTAATTAACATCACCATGGCATGGTCACTTTATTCATGCGTCGGCCAAGTAAAACTATAAAATTATTATGAAAGTAAATATTTTACCAAATTCCGAAGTCTTACATTTGTAAACATTCACAAATGCAGAAAGCATAACAAATCATTTCAGTATTCACAAATGTTTACCAAACACTTTTCATTCATTGATAAGCCATATTTTCCTTCCATCATTACCAACTATACTGGGCACTTGCCAGTTAAAATTCATGCAGGAAGGGGCAGTGACAATTTCCAAAGTGCTGAGTTAAAAGTGAACAAATTGTAGCGGTGTTGAGGACCTACCTGTCAGATCTACTGGGATAAAGTACTGTGCTGGAAACTCTTCTTTGTAGTGCCTGTCGTCCGACAGCGGAACCTCATCACCCTCGTACACTGCCTTGTTGGACAGCCCCAGGGCTGGCACTGATGCTCCCCGCGGCATCTCCCCCACGGCTGCCAACACCACAACCACAGCTGCCGGTAAACACCCATGCCCATTTGTACCCCAGGGATACCACGCTTGTCATGTTCTCCGACATTTCCCCAATTTACAGATAGGTTCACTACTATTGAGTGGAGTAGAGGGATGTGGGTAGCTCTTAACACTGAGGTCTTGAAAGCCAATGAGGATGATGTCAGTTAAGTATGGAGCAGTATCAAAATGCAAAGGTGGGGGAAATAGGAGATGCTCGAGAAAACAAAGTGATCAGCGAGGCATTGTCAGACACAATTCCCACATGCAGAAATCCGGGAGCAACCCTGCCAGGAATCAAACCCTGTTTACCTTGGTGGAAGGTGAGTGGTCTGACCACTACACCTCCATGGCCCCACACCCTCGTTATCTATTGCGGTTTTGGCAAACTCCTCTAACATGGTGGTAGGTGCGGGACATGGCACGTCCTTTGGAGCAAGCTTTCTCCTTTAATCACTTCCTAAGTGCAAGTATGCAGGCGGGTGGAGTAGCCGACATTACGACAAACACAATTATAGGCTGTTCACGGTAAAGTGAGCACTTTTGAAGCCCTAGTTACTTTCCCCTTTAAGCCATTTTTTGGCCAATAACCACCTTTATAAATTAAATATTGCTATATACGTAATGAACACAGTTAACTGCACTCGGAAGTTAACGCCCAAGGCTATAATATAATATATTTATTGACTATTATTCGAAATGTGAGGGTTTTCAAAAGTGCTCACTTTACTGTGAATAACCTATAATTGTTGATTCAGTGGGTTTATTTGCCATTTCTGGCAATGAGTACAATTTACACACACATTACACATAGTTTATCACTGACTTGAGCAAGATTGAACGAGTCCTACAAGCGTGTTTTGCCCCTGGTCGTTGGGAGGGTGCGTGGGTGCAGAGAGTCTGTGGATGCTTGAATTCCACCTCGGTGCCTCGGGGCTGATTCCCTGACACACTCACTGCTCTGCCCTGCACGTCCGGCTGGGGGGTGGCTAACATCACAAAATGGCGGCTGCCTGAGTGGAGAGCTGGCGCATGACCCTCTCTGATGGCCGCAGTACAAAAAAAAAGCTTCCAATATTAACGAATAAAATTTCAGTGCACAAAAGTATGTTATGTAAAATTTTTCTAAATATATTAAAGAAATACTTAATTCAAAACTGCCATGGGATTTTAATATTGCGATGAAATTAAAATTGTAACTCCTCTTTTTAATTTTTTTATTTAGATACAGGTCTGTCCCAAAATTTTCTGATTTGTTATCATTTCAGGTAGTTGCCTTTATTTTTTGTCCAGTTGCAGGACAATTTTTGGTATTTTTCACAGTTGCCAATGGTTTTTGTAATTTTCGGGATTTTTGGATAATTACTTTTATTGGAGTGTTTTTTTAATATATATATATATATATGTTTTAGTGTTTGTGTACATTGTACCTTTCTGACCTTAACATAGTAGTCATGTTTTTGTTTGGATTTTAACTTGTAGTGCCTCTTTTTAAATTTTTTTTTCAGGAAGTCCTTTATTTTATTTTTGGTATAAGGGGTTAAGGTCTTATAATTTATTTTGTTTGGATGATTTTAAATTATTTTATAACAATGTTCAGTTTGTCTTCCTGCAAATATTCCTTACGTTTGCTGTTTGGCAGTAGAGGCTTCTAGAGAGATGGTGCTGGAATTGTTTTTCAAACTTCCTTGCTGAGCTCCGCCCCAGCACTCACTTTTGTGCCCGCTGCACCTGTGTTCCAACTTTTGTTTTCACCGCTTCGTCGCTGACGTGTGCAATTATCGTTTTCACAAAGTGTTTTCGTGTTGCTCTGGGTATAAGTTCTGGGAGTTATACAGCTGTGCGATTGTGGTGATGTGAGGGGAAGAGGGAATGTTTCGAGCTGTGGACAGCAGACAAAGTGAGGTGGTACTGGAGCTGCCACATGTGTATGTAAGTAGGGCGTTGCACTGTGTGGCAGTTGGAAACTAGAGGTCGCGAAGATCGGACTTGAGGGTAACACTTGAAGCTTGAGGAGGCTGGAGGAGCCTCGGGAGCTAAGCGCTTTGAAAGCTTAGTGCCAGTTATGTATCTATGTACATGTAGTTTGGTTCCAGAAAAGAGTTCAGTAAGTCCAGCAAGTAAATAAGAACGTATTAGTGGATGATGTAAAATATTTATGTTGCTTAATTATGATGCAGAATTTTTAGTAGTACTTGTTTTGAAACATGAGTTCTGAAATTAATGTCGACAAAAGCCATTTGGTTGAATTTTTGCAGCAGTTATTGGTAGAAAACATGCCAGAGTCAGGATTTGCCGTTATTTGTTCAGGTTTGTGGTGAAGGGAGTTTAAATTAATTTTTGTTTTGAAGTTATTAGTTGACACATTGTCTGAATAAGCCCTTGAGAGGTATTCAAAGTTTTGCCGATTATGTTGGACTTTTTGTTTTCTTGTTTGTGTTTGCAAGTTTTTATTTGACATTGAGTAACTTTTGTCCTTTTCCCGCACGTCGATAAAGATGTGCACCAGCAAAAACCACATTGCTCTTAAGTAACGTTTATTTTGAAGCTTTTTCGGTTCATAGAACTGACGAGATAAAGTTTTTTATTAAATGGAAGTCAGTTTTTTTGTGTGTGTGTAAAGCTATTCATACAACTTTTTTTGTTTTGTTGTTAAAAAAAAAAATTGAACAATTCTAATGGAAACAAATATTTGTTTGTATTTATTGAATTGGAAAGGAACTGTAAGAAACCGAAGTTAAGTAACTATTCTTTTCTACTTAAGTTTTCAGTCAGTATTTAAAAATTTATTGTAGACCAACAATATTAAATTTTGTTCTTACAAATTTCTCAAATGTTATAGACATGAAATTTTACACTTAAGAAATTAAGTAAATGATAACGTTTTGAATTTTTTTTGTTTCTATTATTTAATAGATATTGCAATCTCCCCTCTTATCTGGTATTTACATGGAGTTATTTATTCTACTTGGGTCTAAATTGAAGGAGTAAAGAATGGTGAAGCGTTGTGTTCAGTGATGAGTCCCAGCTCTGCCTTGGGACTAAATGACTGTTGTGTGCATATTTGATGACGGGAATTGTCCACTGTGTATATGGCAGCAACATTCGAGACCAATTTGTTTGATATGGGAGCCATATCCTATGATGGCCTCTGGTGTTAATACAGGAAACAGCGCACTACACATCCAGATTGTGCCTTCACGTCACCCCAGGCAAGGTCTCAACTACGAACTACATTTATCAGAAGGCCTACAGGATATGCCCATTATCACGGGAGCAATCACAGACACATAGAGATTGTACTGTTCACATCCGTTGTTGGAAATCATGCTCGCCTCCCTTAAGTGCGAACGAGCCACCAGCCAAGTGGCCGAGACTGCCTGCTTATATCAGATTTAATGTGGAAAAAAAAACAAACAAACAAACACACACGCACGCACGCGCTCGTTGGAATGTTTAAGGTAAGTTTCTAAAGAATGTTCACTTTTGTAAGTGCTGAAAACACATTCTTACATGACGGCATTCTTCATGGAAGCGGACTTCACATAAACACTTTCATTTATACGTTTACATACACATCAAGTCAGATTTAAGGATGATTATTATAAAAATAGAAGAAGCTAAAATGTCATTGTAATGCCGAAGTCTCTGTATTCAACTTAATCACTGGCACTGCGGTGAGCATCCATTTGTAAAACTACCTAATTAAATGGGCTGTCAGCCACTGAAACACTTGAACCATGAGCTGTAATATGTCTATCAAAAGTTACTGACTTACAGCTTTGTACGGCTGAATAAAAATTTAATTAGCAAATAGTTGAGTGACTAATTACTAGTTCATTTACCTTGTTGGATCTTTATATTTTAACTGTACTGGATACTATTGAATTTTTATTTACCCTAAATGTGATTGTTCTGCTTACGTCACTGTCTTTGGCTTGCGGGTAAATTAACTGCGGTGTACGTGACCAGTCTATAACAAGTCCTTTTGCCACGTGCACATAGTAGCAGTTTACGGCTACTACATTGTTTTTAAACTTCGCGCACTTACTGGCGATCTTCGGTTACACCTTCAACGGGCTTCCCTTTTGGACGAAGGGCAGCGTGCAGAGGGTATGTCCACATATACCTGGTTGTGGCAATTCCCAATACCGGCTAGGCGTGTGCGCTGCCTTGGCGGTACGTGGGGACATCAGGCATTGTGGAACAGCCTGGGGCATCGTAGCATCTACTGAAACAAAGTGGGAGGGTACTCGTTCAAGGGACGTTGAGGCAGTGCGGGGGAGTGACAAGCCCTCCACTCTGACTGCATGGGTTCCTACCCGTACCGCAGGATGTTTCTCTGATGGGGCGGAGCAGGGGAGAAAGATCTCGATCTCGACCCCGACTGCGAGCAGCACAGCTCGTCATGGTACCAGGTCGTGGGCGGTATCGACAGTCTCGGTGGCCAGGTCCTGGGGCTAGGCAGTGGAAGGGAGATTTTCCTCATCCTCCACTGTGGGTGATGTACCTTTTGAGGGGTTGTGGGTGGCACCAACGTTCTCTATGAAAGCGGTCTCTCGCATAGCAAAATGGCGGGGTGGAGCACTTCCAATGTGGCAGCTTGACATCCGGGTCTGCGGGTATTCCTGCATCGCAGGACCTGGGGACAGAGCACGTCTGTTGAAGTTCGACACCCCGGGTAGCAGAGTTTCCTGTGTAACAGGAGGCTTTGACGGAGCACTTTTGTCTGAGCTCGACTTCTAAGCTGGCGGAAGTTCCTGCTTGGCAGGATCTTGAGGTGGAGCACTTCTGGCATGGCAGCTCGACGTCCCGGTAGGCGGGTGTTCCTTCGTTGCAGGTTCTTCCCCGTCAGAGCCAGAGGTCCACTTCGTTGAAGCAGGTACGGCCTTGACATCTAGCTTCGGGGTTGTACTAGGTGGTGATGTAGGCACTGGTACAATTCCTGCACCTCTTGCCGAAGGAGCCTCTGATAGTTCTCTAATTTGGCTAGATCAGCGGGGTGTCTGACGGGGTTCCCGGTCGTGTGGACTCCGCCATGACACTTCGGAGCAGCCAGAAGGTGCTGTACTGCGTTTGGCTGCGATTTTCTCAGCGTAGCTGTGTGGCGTTGAGGGCATTGATCTGACGAATAATGCACCTTGGCATCGTTCTTCCTCTATCTTGAATGGGGCAATGTAACTGGGAGCCCTGTTAACGATGAGCAGCATCAGCTCAGGTCTTGGTGTGGGTGCCCGTTCGGTATCAGGAGCAACCCTCTTGGGTGGGGGTTTGTCTTCATCTTCGGACTGGCCAGGAGAATCTCCTTCGGTGTCTTCATCCCCAAGTGTCAGCAAATTTGCTGGGTAGGGTCATATCTGGCCTCGGGTAGCCTTTCGTATTCGTCCTTTTATATCTTCGGCCCAGTAGATGTTGACACGTTTGCCTACTATATGGTGCGGTCCCTTCCATTTGTCAGCAAGGCCAGAGCTGAACTGGTTGCTGGCGTTGCTCAGAGGGTGAATTCAAAGAAGGACGGCTTCCCCTAGGTTAAATTCTCTTACCCCAGTTTTAGGTTGTGGGTATTTCATGAGAATGTATGCAGTTTGGGTTCGCTGGGCGTGTATAGTGCGGGCCAAGGCTGCTAGCTGAACGTCCTCGGGTTGAGGCATGTCCATTGGCTCGCATTCCCACTGCCAGTCGCCTGGTCGGTGTAACGTTTGTCCCAGGAGTAGGATGCTCAAACTGTCAACGGCTTCATTAGTGCGGCATCGAAGGGATAACAGTATGCTGGGGATGTGTTTATCCCAATGCTTGTGATCGTTACCTACATTGATACAGAGGCTCTTCTTGATCTCCTGGTTCCTCCGTTCAGTGGAGTTTTACTTGGGGATGGTAGGGGGGAGTAGTCCAGGTTTCTACCCCCCACTCCTGACAGGTGCTTCGCCATTGATGGCTCGTAAACGGTGTGCCATTATTTGTCAGTATGGCTTTTGGATATCCCCATCATGAGAAAATCTCCGTCTCCATTTTCTGCATGATTGGGGTGGTTTCTTGGCTGCGAGAGGAAATGCCTTTACCCATCTTGTAAATTGATCGGTTACAACGAGCAGGTAGTGGTTCCCTTTAGTGCTCCATGGATACGGGCCCATCAAATTGGCGGCGATGTGGGTCCAGGCTGTCTTGGGTCTCCTTGATTTTGCGATAGGAGGGGTAACTGGGTAGGCTTTGCCGCAACAGCCCGTCATGCAGTTACTAACGTACTGCCGGACATCGTGGCTTATCCCGTCCATTATAACAGGTTTTAATGCCCAACAGGATTTCCCTAGTACCTAGGTGACCAGCTTCGGGATGGTCGTGGTGGTGCCGGCATATATTGGCGCATACATGTGATGGAACCCAGATTTTCCAAGGTGTATTGGGCTGTCCACTACTTATCCACAAGACGTCATCTCATAGTTCGAATCACTGGGGCTGTTCCTGTAGTAGGCATCGGATGTTGGGTCCTCCTTCTGGCTTAAGGTTATTTGTTGGCGGGTTATTTGCAGTTGACGAGACGGGATTTGTTCCTCCTCAGCTTAATCCTCGGTTGTTGGGAAATGTGACAGAGAGTCTGGCAGGTCGTTCTCCATTCCTGGGCAATACTGTACCTCAAAGTCGAACTCAGTAAGGAACATGTCCACTGGTCAAGCTTGGCCTTTGAATTCTGGGGCTTGTGTAGCAATTGGAGGACATTGAAATTGGCCTGTAGAATGAAATTTTGACCTTCGAGATAACACCTGTATTTCTTCACGGCCCAGATAACGGCCAGACCCTCTTGCTCATTAATGTGGTAGCGCTGTTATGTTTTGTTTAAACGGGTAGACGCATACCCTATCACATGTGGATGTCCTTCTATGCCTTGCTGGTACAGTACTGTGCCAAGGCGGTTATTACACGCGTCCGTTTGGAGTATTAGGGGTTTATCTCATTGTGGTCGATAGAACTGGTGGATATTCTTGAAGCTATTCTTGAAGTTGGAAAACGCTTGTCGTCATTCCGGACCCCATCACCAACGTGAGTCCTTTTCGAGGAATGGATGTAGTAGTGCCACATATGTTGCAATATTTGGAACGAAGTCTCGTAGCCAATTACACAGACCCAAGTACCGTCATAGTTGTCGCTGGTGATATGACGTGTCCCAAATAATCTATTGATGACTTACTGAAGAAGCATTTCGACAGTTTGCAAGCCATTCTGTGTAATTCGAGCCTTTACAAAATTCATTACAGATGGCCTAGGTGTTACTCCCAGCTGTTGGAATATATTATTACATCATCGAGATAAGCAAAGTAGAACTCGCCGATGTAACCAGTTAATACTTCAGCTGACATTAATCGTTGAAATGTCACTGGGGCATTTTTCAAGTCGTAAGGCATAATCGAAATTGGAGGGTTTCGCCCTGTGGTATTGTAAAGGCCGTATATTTGCGACTGTCCGGGTGGACCGCAACCTGCCATTAGCCAGACTCTATGTCGAGAGTGCTCAATATTTTGGCTTTGCCAATATCTCGTAGTGTATGAGACAAGTCTACAGCTGGAGGAGTGATCAGGTGGCTAACTTCATTCAACGACTTGTAATTTACGCAAAATCACAATTTCCCATCTTTTTTTTGGTACGAGGACCATGTGTGAGTTATACAGGGAATTCAATGACTCTACGATTCCCTGGTCCTTCATATCATGGACCTGCTCCATTATGAGGTCTCGGAAACGGGCTGACACTTGGTATGGACGGTTGTAGACTGGTACGCCAATGGTAGGCCATATTTCATGCTGTATGGAATGTGTCTGTTGTAGAAGTCCTCCTTGTCCGAATGCCCAGGCATGCTCATCTAGTATGGCCTTTAATTGGGAAAAATTTGGTTCGTCGAGTTTGTGATTAATTCTCATTGGGTCGATGGGCATTGGCGGGATGTCATCTAGGTTTTGATCCCAGTTACAGCAATTTGGTTGATTGTGGATGAGCCATGGGCACCCTAGTATCATCGATTCGGAGATGGTTGGTGACACAATGAATTCTGTTGGTGTTGCAATACTTTGAATGTTTATGTTCAGAGTAATGCGGCCTGTTGCATCCAAGGTGGATTCAGGTTGCGCCATCCCTACTATTTTAGTTTGTGGTCTTAGTTCGGCCAGCTGGTCTGATGGTAACCAATTCTTTGTGATAAAATTTCTGGTGGCTGCCAAATTATAATTTACCTCCACCTCTATGTGGGGGGCTATGGTAAACTGTACTTCCTCACTTAATCCCTGGAGGATGGGCCCTTGTACACCGGGGGTGGTGGCCTGCTTCGTACCCCGGCATCGGCTTTTCCCAGCTTGGTTCCAGGAATTGATTTTCCAGCGGGTCGTGTGGGGATATTTGACGGCATTTTGTCAAATCGGGTTGGTGGAACGGCAGTTCCTGGTTTCCGCGGGCAGTCCTTGTTCCAGTGGTTTTCTGGACATAACCAGCATTTGGGTACAAACGCTGTGCGAGGGGTTGTGGTTGGTACGCTTTTATAAGACACAACAGGGTGTGCTCCTACCCCTGGGGCTTTGGTGGATACTAGTTTTTCGAGACTTGCATATGCTGCGAAGTTTTGCTCAGCTTCTCGTGCTCGATTAACTAATTTATCCAAGGTTGTGGGTCTTGTTGTCAAGAGTGCATTCCGGAGATTCGGTAGTTAACATTCGACCGATGGAATGAACGGCAATAGTCTCGTCAATGCTGAGAAACATACGTCGAAACATTTGTTCTTTCTTCATATGAAGATTTTGGCTTCTTCATCCAGTACCTGGGTCTGGCTATAAAACTGTGTTGTTAGCCTATCCAACACATCCTCCCCCGTGAATTCAGCCGCTATCCGGTTACTGAACTGTTTCGAGTCCGTAAACAATTCTTCGCATCTTTCCCACCATGTGAGGGCGATGGCCTTCAGATGCAGTTGGGCCTGGTCAACCCATTGTTACGGTGGCGAGTCTGTTTCTTTGAACTCTCTTTTGCATTCCTGCATAAATGTAACTGGGTCTTTGTGTGGGCGACCTGCAAAGTCAGTTATTTGTATATCAACATTCCTACCGGTAGCTGGATGGCCAGGTGCCGTTCCAGGTTGGATATATATCTGGGAAGTCTTAGATCTGCGGGAATGAGAGATGTGTTTCCTTCTGAGCCTCTCACATTGGTAGGCCATCCCGGGCCTGGATACTCGTTCGTCGGCCCACCCTATGCATAGGTGGTGATAAGGTTCACTGCACGTTGTGCACCTTATGCCTCGCCTGGAGCATGTTAATTCATTACATAAACTTGTCGGCTGTTGCCGGCAAGCAGTACAGCGGTACTCTAAACCGTCTGTCGCTCGGGTCTCTTCAGACCAGCCAATGCAGGCATAATGAAAGAGTTTATTGCAGTAGGTGCATTATATCATTAGGGTGCAATGGCCTGGGCAGTCGGCATGGCTACACTGTACACTGGATATGTTGGGTTCATTGTCGGAGTTCTCGCCAGTGGCAGCGTTGACTTTGGCGTCTGATATTGTAGTGGTTAAGGGCACCATGGGGTGTTTTGATGACTCCACAAAGTCCGCTTGACTGATTGTTTTGACCCTTAGCTCTTACGGTATGGTTGATCTAGTTTGTGCCGTTTACTGCGTACAGCGTTTCGTCTGACGCCCCACGTTAGGCGCCAGAAAATCTCTTGACGTGTGACCGGCTAGGTTAATAGTCATGACAGTTGAATATTCTGTCCGCTAGAACAAAAGCAGGGTGATTGAGTTAGCTAGGCGATGAGAGGCGAGGAGTACTGGCTACTACTCACTTACTCCTTCTTCTTGGGTGCCATGTTGGTGGTGTACTTGGTCGAGTCGTAACGAGCCTGGCCCACTCCGTGGCTGCAATTCCACAGGTGAGATTCGTTTGTCCAGAAGTGGATGCTATCCCAACCGAACTTCACTTTCGTACTGGTCAACAATCCTCTTACCACGGGATGGCATGACGGGTGAATGCGTATGCACGGGGAAACAAATACTACCACAACCGGAGCAGTCGATACTGACTCGTGCCTGAGTTGGGCAGCGCGGTTCTGTTCTGCCTGCCTTTCTGGTGTAGGTTGAGGATGTGCACTCAATTGTCTGGCGGCAAGAAGCTATGTGTGTCGCTCCCTACGCCCGTGGCCATGCTTTTGGCTGAAAGGCATTAAGTCTCCACTCATAGGTTAATGGGTACACCTTGACTCAAATACTGAACACAAGTAATTAGTGTAAGTCGGTTTTTGGCTTGCTGACCAGGCTCTATAAAGTCTCCACTGATCCTCCACGCATGCGGGCTGATCAGAGATGTGGACCTTTTTGGGTCACCAATGCCGCCACTGAATGTGCGTCCACACAGGAATGAACGGCAGATCTCAAGCCACGGTATATCCCGGCACTGGAAGCAGTGCTGTGGGATAAGGCAATAACTTGAGACATTTTCCCCCCTCTCTGGATGAATGTGTTGCTAGTTGTCGTGGCTCCTCTGTTCCTCCCCACTGGCACTGGAAGCAATGCTGTGGTAGTTTGGGAAGCAACAGATGGCCGTCTAATGGGTGTGTGAAAATATGACCGACCCCTGAAGGGCGCCTGTGGCTGAAGTTAATTCGGTAGTTATAAATTCCCTGGTCCTAGTCAAAGGTGTACTTAGCAACCTGTATCTAACACGTAAACAGACAGATACTCTAATAAAGAAAAGCTGAGAAGTAGGAAACAACAGTATGTTTATTGAAGTCTCAATAAACATGCAACGCGTTCTACCTCCTACTAGGCAATTGAGTGCTGAAGGTTATTATGCTGGCTAGGTGTAGGCGACCTGGTTCTAATGGAGAATGGGAAAGAAAGAGCATAACGAGAAAATGTATAATACTTCTAGACTGTCTAACGAAGATGTCTTGAGGAGACAAAGTGAATATAACATGTTGGTAAGCATGTTCGCTGGTTGTTGGGTTGACTGGTCGTCGACTGTGAAATAGCCACAGGGGGCATACTCAATGCTTCGAAGATCTCAGGCGGTCGCAGCACTAGCAGCAGTGTTGTGGGATAACGCACGAGATGGAACAAGAATGACTCTCAAGCTCGGCAGCATCTGGACTTATATAGTGGAAGCTTGTAGTCTGCTGGTGCGGGGCAGGCATGACGTCCTCTGGCCCTGGTTGGCGTGGGAATACTCTAGTCAGCATTTCTGCTTCATGCCTTATCGGAGGCGCTCGGCCTTGCCCGAGGTCTGGGCAGCTTGTAGGCTCTCAGCACGGGGTTGCGTCTCCTCCAGGTGAGAAGGATTTGCTCAAAGCTTCCATTGCCTGTAGGATAGGCAATGCGTCACCCACATATGTAGTGGTGGAAGAGGTACCCTAGGCGATTAGTCATAATCGTATTAGATTAGATGTATAAGCGGCACGCATCACAATGATTCCAGGATTTTACAGAATTTTTATTTACCGGAACTAGGATTTCAACTTTAGGGTTGGTCGCAGCCCTGGGTTAAAGCAAACATACCTTGCGTGATATTACATCTAATGTGTTTTGCAGTTGTCATATGATCAGTTATGGTCGCCCATACAATGCATCCTTACGTCACTGATTTCCAGAACCAGGTTTACAATATGTGCAGCTGTGTCCAACAAACAGCACCACCATCGATGCCCTGCTGACACTTCTCATCCAACATGTTCTGTAAATCCCCAAGATTAACCTTCCAGCTTTCAGGAGTCACACTATTTGGCCCCGTTCAAAATCAGTTAACTGTACGAATGTGGCTCCCCCTCGGTGTCCTGGCATGCTTCTCCCAATGCTAAATTGATTACCAGTGTGTACTTTGACTGTCCTGCTTCAACTCCGCAGTCTTTCCCAGTGCTGCACCTATGATCACTTCATGTGCTACCTCTAATAATGTACTGTGTTAATTTGGTCGTTCTTAATTATTTCCGAATAGTACTGGATGAAGCTGCTGGTCGGTGGGTTTTCTTGAGATCTCTCATTTACTTCGCACTTGCATTCCGAAGCTGCTCCATTCTTAGCTCATTTCACCCATATCAGCTCTCAAGACCTAGTTGTTCACCTCAACTCCATCATTTCCATAATGGTGTTCTTTTATCATTTTCCAGTGATGTATCTACAGTATTTGATATTACCTGACTGATGCACAAGACTAAATAAATGTCAAATATAATAATTGAAACCAACAGGTTTTTGTATGCCAACAGAAATAAAACAAAGGGAAAACAATCTTACGCAACAGTTTTTACCAACTCCTTTGACCACAGGCTATAAACAGTCAAGAATAGTGGTGGCTATGATGGTGAGAATTTTGTTGAGCTGCTCCTGATGGTGTAAATTTGTATGTTATACTGTGGTGCAAGATATTTAGCAAAATAAATGCATCTATCTGGCTAAATATTATTTGCCAAAATCCATCACCTAGCACTTTTTTCTGTTTTTCTATATTGGCTTCCAAAAACATGCTGAAGTTCAACTCAATATGCTCACAAGTGGCTATGTCATCGCTAATGTGGCACACACGCTGGAAGTTGTGTATGAAGTTGTGTGGTGCCTGGAACGCCCTGATGACCTTCTCCTCTGCACCAGAGGCGAATCTGTAGCGGGAGATAACAGCGAGGCATGCCATATCGTAGCCGTGCACCTGGGGCCGAGCCAGCTCATGCCACGTCACCTGCCACCACAACAAGTTTCCCACACATTACCTCCCGTGTCCTGAACTAGACAGCACAATATATGTTACACAGCTGTAGCTACTGACAGTTAAGGACATAAAATATCTGTCAGCTCATTTTATGCAAGGTATTACAAAAAAATATTGCGTATTCACACAGCAGGTAAGACTATAAAAACTATACTTCTGAAAATAAATACATGTTGAGATGTGGGCAGCTTTCTTATGTGGTACCCGTAAATTGAGTAATCACTACAGCAGCATTCATTATTGGTTACAGAGATCAAGTAGCATAACCCGTGGACTCCCAAATCACCTGACCTTAAAACTGGATTTTTTGCAATGGGGACAAGTAAGATCTTAAGGTGTAGCCCTTGAGAATGTACAAACACTGCAAGAGTATGCATACCATCAAACTCAGTGTTGCATGACATGATATCTCTGGCTGAGGTTAAGTGTCACCTTGACGCGTGTGCTGTGGGACAGTGAGGGTCCTCACTACGTTAAGGAGGTTGGTTTTGTCGGGTGTTAGATGAGGCACATCCTCTAGCGGGAATTATGGGTTTCTCACTTAGTCTCTACATGGCACTTGTGCACGTCTAGTATAGAGGACTGGCCTGGTAGCTTTGTTGCAGGGCACAAAATCAGGTTCTGTGAGAGTGATCTTTCGCTTTAATAGGTTGGCTCTCAGTGGTACACCAAGGCGACGCGTAACCTCTACCAGTGGATTTACCTGGGATGACTCTGCTTGGTGTGAGTGTGAATGTGGCTTGTTTACGGTCAATGGTACAAAGGTTGTGATGGTCGGCTGGCTAGGTTCCACTGCTTCTACTCCTCTGTGGTATGAACTGGTGATGTACAAGGACTTGTCCTGATGACTAATGAAGGCTGCAAGCAACGGGTGTGTATCTTCACTTTAGACGGATGGGGTCCTTAAAAAAGTCCTTAGGTATCTCTGTTGAACTAGAATCTGAAGTAGGTGCAATGCCTGGGCTTGATCCTTGGGGAAAGCTGCGTGATAGTAGCAATGAGGAGGAAGGTAAGCTCCTGCGAGCACCCAGAGGCAGTTACCATATGTTTGACATTCTCTCGGATACCACTCCGACAGTAATAGGGTATTTGGACTACGTCACACACATCACATTCGCGAAGTGACTGCAGGTGATGTGTGGTCCTAACAAGTGTAAAACCACATGTAGCATCTGCCCACTCAAGAAGACACCCTATCTCAGTACTCAGCACCTAAACATGGTGAGCACTGAGTCAGGCCTTGCCATCGACAGTCTCACCACACTCACTGAACACTAACTCCGGTGTCGAAGAAATGTGGTGGAGAGAGTATGCAACTGAGACAGAGATAAAATACCTAGTGTCGGAGCTCTACCATTCTGGACTCCGTGGAGCACAGAATGGGTGGCCATTCAAGGTACATGTATGGGTGCATAGTTGGTGTGTATGGCTCGAATGAGTAATTTCCCCGGTCCCCTGCAATCCCTTAGCAGCGTGAGGTTCACTGGGAGAGGTTCTATGTCTTCACGAAAGGATACCCTCGAGTTGGAAAAACTGCTATTTATTCTGTTTGACGGCAAGTAAACAGGGTGGTGTCGCACTACCTCCTAACATTGGCAAGAGCTTAGGGAAGGTTAACCTACGTGTAACCAGATAGTGGCGACCTGGGTATATTCTAACATTGGTGGGGTGGACAAAAACTATTAGAATAACTAAACTGATACTACTCCATATGCATGTGTTGCCCAGAAGAGGACGCCGTGTCTTGGTGTGTAGACAATGTTGCGGGTTGTATCTTCGGCATGAAAGTGGTGAAGATAGGGATGACTCCGGCGGCAGGTGCATTGGAGTCAAGGAGAGGTGCTTCTTCGGCATGAACGCGGTGAAGGTGGGTAGGTTTAGGAATGAAGCGAGCAGGGTAGATCTCTCAGACATGCCCCCCCCCCCCCCCAGGCAAGCCTCATCTTGAATGGTAAAATTGCCATGGCTGCACTGGATACAGCTGCCACAGGCAATTTGATTAGGAATGACTTACGCGGGCATCAGTGAGTTAAACTGACTCTCATGAGATGAACAGTAATAAAGGCACAATCTAACATCCACCTAAGTTTAATTGGGAAAAGAACCCTAGCTATACAGATACACTCATGCACTTTTAAGGTCTCTTTTCTGGTAGCCCTTAACCTAGGGAACAGATGAATTTGGGGAATCCCTGGATGCAGTCAGAACACTGCCTAATAGACTGTAGGTGGTGTAAAACTTTCCTGGGGTCAGACAGGAATTTGATGGTTCATTGGTGGTAACTTGGTTATGGCTACCCCTCCCCTCGCCCCAGTCCGCCTTATCCAACTCCGGATGAAGGTATCCTTGAAGTCTTGAAGGCACCGGTGGAAAATAAGCCATCACCCCAAGCCCCTACCTGCACAAGCAACCTATCTAAAGAAGACAGTTAGTCAAGCCCGACAAGCCCAATGCTTTCAGGCCCAACAGCAGAGAATAAGTCAGTCAACCTCCTGCAATCACTGACCCGGAGTTTGCATCTCCATGGTCAAGGGAACCAAGACTTCCGGCAGGCAAAGTGTCAGAGTGGCATATCCACCCGGACTCTGCCCTCCACACCCTGCCTCTTTGAGAAGTGTTTCGGGGAACCCCTAGTCCAGGAGAAACTGAGTGGCATCCTCAAGGATCCCGCCAACAATGCAGTAGTCGGACAGATGCCTGAAGAAACAGTGTTCTCCCGTACTTAAGTTTCTGTACAGAAGGCCTTTATGTCATCAGAAGCTGAGTCGGATGCATCAACATTCCATTGCTGCCAGGCTCAATTCCACCCATGCCTCCAGAAGACACGAGAATGCCAAAGGACCAGTCAGATGAGGCCACAGCCGAGCCACCATTGTCCTGCACAGCACCAGAGCTTCCTGGTCAACCGCCACACCTAGAAACAAGGATAGAGGCGACAATGCAAGCAATGGCCGCACGAGCTGAGACGCCAGTCTTACCTAAGCTCCCGACCATCGTGCCCAGTGAAACTTCAACCACAAGAGTCACCAAGAACAGAGCAGATGCATCCTCCATACTCTCGCCAACAGACAGTGCAACAGCACCACCAGCAGGAATATGGGAGCATACTCAATCGAGATGGATGCTCTAGGATACTGAAACGCCCCAGAAATGCAACAAAGTAGAACCAATTAAAGATATTTTGCCTACTACTACCTCAATCCCAGTTTTGACAGATTCAAGTAACCAAGGTATCCAGTTCCTGCCACCTACAAATGTGATAGACATCATCGAAGTAGATTGGGTTATGGATAACAGCATGTGTCGGAGACCATGCAGCAAGGAGAAGAAAGCGTTTCAATAAGTTTACACATGCACAAAGAAAGTATCCCAGGACAAAAACATGGATACCAGAGCTCCAGCCGCATCCCTCACTTCATGGGACAGTATCGAGTGACCATCCAAGAAAAAGGGGTCGACCTCAGGCCAATAGCTGCAGTAGCAGTAAGTTCCTACGATGTACAAGTGCCTTACCTCAGATTGGTAGTGCATGTGTGTCTATGCAATCATAGTAATAAACTAACTTTCTACAGTGGCTAACCAAACACCACCAAGTCAAAATACTGTTGCGATTGTATAGCGTAAGAGGGGGAGAAAGGTTAAGTATGTTTACGAAACCCCTCGTATCCACGTGTAGCCTACGACAGTGCTAACTACATACAAAGTGCGACGAGAATCAAATGCTCAATGTAGGAGCCAGGAAAATAACGAGAGATAGGACACTCCATGTGTAGGTGCTACCCTCTTGACCTAAGCTCAGCTAGCCCAAAGCCTACATTAACAAATCAAGAGGGTCGTTTACTTGCAATGTCATCAGACGTTTCAACTTTTGTAAACATACACTGGTTAGACATTACAACACGTAATGCAAAAGACACAACTGTAAGCCAAAACAGATGCAAGTCGAAAACACCCACTCGACACTGCAAGTGTAAAGTGAATGTAAAAGTGTACCTGTACTCAACACTGCATGGCAGTAAGGCAGCAGCAGAGCAGATGTGCATATGTAAGAGCGATAGTGTTTTGTAAACAAACGCACGAGGCGTTTATCAACATGTGCAGTAATTGGAAACAGGTATCAGGAGCAAAGTAAGATGGTATTTTCAAGCCATATCAGTCAGCAATTTAAGATACAAAAGCAATTAAAATTTAATTTAATTATTTCCTGAACTTTTCCGGAAAGTTTTGCAGCATTTTTCAGTAATAAAATTTTCAAACTTTTTCAAAATAAACAATAAAATTTTTCAGTGTTTTCCCTTGGACAGCAAAGAACTTAAAGTGCAACGGTCAATTAAATTAATTTTTAAAATTTTTTGAGCATTTTTCAAAATAATTAAAATTTTTAAGGATTTTTCACGGACTTTTCAAAAGTCAACAAAATTTTTACAGCCATTTATCAAGAGCATTTTTGCAAAGCTTTTCAAAGCTGTTGTGTGGCAATCACAAGTCAAAAGCCTACAACTAATTTTCAAGAAACTTTTCAAAATAATTTTTCTGTTTTTAAAAGCAAGCAGTATACTGGGAAAACACGCATCACCCATCGCAGCAGAAAAAAAGGTACCGGAGTAACGGTAAAGTCCCCTACTCCTGCGTAGTGTGACCGAGGACCAGCCGCATATCAACACAATGGTACGAGATACTGTCCAGAAGCATTTGAATTGGTATACAAGCGCAGGCCACGCAAAACCGTTATGTTTGACGTATGTACAACCCACAATAGGAACAAATCCATTTGAAGAAATAATATGTCTCTGTAGGGAAACACAGAATTTGAGAATTCACAAAGCAAGAATAACCACTGCAAACAGAGCCCGAGTGGGCAAAACATGGAGTTGTACCTTAGGTGGTATACCAGCAATATTGCCTGTCAACTGTGGCAAAGTACAACCCATGCAAAATGAACAAGGTTTGCGAAGCAAATTTGTTTGTCAAAGTAACCAACCGCACTTAATAGATTTCAACTTCACGGTACATGTAATTACGCATTGGCAAGATGGCAGGTGTGCAAAACAAATTACGTGTGCAGGAAGGTGAAATGGAACCGTAATTAGTGTACAGTGTGCACGTAGTTTTCATCCGGAACGTTTGAGCCAGACTGAAAAGGCAACCACAAATCAGCAAGGTTGTATTCTCTGCAAAATGTGCAAACGTATTCTTTCCCAAACGGACAAAATTTTTAAAGCAGTCAAAACAGAACATTTATATATGTATGAACAGTGTCAACAGGAAATTTGCAGGCAAGGGTCACAAGAAACCGTGAGGTGTGAGACATGTGGATGCAAAACGCACTGGCAATGTCTGACCAGGCAAGACATGGCAAATTAAAGTGCCGGGAGATTCTACTGCGGATAATACGCATTCCCATCGCAACGGTCAGAAGTCAAGTCAGTAGTAGGGGCGGAATTGTCTAGCGCACATCACTGTGCACGGGAACATTCAGAATGGGCCAGTGTGTACCTAAGTCCACTGGCACATACAACACCCTTACCCAGAAAAGCAGAACCTCAGAAAAAGATATCACAACCCACGCGTGTCACGTACCCGCAGAAAAACTATCATAACAATCCAGAATTAATTACAGCAATCACAAGAGCCATCGAAGCCGGTAGAACCCCAGCCCGATTTCAACAATTACCAATATTTTCAGGCCTACCAAGGAGGACCCTCAGGCATTCCTAAACGACCGCACAACACATTTTGAGAGATACAGGATGTGCCAGCAAGAGTGGTCAAACTGCATAGGAACTCAATTGGCCGGCGAGGCAAGTAATTGGTGGAAAACAATCAGTCACTACGGTATTGAGTGGGTAGAATTTCTTAACAGCTTTCAAAGTTGATTTGCCAATACCTACTCCTCATTGCAAGCACAGAGCGGGGCTGTGATAGAAGTGCAAAAAGCGGGTGAATAACTGATCGCGTTTGCAACGAGGAAGATTGGGCAAATCAAAAACTTTCATCCACACATGAGCGAGCATGAGATCCTCGAAGTAATTGCGTCAACTGTAAGAGCGGAAAACAGGCTAGCAATGGCACCGTTAATTCACAGTAGCACAGACGACTTCATGCGCTCTCCCACATTACTGGACCAAGCCAGCCGAGAGCAAAACGCCATGACTAGAGAGGGTGATGGTAATCATTCGTGCCGGAGAAAAGATGCAGAGCAGAGGGAGCGGACAGAGGAGCATCCGGCAGTGAACAAGGTAGTAGGAGCAGGTGCGTTCCGGACAAGAACATACCCCGAACCCAGGATGGAAGTGCGGACATCTGCAACCTTGGGCATGGTAGGAGGCCCACATGAGCCGCCATTTGCATGCCTTTATTGCAAAGGAGAAGGCAAAATACAATGGCATAATCAGTGCCCAAAATGTAACCAACTGCAGAACATCAAGAAACCACCAACTGGTAATGGACAGCTGGGCTAGGCGAGCCGGACGCTCACTACCCGAGGGCAAAGGGTCCCCGGGGTACAACGCCTCCTCAACAAGTAGAGCAGGCAGAAATCAAAAGTCAGCAACCAAACAAACATCAAATCAACAAAACACACAGCAGAATGATTAGAACTGCAGTATATTTAAATCAGCAACCATGTCATGCATTGATAGATACAGCAGCCTGTCATAATTTAGTACACGTCGGGTTCATGGACACTCGCATGCTCACACACAGTACACAGGTACTACAACTGGCAATGAAGCAGAACATGGGGGAATCAATGGAGAGACAGTGATTATCGTCCGGATTAGAGATGTGGACACCATCACCACAGCCCTCGTATCTGCCGACCTATGGGAGGATGCCATCTTGTGTATCCCCTAGCTCAGCAAACAAAAAGCCATTGTTGGGCCAGCAGCCCGTAGGATCCATTTTGGCCTGAAGGAAAGATAAACTGTGTACAACAACAAATCCCGACCCACTGGTAATGAGGCCAGAGTGCAACTAGACGAACTCGATCATGCTGTCCCTCTGGAATACACGGAGATAGTGCAATGCATACTGGACGAACAACGCAAAGCTTTTGCGGCAGGAGACCCACTCTATCGAATGACCGTCGCTGAGTATTGTATTCCACTGGAACATGACTGACCGATCTTCTCTGGACCCCGAAGTTACCAGCTGCATCAATGCGCCATCAATAAAGATCATATTGAAGAAATGCAAGATTGCCCGCCAGAGCAATCTCTTGCAGCGACCGACCTACAGCTGCCCAGCCTGAGGATCTACGGCCGAGCTTCAGCAAAAAAACCGCCACGCCCATGCCTGGCTGCGGAGAGGATCTAGGCGCTCACTCAGCTATATACACGTGGCAGCCGGCTATGTATTCGCTGCCAGCCACAGCACGCGAGTGATTTATTTTTTAATATGTATCTCCATATCTATTATCAATAAATAAAGTGCTTCAAACATAAGGCATCTCCAACAGTGTTTAGTTTCACACACTTTCAATAGCCATATCATACTGTGTTTAGGCCTTCTTTTTTACAAGGGGTGGTCCAATATGCCTTTCTTAGGTATCAAATTAATCAGGATACGTCCAGCTATTAAAATATACATATTTATATTAAATTCAAAAAGTTGGTTTTTATGCACTAGAGATGATTGAACATGAACTTCATGCAAAATGGGGGTTAGGGGTGGGTCAAAATCGGCCCAAAATTGTGATCTTGGTGTTATATTAGATTCCAAACTCTATTTTCATCATCACGTTGATGATATGTTAAGTACTATTAATAGGACTTTAGGTTTAATTAAATTTACTACTTTTTCTGGCTCATTCTGATTCCTTCCTTTGTTAATATTATTCATTAGTTAGATCTAAACTGGAATACTGCTCCGTCATTTGGAATTTTTTAACAGCTGCTGTGCTGATTCTAACAGGATTGAAAATGTTTAAAAAAACTGTTCAAACTTGTGTTTACCAGATTTTCTACAAACCTAACTTTCTATTCAGAGACTGAATTATCAAGATTCAACTCTCAAACCCTAAAGTTTCAGAGAGAATTTCTGATGCTCTATTTTTGGATAGTACTTTTCTTGGTTTTATATATTGTTCAGCTATAATGAATGGTATAAGTCTAAGGATACCTAGTTATAAACATACAATAATGAACACCTTTGAAATTACTGCATCCAGAAATGATATTGTCAAAAGATGTGTGTCACATTATAATAAATATTTACAATATTTTGATCCGTTCAATGGCAAAAAATTTACTTTTTTAGAGCTGCTCAAACATATTATTTCTTTGCAAAACTAATGTGATATTAAATTTTTTTATTAATGTTTTATGAAATGTTATTTTAGATGTTTGATTTTGTGTGTTTTGCTTGTTTTTGTATATGTGTTTTATGTCTTGTAATTTGTGATTCTGTTTTTGTAATGCATGTACGTGCCATCTAGTAATTGGTACTAACTGTTGGATGGCACACTAAGCTTCAATAAATAAATACATAAATAAATAATAATAATTAGAGTTTATTATTATGTCTATGCCTGAAAATATTCACCTGGTTGCCTCAGTCAGGTTGAAGAAGGAGCAATACGCCCAAGAATAGTACATTTCCCGTAAATACCCACAACCCTGCACTGGTGTGCGCACATTTTCCTTAAGAGAAACCTTCCTCGTACGTAGTCACCCGCTCAGCAAGACGAAAGACCCATTTTGCGCTCACATAGCCAACAAGTGGGACAGACTGTACCATATTGTGGGGAAATATGGAATTGTTTACTGGATTGAGGATCACCGTGGACTTACTCAGAAAGTGACTCGGGGGCAAATGAGGCCATGTCCAGCCAGAGTCCAGGATGACAGGGATCCTCCTACACAGGTCCTGGGAGAAGAAGAAGAGGTAACATCCCTCACAACATAAGGACCGAAACTTATAGCGGACAACAACGAGAAGTCTCACAGTTCACTCTTCAACAGGACTGTTACATATATGGTAATCTGTGTGGAGTAAACAAATAAAGACTAGTGCATGTAAAAATTTGCATTACTAAATAAGGAGCTGAGTATGCCAGAATGCTGTGCAGCGCAACTACGTGCTCTAAGGATGACTTCGCCCCATCTACGAGCCACGTGCGCTCCGGGGCAGAATGTATAAATGGCAAACCAAAATATATGTATCGTGCTAAGAAGTCCACAAGCCTGGGTAGCCGATCACATCATTGTATATTACGTGTGTAATTACAATCTCCATTGCCCATCCAGAATTATGCATGCAAAAGGTACCCCCGTGGTTGGAATTATTATTATTATTGAGAATTCTACTACTCGTGGCTAACCCCTGGAAGAAGTTCCTGCAATCAAAAGAGATGGCAGCACCCTTGTGACCTTCTGACATCACAGATGGCCCGCCTCAAAGACAGGAGTATTAATTTGTCGTCGCCTCGCCATGGGGTGATAAGAAAGTCGCAGTGCGTCTGCACCCCCGATAAATGTGCCCCCGTGTTGGAAGGCTATGCTACCCCCTGCACCCTGAAGAATTGCTGATCGGAGAAAATTTAGTATAAACCCAGCCCCGGCAGCCAGCACCGGAGGGTAGCGCCGGGCTCGGCAACTGAAGAGGATGCAAGCCCAACCCCCAGTCTGCTGAAGACTCTTCTCAGTCTCCAAGGACTTATCCTTCTCAGTTTGAAAGAACATACCTTCCTCCAGTCTGCAAGGGCTCTGCTACTCTCCATTCCAGTCAGCCGAGGACTCTCCTACACCAAGCTTGCAGAAGGCTCTCCTTCGAATCCGACCAGGGACTCCTTTACTTCCTACAGCCTTCCTTTCTTGACCTGCACCTTAAATCTGTGTCAAGTCTGTGAAGACTCACTCTCTCTCTCTCTCTCTTAAGATCTGGATGTCACCGAGGACCTGGACGTGAGCATCTACCAGCTACAGGTATACCCCACCTAAACCCGGTAATCGTTACCTCAGTCAACTTCCTTTGACTCTGCGGTAATGAGCCATCACATTTAGTATTGCTTACATGATTAGCTCCCCCCTTAATTTCTAACCGCTGTAAAGTTGCGTTGCTATACTTTTCATTTCTAGCCATAACCCTGAAAAACGTTCCTCTAACCCGCAACCCTTGAAATTACGCAACATGCGAGTACAACCAGTAACACGAGTAACTTTTGACCTCAGATTGTCAATAGATAATAATGAGTGACAACAAGAGCACATTAGACCCAAACCCTTCTGCAGAAACCGAACCCTGGACGTACACGAGGCGGATGAAGCATCCCTTTTCTCCCCCACACAGTAGGTCATCTTCACTGGATAGCCCCCCCTTCCCACCGTACCATCTCCTTACACAGGTGCGTTCCTTCAGGGAACGACAACCCACCGCTGTTCTTTTTTCACCCCTAGTATCCCTCCCCCCTAGAGCTGAACCTCGTAGAACCCCATCTCGCGAATTACCCTGGCGTGATCCCCTGGACCGCCTCACCCTCAACCGTCCTTACCAGAGCAGACACATAGTGAAGGGAAAACCCCATTCCACTCGCTCCACAAGCGTTAGGCCGAGGTCGCGAACCGCCCTGCTCCCCTGCTTGTTCCATGGGCTACAGAGTGTCAGCTCCCTCACGAGGACGCGTTACCACGTGTTGCACGAGCCTTGTCAACCTCTTTCTGCAAAGAACTACATACCCCGGGACCCGGGAACCTAACTGGACGCAGAGGCACACGCCCTTCCTCTAGGTTCGGTTCTGATTACACCTCCCCCGAGTCGGCGGAGCATAATGAGGATAGGGAATGCAGGACTTATGACACGTTACCCTACCATTCCTCCCCCACACTCATGAACAAAGTGGACAGGTGGAGAATGAAAACCTTGAGTCAACCACACTAACATCAGAGGAAACCATGGACAACTTGCGACCATGCCCATATAAATAAATAAATAAATAAATAAAGAAATATATATATATATATATCTATCTCTCTCTCTGGGTGTGTGTGTGTGTGAGAGAGAGAGAGACCGCGAATACAATGTTGAACAAGAATATTACCACAGAGCCCAGCCAGTTTGTAAATGCGAGGTCTATCCCATGACGGGATTGGCGAATAGTAAGTACTGCGTGCCAGTTACTCATGCTGCTGCCGGTGGAAAACTACAGTCAGATGCAGAGATGGATCCCACAACTGATGACATCACTCACAGCCTGTCTAATGTGAGTGACAAAGGAGAGGCCAGCTGTACCACTACCAGAGCACGAATGCAGATGCGAGCAACGCCCGGGACGCTGGCCCCATGCTGACTGTTGCCGCCAAAGAGGCTCCACTGCGTGCCAGGTTCATGTGCCATGTGCCGGGCCAGTATCGAGAGAGAGCCTGGCGGGCCCCAGCCTCCTTCCCCTGGCCAGCCTTCTCCACTATGGCACATCGGAAGCGAGGGTGCCCTCTGAAATGACAGGGAATAAAACACCCTCGCTCACCTCCTGCATCAGCTTCCAGTACGGAGTGAGTACCTGGCAGTGGCCAGATAGTTGAACTCTATATACTCCCCTTAGCTACTAGTATGGTTGTGATCACCTTAAGAAAGACTGCATCCCGAAGACAATGCAAAAGTGTGATAGTTCGCGTAGCAGGGACAGGTCTCTTTAAAAGCCTTTATGAAATCCTAGCCTGTTCGGAAGTGCATCAAGATGCCCCCACCCATTTCAAGAAGTAAATTTTGTGCATCTAAATGTGTTTGTAATCTTAACTTCATTTTTAAGGTGGAGAATTTAACAAACAAAACCCACATTGTCATGAAATAAGTCCCCACAGAAAAAGAGAAATTGTCTAAGTAAAGTAAATTTTACCTCCTGAAAACGGACACATAAAGTAACATAGCATGAAGTCTTAATTGTTTTCAAAAATTTGGCATTTGTTTTCCCTAGGTTGCCTGCCAGAAAATTTGTTAGCCGAGGCTAAGTTAACGTAACTTCAACATCCAGTAAGCAAGCTGAAAAATGTATGTTTGCAGTTCCCTGCAAACCCCCTTAGTGCTCACGTAAAGTCAGCATTAGACCACAATGAAATAATAACTAAAATCTTTGTTGTTTGTATTTGCTATAAAATAGAACGACACAATTAACGTAGAATCCATGAATTCCGTGAGCACTGTCAGGAAGTGAACACGCGAAACCAAAGGCCATCAGCGAGCCCGTAAACATAACGTTGATGAAATCCTCTCCATTCCTCACAACGTAACTGGGTGACATTGCTTTAATTAATCTTGTAAACCCGCTTAAGAGCATGAGGCGAGAACTCACTGAGAGTACGCCGTAATCCGCCACCCAGAAATTCGAAACTTTCGTAAAACTTCTAAGTGTAACCTTTGTAAATCCTGTAACATTGTAAGCTGTGTTAAAAACGAAGTTTTGAACCGAGGTCATAACCACAAATATTATGTGTACCCCGTGTTACATACAATTATTGCAACAGCATTACACACCCGTTAAGAAATTGAAGGCTAGAAATTTTGATATATATGTCACATAGAGTATTAGCCTAGTATTTTCCTTATAAGAAAACCTCTATCATATATTAGAATTCAAGTGAGTTGACGTAGTATTTTGTGTTCCCCAGTGTCTTAGTTTACAAAGTCTTGAAAATTATGTATAACCCCGTAATATGTAAATGTACCGCCGCCAGAACTAAACTTAAGAGTGTACCCGGCTTGTAACCTCGCTAGGAGGGAGCTACAGGAAATTATAACTTAATTTGCAAATTAACCTCCTTAGTAAAGTACGCCAGTATAGTGTGTTACTCAGAATATTGCACATAACCCCGTGTAATGTAAGCATTTTGCATCCCACAATAATCAACCCAAATGGGATAAATATTATTTTATGGGTTAAGCCCTACCTTTGTATAATTTTCTCACATATGAAACGCACATAAGTGTAACCATGTTAACCTGTAAGAGTGTAATAATGTGTATCACGTAACTGTCTCACCCCCAGAGTGCACAAGCAACTTATTTCATGCCTGTGTGAAATCCCCAAACAGAGTTGTGAAGCACCATGCCACACTCTCATTACCCTCACTTGCCTGAGCCCCCTTTCATGTAACGTTAACATGCCTGCCTGAGTTCATGAACAGACCACTAAACATTCGTGCACTCTGGTCGGATGAAAATCCTGTTCAGAAAATAACTTTCACACAAGTACCTGTGTATAATAATCACTCTTAACCAATCCGCTATACAAGGGAACTTTAATTTACACATTTTTACGTAAGAGTGTCTTGAACTTGTGATTACTGCTTATAACTAAGTGTTGTAACCATTGCTCTATAATGTACATAACCTAGTTCCTAAGAGATAGTGTTCAGTGTCCAATGTTTTGTTTTACAACAACGTTTAAACCAAAGTATGTTATGTCACGCACAAATCATGCTATACAATTTCACCTCAAGACTATGAAAAGAAAATATTTTGTTTTACTTGAGTATTTTTCAGTGTCTTGTTCCCATGATGCAATGCTTACTTAGCAATGTGGGGAGTAAAGTAAATGCCACATGTGAGATTAAAAATATATATTTTTTAATTAATTTTAATTAATTAAATTTTACTGCATGCCGGATACTGTGCGACCACCAGGGTGTAAATAAATTACTACTCTAGAGTCGCAGTATACCGCTCCCGCATGAGAACTTGCTCGTTAAGGTCCCACTTAATTTTTTCAAGAACAGAAAAATAAATATTAACGTAAAAATAATTTATTTTTATTTTTATACACGCTATATAAATTATTCTTTCACTTTATTACGCCAGTGTAGTTTTGCTCTCAGACTAGGAAGGCCTAGTATTAAAAGGGCTCATTCCCCAACTTCCTTTAACATTTCTCCCTCCCTTGGTAAGCAAGAGAAATGAAAACACAATGGGACTGCCCTGCTCAGCGCTGAGAAGCAGATGACTTCACGCCCTTATGCACTCATGGAGGCCACGACTTTCTGTTGGGCAGCTCACGTCCCCACAATGGCACTAGATTTGAATAGTGCGTTGTAGCTGTTCTTCTAGCAGAAGCGGCAAAGTGAAGCGGGCTGCTTCTTCGGGAAGGAGTGATGACGTAATGACCTTTAGTAGAGTTGAGGCAATGGTACAAGCAAAGAGCATGTGGTAGGAGTTTGTGTTGAGGCTCTGTCAACTTGGTAGTGACATGTGTCCTGCGTCCATTAGCATGTTTTTACTGGAGGTGACTTGCCCAGTGATTGTTGCAACTTTTTGGATAGGGTGAAGTCTGTGAATTAGGTTGCGCTTTCTCTAAACACGAAATGTGTCATGCATCACACTTCTCAAGAAAGAAGTCAAGAGCAGGCTCGTGCCTGGAAATCAAAAACTTTCAGCAAGAAAAAATGTCAATATCCTTTACTAAAGTTTGGTTGCTGTTTTGTATTCCTTTTTAAAATTACAAGAGTCGTAAACACTTTTTGCATAAAATTAAATGTCAACATGTCTGTTAAAAGTCAGGTGTTGCTGTTTACAAAGAAATACTACAAATGTTGATATTTGTAAATATATCCAATTTATTAACCTATGCCGTAGTATAAATGCCTATGCACAGCCCTAAATGTAAGTTCATGCTCCTCCACTGCATTGCAAGCTGCCGGAGGAAGACAACAGGTTCTCACAACCTCCCCGAAGAGCCTGTTCCTTCACCCCACTCTTGGTATTGAAGGAACCACCAGCCATGAGCAGCAGCTGACCCCACCATCTCATGTGCTGGGGCCCTCCCTCTACTGCCATCTACACCTTCCAGATCTATCAGAAACCAAGCAACACCTTTGCCGACGTCTTCAACAACTTCCAGAGATCCTCCGGAGCTAACCCCCAAACAAGTTAAACATGTAAATATCATCATCCCTTCAGGAATACCAACACTTACCCCTGCCCTCCTGACTAGCGCAGGGTTACCGCCAGCCCTGAAGCTCAATTCCTCATTCCTGTATATAAAAAATCCTCTAAAATCCTGGAATCATTGGATCAAATCCTGTAAAATCCTTGGAATTAAAAAAATTGCAATAACAAAAAAAAAAAGTGGACATGAAAAACGTTTATATATTTAATGTATTGTTTTAGTTTGGAATGTACAAACCATGATAATTCTTTTCTCCACTCACAATAATACTTTTGTTTCTACAACAACTGTATCAGCTATAATTTTGTTTCCTCACCGTTGTGATATCAATGCCAAATGCAAAACACAGTCACCAAATTCGGATTGCATGTGTAAAAACAGTAATTTGCGGCAAAGGTTCTTTTTCAAAAATGGCCTTCGCTTTTGCATATGATTATAAGCCATGAACAGATATATGTAGATAACTGTATACCCGCGCCAGTTAATAATGAAGCAAAATATTTTGGACATACACTTTTGAAGCAATGGCGTATATCCAAAATATTTAGCTTAACTATTCATCTCCGTTGTAAGAATCTTTCAAACAAATGCATCAGTGAAACTGACAAAAAAAAAAAGTCTGGATTTTTCTAAAGTTTGGGTTTAGAGATTTTTCTAGTGTTGAAAATCCTTAATAATGGAGAAAAATCCATTAAAACCGTAGGCCTGGTAAAGTGGTAAATCAATCACTTCCTTACGGACACCAAGTATAGGATAGTTAAGTCGAGTTGTTCTAATAGCCACTTTGCATTGCTACCTTGCACAGTCTAGAAACAGGTCACCTTCACCTCTTTACCGTAGTTTTACTTCCATTCAACTCTTGTTTGATAGGAGGTAGTATGTTGGGTTTATTCCTCCAAGGAATAAACATGTTTTTATTTACACTGGAGAGTATTATTAAGTGTGATGAACTGTTTTCTAATTAGACACCAGGTTCATTAAGAATAAAGCAGGAGACTACATAATAATTACTTAACCCAATTTTCGTAACTAGTGCAGGACTGCAGGCTCCCCTTCAGAGGCACACGTACGTCAAAACATACTTATTGGACGGCCACCTGTTCTGTACACCCCGGTGTATAGAAAGGTAGAGCCTCAACCATTAAGAATACAATCCTGAAGGTGGCTAGTCAACATATCCAGGTTATTCTTTGTCCAACGTGCTTCAGGTGCCGGAGGGAGTATCAGACTGGTTCTAACCCCTTGTGGACCTACACCCAGGTGGTGTAAACATCAGCCATAGTAAATACAACGCTTTGTGTCCACTGCTGCACTCCTGGTGCCGGGTGTGAAAGCAGCTAGGAGCGCCACTTTTGTCTGTCAATGTCAATACCTGGAATTACACCTAGCTAGGGACAAATGTCACCTACTTGACCTTGGCAGGGCTGGTAGTAGTCATCATCCTTAAGCCCTACTCCCGTCAGAGTGGTATTCAAAAGAGGGATATAAAGGCAGCTACCGCCTCCATATACAAACAAGGGCTTAACCCAAACCCGACTGCACTTAGCAGTCGTAGTTCCCGGGAACGAGCTCAGGCGACCCAACGCTTGGAGAGGCTTTATCTTCCAGCCCCATTGTATTCTTTATTCAAAGCCTCCATTAAGACCGCAAGAAAAACTCACCCTATCATCAGTAGTATATGGGCAGGTTGAGGGCAAGCTATTATTTTCATTAAATTTCCTTAGTTTTCAATATTTTTTCCCTTAATTTCAAGTTTATTTTTCAAGGATTTTACCCTGCTTTTACAAGTCTAAAATTTACCTCAAAATAGCTCCAAAAATGGCCAAAAAAGCCTCTAATATAAAGTTATTTCATATTTTTCCAAATAAAAAAAAAAGTAGCATGAAGCATCACTTTAATTTTTATGCAAGATAGCTAGTTACCTTGGCAATTTTCAATGCAGTCCCCCAAGGAAGTGACACGTAACTGGGTCTTGCCAAACAATTTCTGACAATAGAGTAGGACTGCGGTCTGCCTTAACTGGGCACTACGTACATCGCAAAACACCATAGAATTCACTGGCCACACAAATTATGGGTCCAGTGCGCAAAAGCACTTGGCGCACATGTATGGTAGAGTCCCGTAATAGGTATACTCCATGAGGAAGCAACTGGACCCTCCAAGTCAGCTAATTTACTCCATCCACCACATGAAACTCCCTGTTTAGAGCACCAGGCCTGATGAGGTGAGACCCGGTAGCCTTTGAGCGGCTCACGACAAAGCTTTAGCGCCACCCTACGTCAGCTAACCTGCTCCTTCCTCTGAGTGACATTCGCCAGTTCAAGCGCTAGGACTGACGCTGCATGATGTTATTGCATCTGGGTACTCTAGTTAGGTAATTCCATCATCTGCCCTCTAATAAATCACCAAAACAGCTATTTCCCACTGCCTTATCTTAACAGAATTCATGGGCGGTGTATTTGGAGATGCAAGAGAAGTTAAACAGAACATCATCTTTCTCTTATCCGCATGTCTATGTTGCTCTGAAACTAAAATAAACAGGAATTACAAATTTTTCCTTAGATCAAGGACACTTGATTTTTCTTTTCCTTGCACCAGAATCATGTCCACTTTGTCTTGCACAGTTAACCGTTTTCATTTCTGAGACATGTTGTCTTACCAATACACATACAGCCCGTAAACACTGGCTGTCGTTCCTGTCGATTGACATGACTGAAGGGGGATGGTGAGGAGAGGAGATTAGCCACATGACGTGGCATGCGCTCGAGGAGAGGTGCCAGTGAGAGATGTACATCCTCCTCAGCCTGCACGGAACCTGCTGTTTTAGAACTCATTCATGCAGTTTTCGCACGGTTTTCTTGTAGTTATTGTAAATTATTAAGCTCAAATGAAGTGCTCGTGGCCGCTGCTTAGAATATTCATTATTAGGAATAATCTCCCCATAAGTCTATAGTTTTTCTGATGGTGATGTGAAAAAACGTTCATTAGGCCTAATAAAAATTTTTGGTTTTAAGTGTCCCTTAGGGGAAGTTTCAGGATACATGATTCGGTAGAAGTATGTCTAAAAAAAAAATAAATTAACATTTCCTTTTAAAAACATGTTATTTTTGTGACTAGAGATGATTAAAGCCGACTTGACACAAAAAATGTGATTTTAATGAGGTTTTTTTTGGGTAATGGGGGATCAAAATAAGTTGGAAATGATTTTGTGAGGTCATTCTCAGACACAGTGAGGCCTCACAGAACTGGGGTTCTACTGTTGACCTACTATGCACTGTACTTGCTCTGCGGCCAAGCATGATTTTATGGATGCATTTTTTAGTGTAGATTTATATTCTGTGTGGAAATCATGTTTGTGAAACATGACAACTACACCATCAAAATTAAAGTAATTAACGGAAACATTTTTATATAAAACAGATGTGTTTATTTATTCATAAACAAAACAATATTTTAAAAGTGAGGCGTTCTGTTAAAATAATTCCTGAGAACTGCAGATATGAACACTAGAGTATCTCCAGAATGCTAGTATTACCATATTACATAACCTATTCATTGTTTTCAATAAACGAGCATGAGCTCTACCTTGAGATTGGGAACTTTCCATTAGGCTTGCTTGGGCTTGGTTCAAACTAAAAGTTGCCGGCTCACAGACATCTAACGTACGGTAAAACTGGAAGACTCCTCTGAAAGGAATAAAAATTCATTCTTATGAGCCTAGAATTTTTTTTTTAAAAGTTGAATCACTTATGTGCTCGTTAACAAGGTGAGAAATTGCTCAGCTTCCTGGGAAAGAAAAAACTCATAAAGGTGCCCATTTTCATGGAGCTATTTTCTGCATCTGAAATCTGGAATAAGGCAGTGACAGGTAACACAAGTAACAGGTTGCACAAGCGTCAAGTGCTCCATCACAGATTTGTGTAAGATAATGAACTGGCTGAACGCAACTTTGGAACTTCAAGCAGTGATCCAAATATGTATTTTTATTTAGAGGAACGTATTGATGTGTGCCCGGTTAGACTGACTGGCACGTTGGTTGAGGAGTTTTCCGCTAGACCAAAATCAGAGTGGTTAAATAGGGTTGGAAAGAGTGATGCGAGGGGTGTTGGTTATCGCTTATTTACACTGTTGTCTTGGGTGTTGTTCATGTGGGTTTCACCCAACAGTGGCGAGCTCTGTCCATTCCGAAGCGGCGATTCCAGTCATAGGCTGTACGATTTCAGAAGTTCGGATTTGCCCAGCCGTGTCTTGCCTAAGTATGGTTTAACAACCCTCTTACCACCGGGTAGCATGATGGATGCGTGCGAAAGCAAGGCGAGAAGTAGATTACTAGGACCGGAGCAGGCGCTACTGCTTAGTACCTAAGTTGTGCGGCATGATACCATTCCGCCCGCCTTTCCTGCATAGGAGGTGGTAATGCGATCCATGGTTTCATAGCAACGTGAACTAGGTATTGTTCTGTAAGTCTTTTGCCACTCCTTACTTTGTAAGGCGTAGAGTACAATGGTCTGACAGCCTACCTAATGGACTTAGACAAAACATTTATTAAAATGTAACCCAATAGTAACTTACTGGCAGGAGCTCGATAAGAGTCACCACTGATCCCCCACATATGCGGGATGATCAGGGCCGTGGAGCCGTGTCGACCACCAAGCATCTACTGGTTGTGCGTTCGCACCGGGTTGAGCGGCAAACCCCAGGCTAATGTCACTCCAGCACTAAATTAGTGCTCTAAGTGACAGATAACCTAAGCTTGTAGCCCCTCCCTGTGTGAAGGTGTTTCTAGTAGTTGTGGCATCGCTGTTTCTCCCCACCAGCACTAAATTAGTGCTTGGGTCTAATGTGGATGACAACAATCTCCTGGTTCCTGTCGACAGTGCAAGTCGTGTTCTGTCACTAACTGTTAACACAGACAGGTACCCTGTAAATGAAAAGCGGAAGAGTAGTGAACAATGAGTGAATACTCAATAAACACGTGACCCGTTCCACCCTCCTACCAAACTGTGCAGTGCTGAAAGTAACTGCGGTTCCAGGTGTACGCGACCAAGCTCTAGGTTCAAAGAGGAATAGCTGATTCTAGATGAATACAAAGTTTGGTAAAGTTAAACTGAGCTAAGTAAAGTGTGTCTAGAAGAGACACAATGAATTTAAATATGTATGTACATGTTCGCTGGTCGTCGAGATGTGGTAAGTAGCCGCTGGGGGCGTACTTGAAGATTACGATATCTCTGGAGGTCCCAACACTGAATTAGTGTTCTGTGATGTCACGAGAGAGTTTGAGAACGAATGACAGCCTGAGCCCGGCAGCGTCCAGACTTATATAGGTGAAGCTTGCAGGCTGCCAGCACGGGCTGTGCGATCATCCTGCCCTGGTTGGCGTGGGCGTCAAAAAACTCTGATCAGCAGTAGTCAGCTTCTGCTTCATGCCTCTTCAGCGGCGCTCGGGATTGCCTGGTGGCGGGTGGCTTGTAGGCTCTAAACAAGGGGTAAGGAGGGTGGCGTGCCTGTCGGATTGTGTAACCTTCAGTTGAAGAGAATTCGTTCATAAGTTCTTGTTGCCAGGTAAAGTATGCTGCTAAGAACTCGTGTAGAAAATTCTCTGTGCGTCTATAGTAGTGGAAGTAGGAACATTTAGCGTTGACTTGTAATCGTGGTTAATTAGAAGGTTGAGCGGCACGCATCAATTAATCCCCCCCCCCACCCCCGTTGCTACGAAGACTCATTGTGGAACAGGTGGCGGAGAAAGGCGTAGGCCTCCTCTCTGGAAGGCCTAGAAGGTCAGGGTAGATGTTAGTAGACGTGGTACGGCAGATAGCATGGAAAAAATTTTTCATTCAGGTAGGCGGGACCCTTAAGTTTGGGTGACTTGGCCGCTGTAGTGGCGCGTGTTCTATGCACTCTTGTTCGCTCGGCCGGCGAAGCGAAATGTGAGACGTGAAGTGGTGGTGGTCGGCCGTCGACCATGGTTCTCTCTCTCTCTTTCATGCGGGAGTCCTTCTCTGCACCTCGCCTTGGTGACATGGCTTCGCTAATATTGCGAAATGTGTATTCCCCTGTGTAGCAAAGATTACTGGGTTAGGAAGCCACGTGTGTCGGATGTCCCACCGGCCTACATTTTTACGCTTGCCATTGACAAAACCTATTTAAAACAATTACACAACAAAATGAGGGGAATAAAAGAAATAATAATTAATACATGTATAAGACTTATTTGTGGAAGGCAGGGCAGCGTCACTTCTATCCTGGAGCTTGCTGCAGTGATTAAAGAAAGAAATGGGAAATCTTTCAGGGAACCTTTGTGTCTGTCAGCAAGCCAAATAGTTAAATGTGACAGGGTGCTAGGTGGACAACTACAGGCCCTTCAACACCTGGGTTGACCAGCTAAACGAATAACAAAGCAAGTACACTACATGCATTAATATTGTGGCAAATTGTGCGCATGTCGGTCACTTAATACAACACACATAGACACTGCAATACTGAAATGAAGTAAATATCTTGCACCTTATTTAGGCCTAACATGTTCATTGTGAGTTCTGTGGCTCAAAGTCTGGTTTTGACTCTCAAGTGGTGCAGAGGATAGCAAATATATGCACTGCAAAAACACGTGAGTAATTTAAGTTTTGAAAATATAAGCACATTTAAAAGAATAGCATCAGATGAATAGTTGTGTGCAGTAAACTGCACGAACTAGACCAACCATACCCTGAGAACTAAGAGTCGAAACGATCAGTGAAGTGCACTCCGGCGAGTCCTCAAAACACTCCATGGCACCCATAACCGCTACCATGTCAGGCGCAGAGATCAATGTAGTTACCGGCAAAAACTCAGACAGCGAAAACTACGTATCCGACGTACAGAGTAGCTATGCCGACTGTGCCGGCCTTAGGATAGAATGCACTTACTGCACTAAACTCATTCATTATGCCTGCAGAGGCTGGACTGAAGAGACCCGGGATATAGACGGATTAGAGTACTCCTATACCACTTGCTGTCAACAGCCAACGAGTTTCTGTAATGAAATTACGTCTCCTGGTCGAGGCATAAACAGCATCAGATGAACGACATGCAGTGAACCCTATCACCACCTACGCAAAGGGTGGCCTGATGAACGTGCCTCTATGCCCGGGATGGCCCACCAGTGCGAGAGATGCAGAAGAAAGCACATCTCTCACTCCCGCAGATCCAAGCCTTCCCGGATATATATCCAACCTGGAACGGCACCTGGCATTCCAGCAACTGGTAGAGACGAGGACATTCAGATTACCGACTTTGCAGGTCGCCCACACAAAGACCCAGTAGCATTCACGCAGAAATGCGAAAAAGAATTCAAAGAAACTGACCTGACACCGAAACAATGGGTCGACCGGGCCCAACTACATTTGAAGGACCTCGTCCTCATGTGGTGGGAAAGATATGGAGAATTCGTAACGGACTGGAAGCAATTCAGTAACCGGACAGCGGCGGAATTCAAGGGCGATTATGGCCAGACCCAGCTACTTGATGAAGAAGCGGAAATATTCATACGAAGGAAGGAACAAATGTTTTGACGTGAGTTCTCCGGAGTCGATGAAGATACAGCAGTTCGTTCCATCAGTCAAATGTTACTGCCAAATATTAGGAACGTACTTCTGACAGCAGGACATACTCCCTTGGACGAATAAGTTGATTGAGCCCGAGAAGCTGAGCAAAACTTTGCAGCACAGGCGAGTCTCGAAAAACCAGTAACAGGCAAGGCCCCTGAGGTACGAGCACCGTCAGGTGCACCCCTTAAAGGCGTACCAACCTCAACCCCTCGCATGCATTCGTACCCAAATGCTAGTTCTGTCCGGAGAACCACTGGAACAAGGACTGCCCTCGGAAACCAGAAGAAGCAGCCGTTCCACAGAACTGAGTTGACAAAACGCTGTCAAATATCCCCACACGAGCAGCTGGAAATTAAACTCCTGGAGCCAAGCTGGGAAACACTGATGCCGGGGTACGAAGCGGGCCACCACCCCCAGTTTACAAGGGCCCATTTTCCAGGGATTGAGAGAGGAAGTACAGCTTCCCGTAGCCCCACACATTGAGGTGGAGGTAAATAACGACAGGGTACTAGCCTTACTTGACTCGGCGGCCAGCGGAAATTTTATCACAAGACATTTGTTAACACCGAACCAGCTCTCCGAATTAAGAAAGCAAGCCAAAACAGTAAGAATGGAGCAAACGATATCCACCCTGGACATAACCAGCCGAATTATCCTAAATATAAAATTTCAAATTATTGCAATACCGACAGAATTTATTGTATCACCAACTATGTCCGAATCAGTAATACTAGGATGCCCATGGCTCACCCACCATCAATGCATTATAGATCACAGACAACGTAGAGCCTCTGGTTCTGACAAAGAAGTTTGTGATGACACTACACCACCCGAACACAGGACGTCGAGCTGCAACAAGAGTGCTCCGCACCAAACTTCTGCCACGCAGGAAGAACCGCCCATCGGTATGTAGAGTAGCCATGAGAGAAGTTCTCTGCCTCAAGACCCTGCCATGCAGGAAACCCACCAGCCGAGACATTGAGCTCGGACAAGAGTGCTCCGTACCAGCAACAATCTGCCACACAGGAAGAACCGCCCAACGGGACGTCGAGCAGCCATGAGAGAAGTTCTCTGTCTCAAGACCCTGCCATGCAGGAAGACCTGCCAGCGAGACATCGAGCTCAGACAAAAGTGCTCCGTACCAGCAACAATCTGCCACGTAGGAAGAACCGCCCAACGGGACGTCGAGCAGCCATGAGAGAAGTTCTCCGCCTCAAGACCCTGCCATGCAGGAAACCTGCCCGCCGAGACATCAAGCTCGGATAAGAGTGCCCCGTACCAGCAACAACCTGCCACGCAGTAAGAACTGACCGTCGGGATGGTGAACTCGGACAAGAGTGCTCCGTCCCAACCTCCTGTTACATAGGAAACTCTGCTAAATGGGGCGTTGAACTGCAACAGACGTGCTCTGTCCCCCGGTCTTGTGACGCAGGACTCCCCGCAGCCCCACACATCGAGCTTCCACGTTGGAAGTGTTCCGTCCAGCCATCTTACTAGGCGAATGGCCGCTTTCATTGAGAATGTTAATGCCACCCACTACCCCTCAAAAGGTACATCACCCGCAGAGGAGGTCGAGATGAATTTCCCTTCCACTGCATAGCCCCAGGACCTGGCCACCGAGATCGTCGATGCTGCCTACGACTTGGTACTACGACGAGCTGTGCTGCCCGCAGTCGGAGCACTCGCACTGCCCGCAGTCCCTCGCACTGCCCTGTTAGAGAAATATCCTGCCATACGGGTAGGAACCCGTGCAGTCGGGGTGGAGGACTCGTCACTCCCCCGCACTGCCTCAACGTCCCTTGAATGAGTGCCCTCCTAATTCGTCTGATGTTTGATGCCCCCACGTACCACCAGGGCCGCCCATACGCCTGACCGGTACCAGGAATCGCCATGGAGACCCACAATCAGGTACATGTGGCAGTACCCTCTGCCCACTGCCCTTCGTCCGAGGGTGAGGCCCGCTGAAGATGAGACCAAAGATCACCAGCAAGTGCACGAATATTAAAGACAGTGCAGTAGCCGTAAACCGCTACTTAGTGCACGTGGCAAAAGGACTCGTTATAGACCGGTCGCATGCACCACATTTAGTTTAGCTGCAACCAAAGATAGTGACGTAAGCCTAACAATCACATTTATGCTAAAGTAAATTCAAAAGTATGCAATATAATTTCAAGTATAAAGAACCAACAAAGTATATGAACCCGTAATTAGTCAGTTGATTATGTGCTAATTAAATTTTATTACAGCCATTATAAGCTATACATCAGTAACTTTTTATAGACATTTTACAACTCACAGTTCAAATGTGCCCACGTAAGTAAGTAGCATTACAAATGAAAGCTCACCATAGCGACAGTAATGGCTACTATAAGTGAATTACGTAGACGTTCACCACTGTGCCAGTGATTAAGTTGAAGACAGAGACTTCAACGTAACAATGACATTTTAGCTTTTTATAATTTTATTAGTATTCATCACTTAAATCTGCCTTGATGTGAAGATAAACCTATAAATGTCACCATACGTTTTGAAAGTGTTTAGGTGAAGATCACCTATATGAAGAATAAGAGTATATTTTCAGCACTTACAAATGGGAACATTCCTTAGGAACTTGCCTTGAACATTCCAATGAAGATACACAGTGTACATAACATGGACTCCTGCAAGGGATAGTTAAGTTAATTAATTTAATTAGGCTTTTCAACATTAAATCTGATTTGATGTGTAGGCACACAATTAAATATCTTGATACGTTTTGAAAGTGTATATGTGAAGATCGTCTTAAAAAAAGAATGCCATTTTGTAGAAGGGTATTTTTATATTATTCTTTGTATGCTTATATTTTGTGTGCGCTTTTGTTTGCAATATGTTGTGCGCCTACTCAGTATAACAACCAGACTCTGAGCATCAAAGCTCCCCAAACCTGGTGCAAGGTATTTTTAACTTCAATTGAGTGTTTATGTATATTGTATTAAGTGAGCAACGTGCGCAAAATTTGCCGTGATAGTCATGCATGTAGTGTACTCGCTTTGTATTCTTTTAGCCAGTCAACCCAGGTGTTGAAGGGCCTGTGGTTGTCCACCTCGCAATCTGTCACACGTAACTATTTAACTTGCTGACAGACACAAATGTTCCCTGGAAAGATTTTCCTTTTTCTTTCTTAACTCACTGCAGCAAGCTCCAGAATAGTAGCGGCATTTCCCTGCCTTCCGCAATTAAGGCTTGTACATATTCGAATTATTCATATTTAATTCCCTTGTTTTGACATGCCATTGTTTTATATAATTTTTCTTTGAGATTTTTATGTATGATTCCCTTGAAATATACACCAGCGACATGCTGATTTTTGTCAATGGCATGCATAAGAAATGTAGGCAGGTGAGACACCCGACACACACGGCTTCCTGACCCAATACTCTTTGCAACAAGGGGGGGATACACACTCTCGCCGCATCACCAAAGCCCAATCATCAGGGGGAGGGGCAGAAAAGGATGCCTGCCCGAGAGAGAGAGAGGATCAAGATCGCCAGCCAGCCGCCGCCTTTCCACGACTGACATGTTTCGCTTCGCTGGTCGGGCGACCAGAGTGCACAGAACATGCTCTGCTACAGCGGTCAAGCCACCCAAGTTTAAGGGTCCCGCCTACCTGTCTGCAAAATTTTTTTTCGAGCTATCTGCCTCATCACATTTACCACCGCCTACCCAGACCTTCAAAACTTTCCAGATAAGGGACCTACGCCTTTCTCCGCCACCTTTTCCAAGATGAGTCGTCATCATAATGGAGGGGATGCTAATTGACACATGCTGCTTATACAACTAATCTAATACGATTACGACTCATCACCAAGAGTACCTCTTCCACTACTACAAACGTGAGTGACTGTTACCTAACCCACAGAAAACAGGAATGTATGAGCGAATTCTCTTCATCTGGGGGATAAGCAACCAGGCAGGCATGCCCCCGTACCCCTTCCACTCGCTGAGAGCCAACGAGCTGCCCAGACCACGGGCAAGGCCGAGCACCACTGACGAGGCATGAAGCAGAAATGCTGACCAGAGTTTTCCAACACCAACCAGGACAGAAGGACATCACGCCCTCCCCGCAGACCACGCAGGAATCCTACAAGCATCCACTATATAAGTCCAGACGCTGCCGGGCTCGGGAGTCACTCTTACGCATCCTCTCTCACGATATCCCACACTGACTCAGTGTTGGGACCTCCAGAAATCTTGGAAACTTCAAGTACGCCTCCAGTTGCTACTTACTACGTCTCGATGACCAACGAACATGAACATATGTATTCAACATCTCTTTGTCTCCTCTAGCCACCTTTCACTTAGCAGTTTAACTTTAACTCATTTGTTATCATCTCGAACCAGCTATCCCCCTTTTAGCTTAGAACCAGGACGCCTACACCTGGAACCACAGTTACCTTCATCCCTCCACGGTTTGATAGGAGATAGCACGGGCCACGTGTTTATTGAATATTCAGAAATACTCATTGTTCCTACCTTTCTGTTTTTCAGTTCCATGGTATTTGTTTGAATTAACGGTTGGAGACAGAATATGTTGTGCACTGCCGACAGGAACAAGAAGATTTATTTAAACCGAGTTAGCCTGACTGTGGAACCCTTTCAGGTGTCTGCACGTAAGAAGACACATATTCGATGGCTACCTGTTTCTTCCCGGTCACACAATAATCAGTGCTCATGGGGGAGAAACAGCGATGCCACAACCACTAGAAATACCTTCACATCGGGAAGGGTGACAGACTCAGGTTATTTCTCACCACTCGCACTAAGTCAATTCACGGTGACAGTAGCCTGAAATTTTGCCATTCAACCTAGTGGGAATACACAACCAGTAGAGACTTGGCAGTCCCCACGGATCCACGTCCCTGATCAACCCGCATACTGTGGAGATCAGTGGGGACTCTTATGGAACTCGTGCCGGCATGTCACTATTGGGTTACACTGTCCTGTCTAAGTCTACCTTCCTGTCTAAGTGCATCAGTAGGCTGTCAAACGGTTTGCCCTATGCCTCACGAGAAGAAGGGTGGTAGAAAATGTACGGAACAATACTCGGCTCTCTCTGCTCTAAAACCATGGATCGCACAACCACGTCCTACACAGGAGAGAAAGGTGGAACGGGACCGTGCCGCCGAACTTAGACGTCGGGCAGTCGCACCTGCCCCAGTTCTGGTAATTGACTTCCCACCTTGTATCCGCATACATCCTACATGTCACCCTGTGGTAAAAGGGTTTCTGACCGGTACCGAAGTGCGACTTGGCTGGGACAACCTAAACTTTTAGACCAACGAAGCACACCTGTGGAATCTCCAATCCGGCGTGGACCAAATCCGTCATGTCTAGATGAAACCTACCCAGACAACAAAGCCCAAATGCTGGAGTTAATAAGTGCTAACAAATACTCCTCGCCTCACGCCAACTACCTAATCCAAACTACCCGGTTTTGGTCTAGCAGACCAAATCCTTGACCAACGTTCCAAGGCAGTCTAATCAGGCACACGTCAACCTACACATCAAGTCAGATTTAAGTAATGAAAAATTATGAATATAAAAAAATCTAAAAATGTCATTGTTAGTCAAAGTCTCTGTCTCAACTTAATCACTGGCACTATGGTGCGTGTCTTTACCATGATGCACTTATGGCAGAGATTACTATCACTGTGGTGAGTGCCCTTTGCAATGCTATCTACTTAAGTAGGCTGTGTCGGACACTAACAATTACAGAACCTTGACGTGTAAAATGTCTATATTGCACTGTGTTGAAAAGTTACTGTTTGACACACAGCTTTTAACAGCTGTATTAAAAAGTTAATTAGCACGTAGTAGAGTGACTAATTACGGGTGCATTTAGCTCTTTGGTTCCTTACACTTCTCCCCTCACCACCTCTTGTTGACAGCAAGGTTGAGGAACATTTACGGGACACTTTGATCTTAATTTAGCCTAATTGTGATTATTCTGCTTATGTCACTGTCCTTGACTTGCTGTTAAATTAAATGTAGTGTACGTGACAGGTCTATAATGAGTCCTTGGTCACGTGCACTAAGTAGCGGTTTACGGCTAATGCACTGTCTGTAATATCTGTGCACTTACTTGTGATCTTTATCCTTACCTCTGGCGGTCTCCCATTAGACGAAGAGCAGCGTGCAGAGGGTACGGCCACATGTACATTGCTGTGGTCTCCATGCGATTCTTGGTACAAACCAGGCAAATGGGCGGCCTTGGCGGTACGTGGCATCGTGGAGCAGCCCGGGTGTCGTGGCGTCTGCTTCTGCTGCAACAGATTTGAAGGGCACTCATACAAGGGACGTTGAGGCAGTGCAGGGGAGTGACAAGTCCTCCACCCCGACTCCACGGGTTCCTACCTGTAGGACAGGATGTTTCTCCGACGGGGCAGTGCGAGGGAGAAAGACCTCGACCTCGATTGCGGGTAGCACAGCTTGTCGTTGGCGGCATCGGCGGTCTCGGTGGCCAGGTTCTTGGGTGAGGCAGTGGGAGGGAGGGTCTCCTCGACCCCCACTACGGGTAGTTGCCAGATGAGGGAAGTTGGCGGCATCAATGGTCTTGACGACATAGCAAGATGGCGGGGCGGAGCACTTCCACGTTGGCAGCTCGATGTCTGGGTCTGCGGATATTCCTGCATCGCAGAGTCTTGTGATGGAGCACTTCTGTTGCAGCTCGATGTCCCGGCGGGCGGGGATTCCTGCGAGGCAGGTTGTAGGTACGGAGCACCCTCGTACCTACAGTTCGACATCCTGGATGGCGGGAATTCTTCATTGGTGGGTGCAGTGATCCACGTCATAGACAGTGGCTTGTCTTTGGCCGCTGCCCCTTGAGATTCTTCCTCCTCCGCCTTATCTGCACTTGTGCTGAGCACAGTTTCCAGTGGTCTAGTGGCATCCTGCATGGCAAGATGGCGGAGCACTTCTGGCATCAGCTTTGAGGGCAGGGATTTAACAACGACTGCTTCTTGGCGCTGTGGCCTATCTGGTTTCGAAGTTCGTGCCTCTGGCCTCTTCACTGGCCTTTGCTCAAGTTTGGGAGCTGCCTTTGATGGTGTAGAGCCTGGTTTGAAGGTCGGGGGACACAAAAGTTCTTGGTTTGGGGCCTCTTTGGTCTGACGCCGCTCATTATGTCGTCGAGCTCTGCGGGCCTGGCTCCTGGTCATCTTCGGGAGATATAGGGCAGGCTGATCCATGTACACCTTTAATTGTTGGAGGTGGATCGGGGTATGGGGAGGGGTAGACTTTGGCTGGCTACCTTCCCAGCTAATCAGGGTTCCTCAGTTTCTTCCCAGTTGTATACGGCATTGTCTATTGTCAAGAATGCATTGTAGAAAGTCAACATGGGAAGTCATGCCATGTATCCCGATTGTTAGTTTTATGCCTCCTTCAACCTGAAGAAAGCAATTCGGTTCACAAGCCTGACTGTCCTTGTAGTAGGATCATTTGGGCTTGTTGGTGGGCCGTGAGGAGGTTGTTTCTTATAAAATTACCAGTGGCAGCAGAATCTAGGATCGCCATGGCATTTCCATTATTAAGGCAGACCTCTACATGGGGCACTTCAGGGGAACCTTGCTCCCTTGTCAAGTTTTGGAGCGTGAATGTGGCTTCTCCTACCCCTTGTTTTGGTTCTGTGTTCGATTTCTCTTTCTTCACTTCGTCGGACAGTCTCTGTTCCTGTGGCTACCGGAACAAAACCTGCATTTCGGTATGGAGGAGAGCCATGGTGTAGGGGTAAGCGCTTTCCTAGATGCCTCAGATGACGGAGATCGTGACTCTGAGGTTTCCACCGTTTCAGAGTTGTCGAGTGCAACCTGTGCTGCACAGTTCTGTTCTGCCTCACGTGCCAACTCTATCGATTTGTTGATTGTCTTGGGTTTAGCAGCAAGCAACACGTTCTGCAAATCGGGTAATAACTTTCAATCAATCGATGGGACGGTCGTCGCTTCTTCAACTCCTGGACACATTCTTCAAAACAACTGGTATTTCTGACAAATTTAACATTTCCACTTCGTCGTCGGGTTTCTGGTTCTGACTGAAGAGTTGTACGACTAATTTTTCCAACACCTCCTCGCCAGTGAATCCCACAGCGAGTCTGTTACAGCATTGCTTCCAAACCATAAGGAATTTGCCATATCTTTCTCACCAGGCGAGGGCGAGGCCCTTCAAGCGTAGTTGGGACCTGTCCATCCATTGTTTAGGTGGCAGGTCAATTTCTCTGAACTCTTTTTCACATTCTTGCATGAATGCTACCGGGTCCTCAAGGGGCGACCTGCGAAGTCGGTAATCTGAATGTCGTCATCTCTACCGGTTGCTGGATGGCGAGGCGTCGTTCCCGGTTGTATATAGTTACAGGATAGCTTGGAAATGCGGGAGTGAGAGATGTGCTTTCTTCGGCATCTCTCGCACTGGTAGGCCATCCCGGGCATAGACATGCGCTCATCGGGCCACCCTATATATAACTGATGATACGGCTCGCTGCATGTCGTGCACCTGATACGATTTGCGCCTCGGCCAGGACACACGATTTCATTACAGAAGCTCGTGGGTTGTTGATGGCAATTGGTACAGTATTTCTGTATAACGTGCCTGTTCAGGCCAACCTAGGAGGGCATAGTGAAATATCTTAGCACAGCATGCGCATTCTATTCTCAGTGTGCCATTGCCTTGACTGTCGGCATGGCTACACTGTAAGTAGGGCTCATTGGTGTGGTTTTCGCCTGCAGCAACATTGATTTCTGAGTCCGATAAAGACCCAAGACGGCCTGAACCCACATAGCAGCCAATTTGATGGGCCCATATCCTCGTAGAACGAAAGGAAACCGCTACCTGCTCGAGGTAAGAGATCAATTTTCAAAATGAGTAGAGGCATTTCCTCTACCCAGCCAAGAAACCACCCCAATCATATGGAAAATGGATTTTCCGCACGATGGGGTTATCCAAAGGCCATATTGACAGACAGCGGGATACAGTTTACAAGCCGCCAATGGCAAAACGCCTGTCAGGGGTGGGGGTGGAAATCTGGACTACACCTCCCTTCCATTTCCAAGCCAACCCTACTGAGTGGAGGAACCAGATCAAGAACTGCCTCTGTATCAGTGTACGTAACGATCACAAGCACTGGGATAAGCACATCCCCACAATACTGTTTGCCCTTCGATGCCGAACGAATGAAGCCGCGGACACCAGTCCAACCATCGTACTTCTGGGCCAAACATTACGTCAACCAGGCGACTGGAAGTGGGAGAGCGAGTCCACTGACATGCCTGAACCAGATGGCATCCGGCTAGCAGACTTGGCTCGCACCATGCATGACCAGAAAGTCCAGAATGCAGACATTCTAAAGAAATACCCTCAACCGAGAACTGGGGTAAGAGAATTTAACCTAGTGGAAGCCATCCTTCTGCGAAGTCGCCCTCTCAGCAAAGCCAGCAACCAAATAAGCGCTAGCATTGCCAACAAATAGGATAGACCATATTGTATCATAGGTAACAGACAACGTCTACTGTGCCGAAGTTATATGCAGATGGATCTGCAAGGCCACCCGTGGCCAGAAATGACCCTACTCAGGGAATATGCCAACATTTGGTGTTGACAACGCTGAAGGAGAAACACTGGGCCAAACCGAAGATAAAGATGAACCCCCAACAGAAAGGGTAGTTCCCAATACCGAACTGGGACCCTTGACGAGACCTGAGCCACCATCTTTTATTATTGACAGGGCTCCTAATTACATAGCGCCATGGAAGCCTGATGTAGAACCACGCTAAGGTGCATTTTCCGTAAGATCAATGTTCTCGACGCCGCGCAGCTATGCTGAGAAAATCGCAGCCAAACGCAATAAAGCAATATCTAGATGCTCTGAATTGTCATGGCAGAGTCCACGTGACAGAGAACCTCATCAGACACCCTGTCAATCAAGCCGCATTAGCAAACAGTCTGAAGCACCTTCGGCGAGAGGGGTAGGAATCACACAAGCACCTACCTCTCCACCCAGTACAACTCCAAAGCCATAAGTCAAGGCCATTCCTACTTCAACAAAGTCGACCTCTGGCTCTAACGAGGAAGTATAACCCACCACTAGACCACCTGACTAAAAATGTTTTTTCATGCTATCTACTTCACCACTGGGGGGGGGGGGACAAATTGAAGCTTGCAGCTCAACCTACTAACTACTAATTAACCACGATTACGAGTCATCACTAAATGTTCTTACTCCCAATACTACAAAAAATAGAAAGAATTTTATACATAAATTCTCGGCCGCCTACTCTACCACGAAAAAGAACATATGAGTGTATTCTCTCCACCTGAAGATTACGCAACCTGGGAGGCACGCTGTACCCCCTGCTGTGCACTGAGAGCATACAAGCCGCCCGACACCAGGCAAGGGCGAGCGCCGTCAAAGAGGCATGAAGCAGAAAGGCTGACTACTGCTGACCAGTTTTTTCGACTCCCACGCCAACCAGAGCAGGTCAGCACTGGCAACCTACAAGCTGCACCAATATAAGTCTGGACGCTGCCAGGTTCAAGCAGTCATTCTTTCTCAAACTCTCTCGTGACATACCAGAGCACTAATTCAGTGCTGGGACCTCTGGAGATCTTGTAAGCTTCCTATACGCACCCAGCGGCTACTTACGACGCCTCGATGACTAACACCAGCTTCTCCACTTTTTACATAGAACCAGGTCGCTTGCACCTGGAACCGCAGTTACCTTCAGCTCTCCACGGTTTGGTAGGAGGTAGCACGAGTCACGTGTTTATTGAGTATTCAATAAACACTCATTGTTTACTACTCTTCTGCTTTTCATTTACAGAGTACTTGTCTGTGTTAACGGTCACTGACAGAACACGATGTGCACTGCCAACAGGAACAAGGAGACTGTTGATATCGACATTAGATGGCTACATGTGTCTTCCCTGCCCCCAAGCAGTAAGTTTGTGTTGGTGGGGAGAAACAGCGATGCCCCAACCAATAGAAATACCTTCGTACAAGGAGGGGCTACAAGATCAGGTTATCTCTCACTCTGAGCACTAAGTTAGTGCTGGAGTGATCTTAGCCTGGGGTTTGCCGCCCAACCTGGTACGAACACACAACCAGTAGAGTCTTGGTGGTCCACATGGCTCCACATCCCTGATCAGCCCGCATGCGTGGGGGATAAATGTTCATGTCACCAAGTCTCTATTGGGTTACACTGTAATTACTGTTCCTGGCTAAGTGTGTTGAGTAGGCTATCAGACTGCTGTGTTCTATCCCTTACAAGGTAAGGAGTGGCATAAGATGTAGAGAATAATACCAAGCTCACACTGCACTCAAACCGTGGATGGTATTACCACCCCCTACGCAGGAAAGGCAGGCGGAATGGGACCACACCGCCCAACTTAGGCATCAAACAGTAGCACCTGCTTCGGTTACAGTAATCTTCTTGTTGCTTTGCTTTTGCTCATATCCATCGAGCCACCCGGTGGTAAGGGGATTGCTAAACCGTATAGAGGCCAGATACGGCTGGGCAAACCCGAACTTCTGGAGCTGTGAAGGTTACGACTGGAATCGCTGCTTCGAAGTGCACCAAGCTCACTATTATTGGGTGAAACCACCCTCAACAACAACACCCAAGACGACACTGTAAATAAGCAATAACCAACACCCCTCGCCTCATGCCTCCTAACCAGACTTAACCACCCCGCTTTTGGTCTAACGGAAAAATCCTGAACGTGCATGTGAGTCAATCTAACCGGGCACACGTCAGTTATTTTAAAAGTACTAATCTTACATCATCTTAAAGTGCAACTGATCAATACTGTTGTAATATGTTAAGCGAACTCATTAAAAAAAAAACTTGTATTTCAAATACCCTGTGAAGCAATTTGAGAGTTAGGTCAGTGGGCATCTTGAAATATATTCACTGTTCCGTAATGCAAAACAGCATCTTTCCACAAAAAGTCCTTACAATGCTTATGTTACCCTACAGATACGTAAGTCATAACCATACGGAGAGCTGTGGAGTTACCGTGCTATCGGCGTGGACCCAGGGGGCATGGAGGCGCGTGGTCTGGTCCGTGCCCGCGCTCAGCAGGAACTGGCCTCCCGGCTCCCAAGAAATGTCCACCACAGGCCCAAAGTGTCCACCCACGACCACACCTGGCACCCATGAGTCATTGTCCTGCAAACACACAAGAATCCACCTCTAAATATCACCTCAAAGAATGGGGGACACATGACTATGCCTACTAGGCTGTATAAAAAAGAATGAGTGACTTTTCAATAACTGCTCTTTGAGTCATAAGTAAACTGTGGAAAATGTACAACCATCAGCAATTATTCCAACTCCTGACTCGACACACAGTACCACGGGCAGGAACAGGTGGATGTACTCTACGACAGTACGCACAGTGCCAAGGACAGTGCAAGGTGGAGGTACTCAATGACGGTATGGCCAGTTCCAGGGTCAGGCTCAGGTGGAGGTACTCTATAGTGGTATGCGAAGTACCAGGGGCAGATCCAGGTCGAGGTACTCCACGACAGTACGCCCAATATCAGGGGCAGGACCAGGTAAAGGTACTCTACAATGGTATGCCCAGAACCAGGGGCAGGTCTTGGTGTAGGTACTCTACGACGTTACGCCCAGTACCAAGGGTACACCCAGGTGGAGGTACTGTATGGTGGAACGCCCAGTATCAGGGGCAGGCTCAGGTGGAGGTACTCTATGACGGTACGCAATATACCAAGGGCAGGCCCAGATATAGGTACTCTACGATGATTAGCCCATAACCAGGGGCAGGCCCAGGAATAGGTACTCTACGATGGTTAGCCCATAACAAGAGCAGGCCCAGCTGGACGTACTCTACTACATTATGTCCAGAACCTGGGCAGTACCAGGTGTAGGTACTCTACGGCAGTACGAACAGTATACGGGGCAGGTGCAGGTGGACATACTCAAGGACAGTACATCCAATACCTTGGGCAGGCCCAGGTGGACGTACTCTAGGACAGTACATCCAATACCTGGGTCAGGCCCAGGTGGAGGTACTCTTATGATGGTATGCACAATACCAAGGGCAGGACCAGGTATATGTACTCTACGATGGTTAGCCCACCATGGGCAGGCCCAGGTGGAGGTAGTTTACGGCAGTACGCACAGTATAAGGGGCTGGCGCATGTGGACGTACTCTATGACAGTACGTCGAGTTCATAGGGCAGGCCCAGGTGGAGATACTCTAAAACGGTACTCCCAGTACCAAGGACAGGCCCAGTAGGAGATACTCTTATGGTGGAACTCCCAGTAACAAGGGCAGGCACAGGTGTAGGTACTCCATGGTGGTACGCCTCGTACCAGGGGCAGGCCCAGATGGAGGTAGTCTATGGTAGTACACCCAGCACTAAGGGCAGACCCAGGTGGAGGTACTCAACGACGATACCAGTACCAGGGGCAGACCAGGTGGAGGTACTCTATGGCAGTACTCCCAGTACCAGGGGCAGGCCAAAGTGGAGGTACTCTATGGTGGTACTCCCAGTACCAAGGACCAGAGCCAGTAGGAGGTACTCTATGGCGGTATGCCCAGTACCAGGGGCAGGTACTCTATGGCGGTATGCCCAGTACCAGGGGCAGGTACTCTATGGCGGTATGCCCAGTACCAGGGGCAGGCCCAAGTGCAGGTACTCTATGGTGGTATGCCCAGTACCAGGTGCAGGTACTCTATGGTGGTATTCCTAGTACCAGGGGCAGGCCCAGGTGGAAGTACTCTATGGTGGTATGGCCAGTACCAGGGCAGGCCCAGGTGGAAGCACTCTTTTGTGGTATGCCCAGTACCAGGGGCAAGCCCAGTAGGAGGTACTCTACGGTGGTACTCCCAGTATCAGGGGCAGGTCCAGGTGTAGGTACTGCATGCCTCGTACCAGGGGTAGGCCCAGGTGCAGGTACTATATGGTGGTATGCCCAGTACCAGGGGCATGCCCAGGTGGAGCGAAAGAAAGTGGGTGGATGCAATATCCCCCTTGTAAGATGGTGAACACGACCCAAGGGTTATAGTGGTCACAGAAAAGGAATTGGTACAACCAAATAGTTCCAGTTGCACAATGTAATTTACTAGTAGTGATTCGCTAATAGAAGCAACTAATTAAGTTGGAGCTCTCGTCTGTCTGTTACTTTTTGGTATAGGGTAAGGTAACAAGGAGAGAGAACTCATTACCCACTATAAACCTATATGAAGGGGGCTTCATAATAGAGGGTACACCCTGGCATCTCTGAAGGTCGAACACAAGCCTTCTTAATAAGCACCAGCTAAGGAGAGTTTTCCCATGTCGAAAAATGTTCACTGATTAGGTAGCTTAGGTGTGTTCTTTCCAGTCTCGGAACTTGTGATTTCAACCCATACAACCAACTTTATATTAAACGTTTTATGATAAGCAGATCTGGTACTGTGCAAGAGGCGGACTTCAACCATTGTGAGGCCAGAGTCGTGAGGAACATTACCATAATTAAAAATAGTTTAGGCAGGACTACCGTTTAAAGAGTTGTTGGGTTAGTTTTCCGTGAAGGTACAAAATCAGATGTCAATGGAATTACACTTCTCCGACGTAATACCCGCTGAAAACAAGGCAGCCGCACGCTCACTCCTCCTCTCCAGCTGGCTTGTTGAGGGGTCGGCGGCATAACAGAGATGAACACTGGTTGCGGTGAAGCTGTGCTGGTACTGCAGGAAGTTCCTGGACTGTACTAAGAAGGTTTGTGGTGTAGGATTCAAGTTGTCAATGTGGATAAAATCCTAGGAAAGCATCACAAAACTGAACAAATAAATACTGTTCAAGCTCTGAGCTGGCTGATACTCTTGTGGGTGTAAAAATACAGAACTCTCCTCTTCTACCTTAGAGGTATGTAAATTAGCTATATATCTCTCAGGTTCATGAATAATTAAATTCAATTTATGTTTGCGTCTGCCTTTCCTCATGTGCGGCATGGAGGCAAATTAATTTGACTCCAATATCTCAGACTGGTGTTCCGCATACGGCCGTAAACAAAAGTGGATGGAACTATCGGCCGTTGCCGAAGGTGAAAAAGAGCTTTGGATATAATGCGTAGTTTCTTACATTACTGTTTAGGTGAGTTTCCACTGTGGTATAAGTGGCAAAAATACTTTGCTTTCCAACCTGGCCTTGCTACAGCAATGGCAGAATATGAGACTATCAGAGACGCTTGATTCCACAAGTGGAGGTGTTCCTATGGTGTATCCGGCGCTCCCGAAGATCTACTGGCTGGCAGATTTCGGTTTGCCTCTTAAAGTGTTTGTATTGGCCGTTTTGGTGAGTTATGCGATAACAGGCTTTACCTTACATCCAGAAATAAAATGCAATGCTAAGGTACCTTAACAGTCTAAATGGGGTTGTCAAGAATGTTTTTGCTATGTTTATGCAAATTCTCTTCCTAAATACAGTGATTGCTATAAACTCATGAAGGTAGCCAGTCATGGCCATGACTGCCTCTCTGATTGTATGCCAGTTCCTTTGCACACATTTCCCTTTCTCGTACGTATACAGGATGCTCAGAAATTCCCATTATAAACACCTAAGACTTGTAGAGGGGACTTCGTAAATTATATTTTGAACAGGAACCCATGTCCGGAAAAGTACAGTTTCTGCGCCACAACCATTTAAAATCAGGTGTATCACTCGTCCACTTCCACTGAGGGAAAGAGCAATGCAATATCTCTGTGTTGGTATGCAACGGGTAGGCAGTACATTACTTAAGACCATCACCTGATGGTACGTGACATCTGCTCTGCCTCGAGCCCCATTGCAAGCGTAATTGTTGGTGTACTCAATAACGGGCTCTGTTCAGCGTGATGCAGTATAGCCTCTTCCAATTCGGGAGTGCAATGTCTCTTTAGAGCACAACAGTCGTTGTGCTCTACAGCCGACGAGCTGCTCTTCCATTACCCTCAACTGTGCCATACACAAGGATCATGTCTGTGTATTCGGCAAACGAGTACTCAACCATGTTGATCGGACACACAAAGGCGCGTGAATGGGGCTTGAGGCAGGGTAGATGTCCGTGTGCCATCAGGTGAGGTGATTGCCTGAAGTAATGTACTGCCTACCCGGTTGCATACCAACACAGGCACATCCGAGACACTGCTCTTTCCCTCAGCAGAAGTGGACAAGTGATACACCTGATTTGAAATGGTTGTAGCGTGGAAATGGTATGTGTCCGAACATGGGTTCCTATTCAGAAGATAGTCTACCCAGTGCCCTCTACAAGTCCTAGGGGAATTTCCAAGCATCCTGTATGTAACTCAGGTCCGAGATTAATTAATTTCTGTACCTGCCTCTGACCTTCATTGTAAAACACTATGCCAAGGGTAAATCAGGAAATAAACCTGGCAGCGAGACTGAAAGACGAGAGCTCTTACCTCTGACTTGTGCCACATGTGCAGCGAGCCCTGATAGCCGTGGGCCACGACACTGCGGCCGTCCGGGGACACCTTGCTGCCGTAGAAGCCGAGCGTGTTTCCTCCGACCTCGCCCAGTCGGGCCGACTCCAGCCACACCCCAGATTGGCCGTGAACTTGCCACACAATAATTGTCTTGTCCATCGAGGATGACAACAGCTGCAAGGGCTGCCTTGTATCAACGCCATCTACTGTGGCCACAGTCAGCACACAATGACCTCATGACAGTACACAAGTACGTTACATATACATTTGGGAGGTGATTCCTTATGAAAAATTTGGTAGAAAAGATACGTACAGCTTATGATGTACAGTAATTATTTAGGGAGTTAAGCACCACCAAACATGGCACACAATAACCTATCAGTAACAAAATACACACGGGTTGTAGGGACTGCTTTCTTGGAAACAGAGAGGCTTAAACTGTTACAAGGAACCTGTTGTTTACATTTAGGCATAGTGGTTAATAAATAATCTGTCTTGAAAATTCAGTAAATACTCAGAGGTACAACAAGTAATGTGATATGATACTGCAACCCCTAAGTATTTTACTATAGATAAGATGTGTTATCTGTACTTACAGTTTAAAAGGTTGCTTAGTTTATTTCACTATACACTGTTAGATTTGTTTTCTTTCATTCACAGTAATTTCTAATATTTTTAATTGAAAGATTTTTTTTGCAATTATTTGGGAGCACATAAACTTCTTAATACAGTCAGGTCTCATTTCTAAGAGCCCAGGATTAGCCTCTTGAAATAAAGACACCTTTTCGGGAACCATGACAAAAATTTTAAATGAAAAGGTATTTCCTATAACAACCCATTCTAAGTAACAACATCAACCCTTAACATGGGAGCAGTTAAAGGGCTTAAAATAAAGAGTTATCTGTAATCACTTTAGGTCATAAGCTATTGGTGTATTTTCTACAACATATTTCATAAGGAATCACATTCCAATTGTTGTAACATATTTAAAGAAAACATATTGTAGATCAATTAGCAATCACAAGGTTCCGTAAAACATTAATGACTTTTTAGAACTGTCAGTAGATAGGTAGGCAAGCTGGGCTTAACATCTCAAAGACAGCGAGGTCACTAGAACGACTGCAAGTTACTCACAGAAACAGTAATGGGGAACGAATTGGCCATAGCCAGAACCATCCCAACATTCATACGGAGTGATTTATGAACACCATGAAAAACCACAATCAAGGTGTCCAGAACAGGAATTGAACCTGGATCCTCACAAATGCAAGTCAACTGGTTTACCAGTGTATCATCTTGCTCAGTTTTATAAAAAACTATATTTTCTCCTACGCTACAACTTTAATCAGCTAAGCGACTTAGAGAACACTTAGCACCCATACAGACAGAGCAGCAATATTACAAAATGCAAGGGCCAATAAACTGGAAGCACCCCAAGAAATTCAGTCGGCGTAGACACACAGATGATTGATTATAGTATGAATATTTTTGTTTTCGTTTCATGATAGTTATTCATTCACTGTGCAATGGGTAAATATTAACACTGAAAACCATCCATACATGTTAATAATGGGCAGTGGGAGCAGAACTATAAAGCTAGTAATATGGGGAAAATAAAAGTTTAGAACACAAATTATGTTGACATATTTAACATTGTTTTAATGGGAGATATTTCAGGACCATTCAAAATACACTATACGTAGATAGGTGCAAAACAATAGAAAAGAAAATGATGCATTGGATTTTTACTGTAAATATATTTATCTATAATACTGATACTACATACAAGTCACGTCAGTAGATAAAGGAAGCCTATACTGCTTCAAGAACTTAATCTTAAAACCTCGCGATTGAGAGCTGGGACCACCTTCAGTTGTTCAGTTGCTTGACATAAGGCGTGAGTGTAGGAGGGTGTGGGAGAGGGGGGAGGAGAGTTCAACAGGGCAGTATGTTTCACTAACCATATTCTTACCACCCAGAAATTACAATGGATTGTAACTACAGGGTATCCTCTGAAATTTCAATTTGGGATTCCCTGACTTTTCCGTTTTCCAGACAATCTTCCTTCAGCTATTTTAGGAACAGAAACCTTTCAATACCATACTTTTCCACTCACTGCAGATAGAACAAACATGCTATCAGTGAAGTAGATACAATGCAACAGATCCAGCAACCATGGCCAGCATTTCATTCAGCCCATCAATATCTCTCATAATATATACTTTTGACTTCACATGAGTGCCCATTACAAACAATTTATTTTCTACATAAAGGCCCTATGTCACTTGGCAAAGATGTATTATTGACAGTTCACAAACTTAAAACCTGAAATTTTAAAATGCATAGGCTCATAAATAATTACATTACCCTATATTCAGACAGCTAAAAACTTTTGCAGAGTAGCAATTATTTATGTTTTCCCTGATGCAAGTGAAAATTCTGTAACTTTTCCCTGTTTATCTGGCACCTGGACATCTAACATATTCTTTCTCTCTTACTCCACAGTTTCCTTCAATTCCACTGGCATGCTGGTTGTCACATGTGGATTCGCTGACCATGTTAATTCTAACAAATAAGAACAGGTGCTTACATAAGTCTTCAGTTTGCATTAAATTTGCTTGTACATATTTAGTCCAAACTGTCTGTACGACCTTGAAGCTGCTGCATCTATAAGAAAGAGTTAGGAATGGAGGAGGCAGGAAGAGTTTGTGTCTCTCACATATCTCCCATTTGAGTTTGAGTTTGTCATGCAGTATAGTAACTTCCGTTGTCAATTACTGCACTGCAACTACAGGAACAACCTCAACATCTCAATTCCACTGTAGCTGGGATCACTGCAGGTGAGTAGCTCTGGTATAACCCACTCATTACACTAAACGACAACAAAAGAACACACAATATAATCATGGAAACAATTTCTCAGAGTATCAGTTCCTTTAAGGCCTTTAGCCCAGATCAAATTTTTCTTCAAATTACCTTCTATCTTTATTGAATTAAAATCATTGAAAGCTATATGACGTCATATGAAGAACATAATCGCTGACATTTCCTCTTTCAATTTCTTGAAAGTGTAGTTTCCCTTCAAGATTTAAATTTTGAACACATTATAAATTTTCTATTTGTAATTTGCTCTATTGATGTTCAAGATGCTTAGTAAAATGGGAGTACGGTACCATACTTATGGTAAGCACACCGTAGTTACGTAGACTTTGTAGATGCCTTACGGGAAGCTCTTGTAGACGGAACCAGGTAGTAAAGTAGATGTAATAATTTATACATAGATGTTATTTTGGGTGTTATAATTTATAGTTTTCGGTTGTACGGCGCTTAGCACTCTAGCGTGCGAGGGAGCACTAAAATAGTTGGTAACATGAGTATGATAATTGGGAAGAAAATTATAGCACCAGGCGTTAGAAACTGTAATGATGGTAGGAGATGATAGTTTTTGAGTAAGACAATGAGATAATTTTTATTTCTGTTTTGAGGTTAAGTAATGATGTTAAAATGTGGGGCTGTTATAAAAGTAATTGGGCTTTGAAGGGTATTTCCTTTATTTATATATATATATATATATATATATATATATATATATATATATATATATATATATATATATATATATATATATATATATATATATATATATATATATATATATATATATATATATATATATTTTATAGCCGCGAGAAAAGAGATTTTTTTTTGGGCGATAATATAGAATTTACAGTTTGGTCGTATTACAAGTTATAGCAACTTTGTTCGGTTTGCCGTTAAACAGTAGAGTGAGCCTTTGTTGGACTAGCAGCGCTTGTTGTGGCAGCGCCGGAACCACAGACATAGTTCCAGTGGTGTCCACAGGATGGTACCAAGTACATTGTTTCCAACAAGGTCAATTATTTTTCTTTCTTTGTGCTGATTTACTCAGGCATAGTGTATTAAGTTGTTATGTATTAAATTTTTTCTTGAAAGTAAATATTGAAACGTTTGTTATTTTTACAGTCGCTGAGAGAAATAGAATTGATGTTGACACGTAAGATACTTCAATTTATTTTGCCAACAATGTTGCAGTATCACAGACGTTAAACGCAAGGCATCATAGCAGGGTTGGAGAGCCCAGCCAATAAAAGCATTAGAGAAGTACACAAAGGGAGATGCTAGCTGCGGCTACAAATAAATTTCATCAGGTTGGTAGGGTTTGCTTGTGGATGATATGGAGGAATGGTCCATGTCCCCACTCCTCGCAGACGGCTAGCCACTTCCGGCCGGCGAATTGCGTCCCGTTGTCCGTTAGTAGGCACTGCGGATAACTTCACAGGGGCCACGAGTAGATAACGGTTGCAGCGATTGATGCGGGGATAGGGACCTCATCAAGTCTGCTGCCACGTGTGTCTATGCGCATCGTGGCTGTGCCCCTGCAGAATTTCTCCCAGCTTCCTATATATTGTCTGGGTGGCAGATATCAGCACGGAGTTCAAAGTGTCTCGGGTCTTGCTGTTGATGGACTATTTGGTCCCGGCTGATTCTGAGCTGCAATACGCGAATCTGTTCTTCGGGATTGGCTTCTGGTGGTACCATGCTGTCCCAATCTTCCTCCACTTTCTCTGCAGGTTATTTGATTTCCCAGGGCAGTGCTGCACCTCAAAGTCAAATTCGGTTAAAACATGTCCCAGTTTTGCCTTTGAAATGTAAACACTGTTGATTATCCCACATCTACTTCATGGCAAAAACCTACCTGAATTGTGTTGTGGAAACCAGGAGATGCCGTACACCCAGCCGTCGTGACCTGAAAGCACTGCCTCCAGTGAAAACGAAAATGACCGGTCCTCATCACCAACACAAACCGTGAACCTCTTTTCTTCAGTTTGTAGAACATCTGTTCTTGTTGGTTTGCATGCTGTGTTGGCCGGGCGTGGAGAAACACGCCACAGTCGGATCAAGTTGTCCTGAGCTGCGCTGGCCAACAACAGATCTCCAACATCTGTTGTCAAACAAAACAAAGCACTGTTGACTACAAAAAATTTGGAACAGACCGATTTTATTACTAAGCTAGCAAGTCAATGTTTTAACACTGCACTCATTGAAGCTGAGCTGATACAGATTTGCCATTTTAAAAAGAAAGTCGTTCCACGATTAGGATCCTAGCATTAAACCAGGAACAACAAGAGTGCCGCCTACCAGAATGAATTTAGTATATCTGAAGCCTAAATGCGTAGGAGTAACAAGCACATGCGCCACAATCTCCACAAGCACACACTCAACTGGCCTGCAATCTTTCCCTAACACACTACTAAATGTTTACCTAACCCTTAATTCAATGTGATGACACTGTACACACTTTCTCTCAATCGTTATCACCTTTACTGGGCACATGGCAGTCAGTGTGCCCATTGGAATATCTGCAGATAAGCATAATGCCATTTTTCAAGTGTTGATTTCAAAAGTGATTAGTTAATAATGAATAGTCTATACCACAGTTAAAAACAGCCATTTTTGCTTTTGAAAAACACAAATGAAAATTGACACTAACCTTTGGATGTGAAATTTTTGTTTAAATGTTATTTGAAAAGTAGACATCACTCTGCAACATTAAGCAGTTTATAAATACATTTATTTTTACTGAAACTTTGTATAATTTGATAGCATAGGTAAGTAGCACCATCAAATAAACAACAATTAGATAAAGCATCAATCTAGTATTACTTACCATCTGTTACGAAATCCAGAGCACGCACCCAATCTTCGTGACCAACGAGACTGCCAACTTTCAAAAACTTGCGGCTAGCGTGGCATTCATCTTTACTCCCTTCAACGGTGGGTGCAGCTATGAAACTCTCGGCAACAAGATGGATTCTAGCGTCATCCGTGCTGTAGGCGAGGATGGGAACTCCAATGTCAGGGAGGAAACTGAGGCGCAAGGACAGACACAGTGCTGCATCAAAGGACAACGTCTGAGTGCAGAGAACCTCCCCTGGAAACAACAGCAAACTTCAGTTACACTCTTGCTTCACAATGTCACTATCAAATCTGTCACAGTTCTCCAGGATTTTCACACAAATATGTACCATTTCAGTCCTTCGTCACATGATAAAAACATTTTCACCAGGAACAGAGTTACTTGAAAATACAAAAAATAAACCTCACTAAACAAACTAGTACTGAAAACAGGAAGAAGAATACAGAAAATAAAAAATATAAGAGGAACACAGTCCTTTAATTGTAAAGCAAAAATAGTTTTCTCTTAGCAAAAAAAGTTTTTTAAAAAGAAGACTTTAAAACTAGTTATTTCATATGTTACTGATAATATTAGGCTATACAAAGAACTATATGTGGTTAAATTGTAGTACAGGTTTTGATTCCTCTGAACTGTCAAGGTTTACTTCCCACAACTTTTCAATTTTGATTTTCCCAAGCCAGTAGTATCCCTCTCTCATCTATAGGTTTGTATTCATTAACACACAAACCTGAAGAGTCTTTCATAACATAACTTTAAGGGGAATTCCTAGTACAATATGGTCTGCAAAAACAGTGCTTCTTGCACTAAACATGTATCTCAGCAAACAGGGGCTGTGGTGTTGTAGTGGTTAGACTGCTCGCCTCCCACCATGGCCATCTGGGAGCATAGAGGGGATGCTCCTAGATTTTTGCATGTGGGAATCGTGCTGGATAATGCCGCTGGTTGCCAGGTTTTCTCGGGAATCTTTTGTTTCCCATGACTTTACATTCCGGCACTGCTCCATGTTCACCTCGCTTTATCCTCATCTGCTGTCAAGATCTGGATGCTAAGAGCTGTCTAAATCTCTTCACTCCACTCTACATCTGCCTTAATTTATGATAATGTGAATGTTAGGGAAAAGTAACACTCAATGAGTGATGGCAAGTGAAGAGACTTGAGCAGCTCTAAACATTGAGGTCTTAAGAGTACATGAGGATGAAGCAAGGTGAATATAGTGGAACCTCATTAGTAAACGTTCGGTTATAGCAATGAACTCATTATTGTAAAGTGATTTTGTGGTCCCTTGAACCTGTGGTATGCAATTCCAAGGTGTAAAAGCTGTTTACAATAAAATATGGATCGTACATACAACCAAGCATTTTTTATTCCCCACGTAATTATTAAACCTCAAATTTCATATGTTCAATACAAATGCATTAAAGCAACACATTAAGAAACTTCGGTTCTCATAACAGTTCAATACAATAACCTCCACATTTAACAATAAATTTCTGGCAGTGCCAATTCTTCAATCTTCTGGGAAGTAATTTCAATAACAACGTTGACTTTTTTCCCAGAAAAAAATAAGCATTTGGGTACATGAACATCGGACAGGTTACTTTTTGTCAGGAAATAAATTTTTCCTACATAACAACAGTTTTTCTTGATCTCTCAGATGGTTCAATACAATAGCTTGTTGAAAGTGTCAAAATTAATTCAGTGTTAATCATAGATACGATGGTATTACACGTTAGAAACTACTGCAGTGTGCGAGACTGTGATCACAACTGTATGTGCTCAGTTACAACGTGACAGATTTGTGAGCGCTGATATTGATAGTGTTGCGGCTCTCTTGTGACGGTACTCTTTGTGCATACATGGACGAAAACATCTGTTGAAGTTAACCTGTGAAAATGTCCTGTTTATTTGTGTGCATAGAAAACAATGTGTTAGCAGACTTGAATTTTAAGTTTATATAAAGTAATTATTCTTGCATTTCTGTGTTGTTTTTCAGGTTTTGATCAATTGTATGCCATTTATATATATATAAAAAAAAAAAAAAAAACTTTTCGGGGATGATTTTGGTTCTTTATGCAATGGAAGGGTTGATTTTAGTGAAGACTTAATATAATATTTAATAATTCTTTAAGTAAATTTTTTCCTACGTAAAGATAAAATGAGAGTGACTTTTGTTATTAAAGCTAAATTTTGTATATAATTTCAGAATTTTCAGGTTTTTGGACTTGTACCAAGAAAAAAGTCTGCAGTTTTGACCAAAAAATTTATATGTGGTTCCACAGAGGAAAAAAACCTGGATCACTGTGGTAGAAGGTCATTGCACCATCCACACGTCCTTCTTGGCCATAACATACCTACTTCACTGGCAATGTAACTGAAAGAAATTCACTGCCATACAGTAAACACTTTGGAACTCTAACATTCAAATATTTCCAACCACAGAGCGTTCTTTTTTTTTAGTTCTCTTTTTGATTATGATTGACTGCTGTCCTCTTTATTTACGTAGATACAACTGACTAAAGTCAATTTAATTTATTTATTTATGAATGAAATATTTTCAACACTGTAATCACTGGAGAGAAATATATTACAGTATTTCATCACGTAATAATCACTTTTGCAAAATGGCTGCACCATAACTTTTACAGTAAACACATTTTATTGCCTACAATTTGCAGTTTTTTTTTAACTGCAGCCGAGACAGAACATGTTGGAATGCACCCTACTTCTATCACCTCTCTATGAAAAGTCTAGAGGAGAGATATTCCGTCAGCCATCCCCTCACAAAGCATGCCAGGACCAAGAGAAAGCAGTTCAGGTTGAAGGTAGCAGAGGATTCCCAAGCGAGAGAAGGCAAGGATCCTACGTAGGCTGCTAGGTGACCAGTTCTCTTCTCATCATGAGTGTAAGGGAAGGAAGTGAGATTGCAACTTGCTGCGATGAGGAGGGTTGCCTGATACTATTCAGGAAGGAAAATAAGTACTGTATATGTGTTGGTAATATTGCTTTTTCTACTCATTCAAAATTAATAAAGGCTTTATAAATGTTTGAGAGACCCACATTTAATAAACCAAACTTACATACTAATACATGTACTGTGAACAGGGCCAAACTATACAACATATATGATAGAAGCTCGTTAAGACCAATCAATTGGGGTCAGAGTCAATTTGGGATAACCAAAATCCAAGTTAACAAGATAATGTGGAAAAATATCACTTTATGAGTTACGCCCTTTTAGTAACGACGGATCGTCGCTGTCAGGGCTGTTTCATTTGGTGTGAGGACAGACATACCAGTTTTATTTGAACACTGCCTGTTTAATGGTGTATCGGTGCTTGGCCGGTATATAGTACTAGGCGCGTGGCTTTCCTACGGGGCACAAAGTCTGGGACGGTGATTATGGCCTTGCACTATGTCTTTATTACCTGGGCGACTGGTCAGCTGAAGTGTTGGTCTCCCTTCACACTGGCTCAAGGGAATTTAGACAGGCTTGTACTACGGGGTGAGACGTTCCTGTGGACTTGACTGGGACTTCAAATACAGACAGTAAGGGAGGGGAGAAGAGGTGAGGCATGGCTTGCACTCGTTCCCGGGAACTACGACTGCTAAGTGCAGTCGGGTTTGGGTTAAGCCCTTGTTTGTATATGGAGGCGGTAGCTGCCTTTATATCCCTCTTTTGAATACCACTCTGACGGGAGTAGGGCTTAAGGATGATGACTACTACCAGCCCTGCCAAGGTCAAGTAGGTGACATTTGTCCCTAGCTAGGTGTAATTCCAGGTATTGACATTGACAGACAAAAGTGGCGCTCCTAGCTGCTTTCACACCCGGCACCAGGAGTGCAGCAGTGGACACAAAGCGTTGTATTTACTATGGCTGATGTTTACACCACCTGGGTGTAGGTCCACAAGGGGTTAGAACCAGTCTGATACTCCCTCCGGCACCTGAAGCACGTTGGACAAAGAATAACCTGGATATGTTGACTAGCCACCTTCAGGATTGTATTCTTAATGGTTGAGGCTCTACCTTTCTATACACCGGGGTGTACAGAACAGGTGGCCGTCCAATAAGTATATTTTCGCGTATGTTGTGGCGTAGCAAATGCTAGTTAATAGTCTAACTGCAGTTACACTCCAGTTCACTTCAGTCTGTAGAGTATGATATAATGCACCATGTTAAAAAAATAAAAAGATATTAAATTCCAGTTTGGAAAATTTCTTAGTTTTATTGAACTTTCCAAAACACAATCACAGGTTTTCAATACGAAGTGGTTAATTCAACAGGCGAACTTTGAACAGTATCGCAGAAATAATTAGTTAATGTTCCTTCAATAAACTTGCATCGCGAGTAACTGCACGCATCCTGCTCACATCATTACTGGTTGTAGTCTGTTACAAAACCCAAGACTTCTACACTCACATGGCATGTGCTGCCTATCCCCTCTCTTATTCCTACTCCTGATATCGAAATCTCCTCTCGTTGGCCAAACCCTAGTGCGTCGCAGCTAACTTCGTCGACTTCCAGAGGAAATACTGTTTACGATGAGCAAAAGTTAAAATAAGCTGAGAAAATATACTCTTATCACAAAACTGACAAAACCTAACTACGTCGATAGAAATGACAAACGCAGTACCGATAACCACTCGAATACGGCACGGAAATAAAACTGTTCCTGCTCCACATGTCACTGATGAAAATTTTTACATATTACTCTCACTGACCAGAAACAAGCATTATCCATAAGTCTCAATTGAAAAAAAAATTACAAAAACTACTATAAATATAAATTTATTGCAATGTTACACTACCCCCCCCCCCCCCTCCCCTTGGTTTGGGAAATATCTGTTTTGAAGAAATATTTACCAAATCGATTATTATTTTATAATGAACTATTCTGCAAACTACTGCAACCTTGTTCGTTATATCCAACTTAAGTTTAGATTGAAATACACAAACTGAATCATTTAACAAAAAATATAATTTTTTTTCCTGTTATGGAATATTACAAGAGATCTACATAGATTCTACAAGAAATAACTCATATCTCATTTAAACACATTACACTTGAATCCAAAAGTTCATTTACAGGTAAGATGTCATTTTCGTAAAATATTTCAAATTTGTTTAGGGCTTTTGCTAAGTCAAATAATAATAATAATAATAATAATAATAATAATAATAATAATAAACTATTTCATTTGCGAACACATTACCATACTATTAATTATTATTCAAAAATTATTTAAAATTCTGTTGTACATTTGTTAAAACAATTTAATCTAGTACATTTCAAACCTGTTTCTTGATCTAAAGTCGTAGACCTACTGTGAAATTCAAAATTCTATGATTATACATTAAAGCTTCAGCTTGCAAAAACCCAAAACAATATGATATTTAAAACATAACTTACAATAATATAATATAAGCATACACAAACAATATGATCCCAAAGTTATACTCATAAAATTTACTCAATATTTCTAGCCATTAACAAAATCCTTACATCTTCGACATGGTTCATGGTATATATAAATATTACTTAAAATAATTTTCACTTTGGTTAAAACTTAAATTTTTTTAGAGTTACATTCAAGTTGAGTAAATAAACATTCAAGTTGAGTAAATAAATAACAATGTACATTTGCAAATATTATGAATTAGCAGTTATCCTAACACCATTGAATATTGTCAAGAAAAATAAAACAATCCAAAATATTATCCAAATCATGTACCATGAATATCCAGAAAATTACCATCAAATTAAATAATATTGTTAGAAGTATTCATACATATTGACAAAAAAAATTTTTTTTTACTGAAAATAATTTTTATTGAATTTTATAAAAAAAAAAAAAAAAAACAGTTATAATTCTTTAAAGTTTAAAGTGTCCAGCTAAAGTTGAGTATGTACCCACTACACAATCCATGTCACTTCTAGGTTTGTTCATTATTATTTTGATTTCTCACTTGGATCAACACACAACATTTATAAATAAAGGGGACCCAGGTCTGCCCTAAAACTTACTAAAAGCCACTGCCTTCCTTTCTTCAAATCTTTTAATATATATAGGCCAGTGCTGACAAAAAGAGGCCTTTGACCTGTCCCGACAAACAACTTCCTGTCAGTGCTACGTAACGGCAACATATACTTTAGGGGCAACCACTTATTCATTTCCACTTGTTCTTTGAAGTGCGCAGGCACCCAGGGTTGCTGCCTTCACCCATCTGATTTCTCAGAAAGGGCAAAGTGGTAGTGTGCTGGCACCAGCCCTTAATTGAGAGCAATGAAGGATCGTTGGCCAACGGCCCTTGTGGATCCCTGGTGTCTGCGTCGATGCTGATGGTGCAGAGTATGTACCAACACTGAAGCAGAAAGCCAGATGCTGTAAAGGTAGGCGAGGCCCTTAATGAATTAAATGAGAAATGATGTTTCCACTCGCTGGAAAAGGCAGCAGGACCAACCCTCAATACTGAAGTTAAAGAAAAGTTCCTAATTACTATTGCAAATGAAGAGTAATGCTGCGTACTGAGGGTGGTCGTGGAGAGAACCTCCTGCACTGCAGTCGTCTCTGAGTGCCAAGCCACAGATGCAAACATGGCCGCCGCCACGACACTAAGTGTCTGCACCAAAGTCAAGTTGCTATCTGAATGGTGATACTACATATTCGGAATATGAAGTGCTAGTGCTGCCTTTGACCTCGGAACCTCAACCGCATCTTCGCTAACTGGTTGTTGCTAGTGAATAATCTGAGATAGAGTTTTCACGTATGTTCAGAAAATGCACACTGGCATGAGAGAATGGCTTGTATAAAGAGTCCTTTTCGTAAATTCAGTCTGCTGGAGTCAGTCTTCCCATCAGTCGCAATCACAATTTTTCCATCAATCTCACAACCCATACAGATGCGCACACGCACACCAATTCTAATCCTTCGATCAATCTTTAGCAATCATCACCATCACCATCACCACTAACCCTACATGACCGCTCCATCGTTCCATTGCTCTGGGCCTTTTGGAGGTCATTAGGGGTCAGCACCCCAATCAGGGGTTATAATGGGTCATGGGTCAATGGATCAGTCTTGTGAGGGGGTGATCCGACAACAGGAGTCAGTTGACTACTTTAAATTTGACGATGATTTATAGGTGAGTGAAGAACTTACCTGGAAGAAACTGTTGAAGATATAAAGTAATGGTAATGTGATCAAGGAACTAGCATCTGAAGCCTACCAACCTGCCTGCGCATGTGTGATGTCTCATAGCCTGCATATGATAGGTCAGCTGCAATCATGTGGTAACTTGGTGATTGGCTGGTCGGTGTCTGCACAATGCATTAATGGTGTAATATGATTGGTTCAAAGTCAATATATCATCAAAGGGTTTGCATATGCATATATTCTAAGCAATAGGGAGGTAGACTGCGACACTTAATGTTACAATGACCGTCGTGAATGATACATAGTCTCGGCTATCTTTGCGTAGATTTTTCTCGAGTTTTGTTTTCAATGTCATTCAAGGTCATGGGGTCAAGGTTAAGGTAGTCTGCATCTTATATGACATGCAATGCAATATGCTTGTTGACTTTTATGCACTTTTCTCGAGTTTTTTGTTTTCAAGGTCATCCAAGAGGGCGGTTGGGTGACTTAACAAGATGGTGGCTCTCCCAGCTCCGATACTCTTGTGCCCAACGCATCATTTCCCTACTACTACTTATATTATTGACTCACTGTGGCATACAATTATTAAAAAAAAACCTCACTATAAAAATATTAAACTATACACAAAATTGTAAAAAGCTTTCTTCTCTATTTTGAAACATGTCTGTTAGTTATTTTTTTCGTGTCTTTCTCCATCACATTCTCACACTCTCTCTCTGTTTCCACTCCTTCTTTCTTGCAATCTTTCTGCAACTGTATTTTACAATTTTCCTTTTCCTAATGTTTTAAAACTACCCTTCATAAATCTTTTCCTCCTTTTTTTCTTTTCTCTTTCTTTAAAACTTTGTTCACTTTATGTTTCAATTTTCTCTTTCATGTCTGCAAAATACATTACCCTCTTTCACTTGAGAGAACACCTCCATTTTCCCCATAACATTTTATTTCATGTACTTTTCTCAATAAATTCTGGTTGGTGCAACACAATATTTGTCCCTAATTGTAACTTTATTTCCTTATAAGCATTTTGTCTAAACTATCTCCCCCCCCCCCCCCCCTCATTAACCATGTTTACTTCTGAACCATTAGATCCACTCTTTTCAAAATTATCTATTTGCCGCAGCAATTGAATTTTACTTAAAGGAACTGAGTTCCCTAAAACTTCACTACATACCTTATCATCATCATCAGTAATAGCATTTATATTTATAATCTCTGTATTATGAATTTCACTTATATCCTTGCCATAAGAAAAATATTCTACACTTCCCCACTCTTTACTCACATTGTCACAATCAGTAATTCTAACCTCATTTTGAAAAATATCATTCAACTTTTTATCATCATTACTTAGGGGGCCAAGGTGGCCGAGATATTAGCATGCTTGCCTCCCACCATAGTGAACCGAGTTCAATCCCTGGCCAGGTCACTGGATTTTTTCAAGTGGGAATTATGCCCGACAATGCTGTTGGTCGGCGGGTTTTCTTAGTGATCTCCAGTTTCCCCTGCCCGTTCATTCCAGCGTCGCTCCATATTCACATAAATCACCCTCATTTGCTCTCAAGACTCCGGTGTTCAGAGCTGTCCAAATCTCTTCGATACCATTACTTAGGGCAATTAATGTGATTCCATTTTCTAACCTATTCAGTTCATATCCAAACCCCCACTTTTCTACCTTTGTCATTAATCCCGCAATTTGTTACCACCTTTTCTTTCTAGCTGTCTAATAATTTGTTGTCCTAATTATTGTTTAAGACCTTGTTTGGTGGCCCTAGCCTCCTGTATTCCTTACTCAGTATGCCTACTACTTTGTTTTAATGCTTGTAATCCCTGTTCAGTTGGCCGAATTCCTGTACTATTCCGTGTTCAGTATTCTTATTTTGTTCTTTAAACTACTGAAATCTCTGTTCAGTATGCTTACTAATTTGTTCTAATGCTTGTTGTCAAGACACCAAAATTTTGTACATTTCTGACTATATTATGATCTATTCCTTGAGGAGATTCTGGGAAATTCGCACGTCTTGAACCTGAAGGGCCTTTATCTACTACATCAATGAGATTCACATTTGTTTCCTTGATTTGAATTTTCATTATCGAAACCTAAAAACCAATCACTCTCATTAGTTCACTCTTCACCCGCTGTCAGCCATTGTGAATGGTAAATAATTACCCTGGTAACCAAACTGCCAAAAAAAAATGAAACACAAAAAAAAAAAACCAACAAGAATTTAACCAGGGCTGTTCAACTGGGGGTCCGTGGACCGCATGCGGCCTGCAGGCCATTTTTTTATGGCCCACAATGGCTTTACAAACTTAAATTTTTCTTAATGTACGACTTATTTAATTTGATACATAAATATCTAACCACTTTGATTTCTCAATAATTAAAGAATTAAAACATTGTTTTTAAAAATAATATTCAATAAAAATGTGTTTTGTTAATTGTAGCATAGCTGCCTAGTCTAATTTAATGCCTTGTTATCTTTGTACAATATAAGAAATATATGGTACAGCCCACGACTTTGCTATAATTTGAGTTGTGGCCCACGAGCCCTTCCAAGTTAGACACTAGTGATGGGCAGAATGTAACTGCTCGTTACTTTAGTAGTCGTTACCACGACCATTGAAGACAGGTCTGGACACTAGCTTGAAAAGTTGATGCCCTTATTGACTCATTTAGTTCGTGAACCCAGCCGCAGGGCATGTTTACATGGCTAGCATAGGGAGAGGAATTGCAATTTTTTCTTAAAATGGGAAAATGATGTTCATGTCTTTAGGGTGTTATTCTATACCTGCAATGTTAACAACACTAGTTTGCTTGCAGTGCACTGCGGCTACTGCATGAACTAAATCAGTAAATAAGGGGGTCAATTCGCTAACATTGTTAGATAGGCGAGTGTCCAGACCTGTATTCTAAGGCAGTGGTCGTTACCATGCAGGATCTAAGGTAACGCGTGCCGATTCTCGGAAATACTCCTTACACAAGTAACTGTTCAAGAAGCTTTCGCAGATACCTACAGCGCAGGCTCACCGGACGTGCATAGTAGAATGTAACGAGTTCTCTCCTCGATGCAGCTCACAATTCCATGGAATTAGGGTCAGGCAGAAACAACATTTGCATCCCGAGGGGGAGGCTAATTTTGTATTGATAATTATGATGTTTGTACATTTAGAAGTCTTTAAGCTGTATATACAAATTGTCTTATTGTGTGTTACTTGTTTTTCCAGCTTATCATAATTTTTCTGTACATTGCTGTTCAGACTATAGAACATTCATTTGAGAGCTTCGTGAACGTGCTGAATTAGGCATTTGTTGTGACTACATGTAATTGATATAAACAAGGTTCATTATGTAACGCTTTTGCATATTTTGTTCTTGTGGATCAGTCCTTAGAGGATTTATTATACAGATTCTTTAACTTACATTTTTTTACTATCAGTTTCTTTATGTACAAATACATAATTGTTTAGTAATCATATATCATGGCGCTAGAGCATATTTTATGTTGTTAAATCTTATTTGCATAACCTGCAGACAGGTTTTTCAAGAAAACAAATCTCAGTCCAATTTAAAATTTAGTGTAAATGAAGAGTTTGACATATCTAGCACTCAAATCCATAACTATATGTGCAGCGGTCCAGTGTGCATCTGATGTAAATAGTACCTCACAAAAAATTTAACTTATATGATTTTAAGTTCCCAAAAATACATATTATTTTGAACATGGATATTTTTTTAACTGTAAATTATATTGAGCAACAATTATGTATTGAGTGCTTTGTCAATTTGGGAGGGGGGGGGGGGGGGGGGGGGCTGAAGTGATTTACAGATGGGAGACGTCTTCGGATACCTCTAGGCGTCATCCAGCAGCGACAGCGTCTTTGGAGCGGCTGCAGCGCACTGTCTTCGGAGACAGTTTTTACGGCTTGCATCGCGTATAGGCCAAGCGGTTGGTTCCCTGTTAGATATGCCTCTAGATTTTTGCAGACTGGGAGGGGAGGGAGACGAACCCAGTACCCTGGACACTTAGAGAAATAACTTTGGCCTACGAGGGGGTGGTCTAAAGTCAGAACCCTTCTTCAGAACGTACTCTAGTCTTTGCAAACTGAGAGAGCAGGGAGGCTACCACTTACCACTTCCTATGTCCTCAGCCTTTCCAAGCTGGATGGCACGACGACTACCCTTAGCCAGGAAATGGCACCTCCTTATGTACCAACATTTCTAGCTTGTTGGCTGTCTGAGGGGTGTTGAGGGCAGCTAGTAGTTTATTTGAGCCTGGTGGCTGCGCCACCCTTTTCTGATCTCCCCTGTCGTAGACATTGACATACGTTATTGCTTCGGCGCGAGACGCTTAAGGTTGTGATGCTGCAGTGGAATGACTGCTGCGCTTTTGCAGCAATCTGTGGAACTCGCTTATCTTCAAGAATGCTGTCGACGGCCCTTCAAACAGTAAATCCTACGCTGGGGTTAGGGCGACCGCATGACGACTTTGAGCGAACAGCACAATTTTTCCCAACCAAGTGTCTGTAGTTGCTCATGACGTGCAGTCTCTGGACCCTGTAGGCAAGTGATTATTGTATTATTGGGAGTATGACTCGTCCATATGAGCGCTCGTGCTAGATGATGGTAGGGAGTCATAAAGTAGAGAGTGCATGCCCAATGCACAGAAATTCATTGTACATCAAATAAGAAGTTGACAATTTTAGGTAGCAGCGAAATACAGACTTGGCAATTGCATCATCACATGACCAGACACGAAGACTAAACAACAAAGACACAATCAGAACAAATGCAAAAAGCACCAAGATAGATTGCAACAATTTAGAGAACTAAATATAAAACCAAGGAAGAAGTCAATAGACACATATCCAGCAAATACATTAATGATATTTTAGACAGACACGACTGCAACAAGAGCTACCGACGACACTTCAGCCAGACACGGCTCAGCCAAACGAGCAGGACAAAGAAGTCCCTGATGAGTTCAGCAGAACGATCGAGAGCATACCATCTATAATTTTGTTTCCTCTCACCACCATCCGTAGAAATCCCGTAAAATTACCTACAGCCATGTAGACGACATATCCCATTCCATTTTTTTAATAAATCAATTAGACATGTGCCTAGTGTAATGATCCATAAAAAGAGTACACACTTCAGAAGATGCCAGTTGGATAATTTAAAGACAGTACACAGATTAGAAACACCATTTCAGAGCACTTCAACATAAGTAAAAACTATTTTTTTTGAGTTCTTTATCTCAAAACTATTTAAAGTGCTGTATCTCAAAATGTTTTCGTCAGATACATACAAAAGTACTTGAGGGCCAGCACTGAATCATGCTACAGACTTTCCACCAATCAAATGGTAGGGACACTGGTTCAAGACCTTTAATACTTACATGTGATGGCCTGAAGAACTAAAGCGCGTCTGCATCTACTAGGTTTACGTTCTGTGTCATGCCACACACACAAGCTCGGGGTGCAAACCCTAATGAGGTGGGATCTGCAGGATGTTGCGCTTGGCCATCACTGTTCTCTTGAACAAGGCCGCCTGCACCTTATGATGTCTAGCTGGGCTGGAATATACTCTCGGCTGGCTTACCTCTGACGTGCCTTACTGGTGTGGGCCGAGCACATGTCCATGGTGCAGTCTCTTGACCAGGCTGGTCGGCAGTGATGGTTATGCGTTGTCGGCAGGTTCAACGTCCGGTACCAGAGGCAGGCCAAGGTGAAAGCACGCCAGATGACGGGATGAGCAACTCCGGGGGTCTTCACCAAGGGGCTACACAAATTACAGGGAGACGACTGTGAGGTGAGACAGTTGACGGGTGGCGTGAGCTCGTTCCCGTGGAGTTAAGCAACTGAAGAGGAGAGCAGCTGCCCTCTTGTCACTTCACACTTCCCCTTCTGTGAGTGAACTGCATTTACAAAGAAAAGGTGTAAGCAGTTTGAGTCTGCACTGGGGTGGCAGGCAACAATAGATATCCTTAGCTAAAGTGGTAGATCTCTCCTTGTCAGGTGTGACACTCCTTCCGGCAGGTCTATATGTGGTGGATGGAGTGAGTTAACTGACAAGGGGGATCTAGCCTCTTTGTCGTGTGTCTTGCTACTGGTCAGGGCTCTACTATACATGCGCACAGGGTACCTTTGCGTACCTGGTCCACAGTATGGGTGCCCGTCTGTGTTGTGGTTCAGGCAACAATGTCAAGTCCTTTTTAGGGGACAGGCTACAGTCCTACTCTAGATTCACAAACCGTGCTTTCCTGCAGCTCCTATACCAAGAAGGACTACAAATTGTTCCCTCAAGAAGGAACACACAGCGAGACTGTAGACATGTTTTATATTCGTTCCAGAATATAACGTGGTGACCCGTACTCTCCTGCTTTGAACAAATACACAAAGTTAAGGAAAGTAAAAGAGACAGAAGACAGGTAAAGGTGCCTGTTGGCTTGAAGAGCCAGATCAACTAATTAAGTTGTCATTAGAATAACTTGTAGCCTAACTGATGCTGGGAGTGACTTAAGGGAGGATGAGGTGGTCTGAGTTGACTGCAAGTATCAAGTGTGGGGGAAGTACAACTCTTCAGGGCTGCAGCGCATGCTTGAAGAAGTCCGGCATTGATCACTGGCGATGGCGGAGGAGAGCCGATAGAGCAGACAGCCGTAGCATGACTGGTGCTATGGTGGTCTGCTGGTATCAACTGCAGTTCTGCAGTGGTGCAGGGCCTCTTTTACACCTGGCAAGGGGATGCCGTGAGTTCCTTCGGCAGTGAGGCAACTCCAACGGGGTGGCTCTTCCCTTCATGGGCGGTGCGCACCAGCTGCATTCTCTTGGAGAAGGTTGGAAATGGGGTAGTTTCCTCGTGTGCAGGTGGTACACACCACTTGCTTAAGGGCAATTCTCTTGTGTTGACTCCTGGTCTCTCTTCTAACAGGGGTAGTTTACATTACCATCTTTCCTGAGGTGCATTCCACTCTTAAGGCATCCGTCTCTTAGGAGGTGGAATGCTGGCCTGGGTGGTGTCCGGTCGGGGTTCGTATCTCTTCTGGGACAAGTGATGTACGCACACTGATACGAAGTTGAAGCAAAAAAAAATAGTGAAACTATCCATAATGCATCAACACACAAAGCATGACGAGACACCAGACGCCAGTTCAGAGCCTTGCACGTAGCGCGCACGCACACACACACTCACTCTCTCTCACTCTCACGCTCACTCTCTCACTCACTCTCTCTCACACTCACTCTCTCACTCACACTCAATCATGCACTCTCACTCTCTCTCTCTCTCTCTCTCACGCACTCTCGCACACACTCACTCTCTCTCAATCACACTCTCTTTCTCACTCACTCACTCTCTATCTATCTCTGTCTCTCTCTCTCTCTATCTATCTATCTATCTATCTATCTATCTATCTATCTATATATCTATCTCTCTCTCTCTCTCGAGGTATACGGCAGCGTAGTCTTATTGCTCCCTTGCCTCTCTGCGTTAAATCCAGAAAACTACTCAGAGTAGATTGGCCCCCTTAAGTAGAGAGGAAACAGAGTTACCGTGTTGGCTTGGTGTCTTCATGTAAAAGTGACTCCAGCAAGGAGGCAATAAGATGAAACGGGCATACATTTAGAGTACATCATTGCCACTGTACGCTGTTCACGGTACAGTGAGCACTTTTAAAAGTCCTCTCATTTCGAATTATAGTCAAAAAATTAATTTTATTTTAGCCACAGATGTTAACTTCAGAGTGCAGCGAAATACATATACACGCTGTGTTAATTACTTCCATGGCAATATTGATTCAAAAAGGTGGTTAGATAGAGGATAAAAAATGGCTGAATGGAAAAAGTAACTTGGGCCTAAAAAGTGCTCACTTTACAGTGAACAGCTTATACACACATAGTACTGAGCTGGCTTGCTGGATTTTTGCTGTGCTGCGTGTAAATGCTAGAGCTAAAACATAGGCCCTGCATTGTGTTCTGTTTTTATGAGAATAAATTGGAAATATGCTAATATTTTCATTCAAAAATTGCATGTACTTTAACCACAACTCTACTTTAACTCCAAACAATAGCTAAGCAGAGCCCTCAGTGAGTGATATTCAAGTTTCTGTTTACAGTCGTACATTTGCCACTTGTGAGGTACCGTATTAACACTAAACATGACTAGCAAAAGTGTGACACGGAAAGATAACAGTACCTGTGTCAAACCTCCTCCACACCTTGATGGAAGCGTCCAGAGAAGCTGTGACAACGAGAAGTTGAGGGTCACTCTCATGGTAAACTGCGTCTACGAGCAACACGGACTGCTCGTGTCCGCGCAGTACGGCCACGCTAGTGAACTGACTGGCTCCGGCACTCGACCACACCACTGCCGTGCCATCGGCGGAGGCAGACACAACCTCCGTGCTTGGGGAGCCGTCTCTGTTCCTGACCCAGCAGACGGCGTTCACCAGTCCACCGTGCCCGCACAAGGTCTGTACTACCTTGCCCCCGCCTGCAAACTACACATACACACACACACAATATGAGTACACACTTCTCAGACACTACAATTGAAAATAATTAAATTTTCTAATTTTTCCAAGTCCTTTGCAAAATTATCATTAATTTCTTTAGAAATATTTTTTTATATAATAAATTTGATATGAAAATAAGTAGAATACAGTTTTTGTGTGAAATACGGTACACGTGAAGGCTAAATAAAAAATAATATCAATATGCTACAAAAAAATACTGCTCCACCTCTGATGTCTTACGTATGACAAAACTTAAGTTAAGACACAACAAACATCAGACAATCCACCGTCCCGTCTCGTAGCAGGGCCTTAACTTTCACAGACAACTCGCAAACAACAAACTAACACAGTGCATATGCCTGGGTCTTATTTTCATCAAAGTGATCATAGACCAATTAGACTAGAGTCGTTGTGTATGTACATGGAAGTTTGGAATACCACTAAAATAATAGCTATGGAATTAAAAAATTAGTTCAGTTATAAATGCTGGTTTTGAAGTGCCTGTTGCACTATTTCAAAATACCAAGAAAATTTTTTACAAAATTTGCCTGGCATTGTCTCATCGAAGCAATCCCCAAATAAATAAATTTCACCAGTGAAAAACGTACACAAACAAAGATTTACTTTTCCAGGATGTTGGATTATTGTGAATAGGAGTATTAATGCCTTCAGTAATGTAGATGTAATACATTTTTAGTTCAGTAATCGATACTTTTATCGCAGAGGAAATAGGAGAAAAGTCACGTGCTACTGGACCTACTTGTTACTACAGTGTACAGGGCACAGGTTCTTTTCCAAGGTTTTACATTTTCCTAAACTTCACAGCCATCAACACAATGGCATTTCTTGGGAATAAGTACTTTGAAACATCATCGAAAACATAAATTATTTACCTTCGTGTCATAAATAGCAACAGCATTGCACGCCCCCAAACACACAAAGTTATTTTTCCCCCAGTCTAAGCAATGTGGTGTTCTATTGCATGCACAGGAAGTGTATATAACGTCAACATTTACTGGTTCCTTCATAGTGATTATTAAAATACTTATCAGTTAACAAACACGTGCTTAACAAAAAAATAATTAAATAACAAGCAGTACACGGGTCATAGACATGTGTATCAACGAGTTGTAACTCAACTGTAGTCGCTTTTTTCGAGCAAGGTGGCTGACACCTAGCGGCGAAACCAACTACTCGTTTAAAAGACAAATATTATATTTACTGATAGAAACAAATTGCATATGAATAAAATTTTTTGTTTATAAAAATTAGGGATGGCTATTGAAAGCAAAAATTTCGATATAATATTATCGATATGTCGGAAAATCACTATTTTTTTTATCGATATTTCTACCTAAAAACTCCATAATTTAAAATTTTGCTAACATTTAATCATTATATTACAATTAGTCATTATTGTTTGTAAAGTGTCAAAAAAGGGCTGTATGCAGAGAAGTATCTAGCCGCCACTAGCACTAGAGCCGAAGCGAAATCGGCACTAGATTGCACGTTGTGCATATGCTCTGTTACTTTAAGTTGTAGTGGCCCTCCCTTACTTTTTAAGTGGAGAAATCTAGTCACCAAAAACCTCCTTAACTTAGGCAGTTTCTGAATTCTCAAAAACTGCATATTTGAGGGTACTTGTCGCCTGAAGTGACATCACCATGTGTATACAAGCGCTGTACAAATTCTCAGTATACTACACACAGGAAATATATTAGTAGAGCATACTACTTACCTACCACAGTAGCCATATTGTATTTCAGGTGTGAAAATTTACGTGTACGTTTTGTGGGTATAAAATTCGCAAATTTTAAAAGTTTATAAGTAGTACTTACAAGATGTCGTTCTGTTGTATGTGTAAATAATTGTGAGATTAATAAATGAGGTTTCAATAACGATTAACATTTTGAGTGTTGTTTACACATCTGCAGCATATTTCCCAGGTGTATGCTTATACAAATAATATTACAATTTCAATCCGCATTTTAATACATTAATGTCACTTTAATCGTTTTAACCTTGTTTTTATGCCATGTCCCTCTGCCAAACCGTGTTACATTCGCAAACTTTCCATTGAGCTACCAATACATTCATCCAATGAATAAATACTTTACTGTATATGTTCGCAAAGTTGGATTTGTATTCAAATTCTCTTTGAGTGAATTAATATCGTGTCTCCTAAGAAACTGTTTTCAGAGAAGGCATTTGGCTGACACAAAAATAGAATGACATTGCTGTAGCTAAAAATTCATGTTTTATTAATCTCATAAGGTATATTTCCTTTGAATTATTATTCACGGAACATTTAATTCATTAGCTCGGCATTTTTTTTTTGCATACAGATTGACAGAATCGGCTTTAAAAGTAATTTTTTTTTGTTTCGTAACCTTTATCTAGCTTTTACTGGCATGTAATATTAACGAAACTATCGTATTTTATGTTCGCCATGTTTCTTTTTGACTTTAATACCTCGTTAATACTGCGCTCAGTCCGGACTTAAAGTTAGGCTGTTCTAAAGTAAGATGGTCCTCGGACTGGCAATAAAAATGCTCTCTGAATACGAAAAATATTAGTCGGAGGATGATCCCTCCTTAGTCCGGAATAAAAACGACTAAGAATAAGGCCCAAAATGTCTGAGTATGCGAAATCTAGTGACGCTTGAAATCTCCACAGCAAAAATTGGCGGTAGTGCTTCATTTCTAGGCGAATTTGTGCATATGGCTCATATGCCCTTATTCATTGTCAGATCTTCATCCAAGGATGATCCAGAGATGATCATCCTCAGAGTTGGTCTGAAGTTAGCCTACCCTAAGGGTGGGCTAACTATATCGTATTCAAAAACCCCGATTAGAGTGGAGCGAACTTTAGTCGAATGATCATCGAAGTACACTGTTGCTACGTTTACTGCACATGCACATTGCAGATTTTCGTCTCAATTTAAACCTTTACTGAAAGGAATATCACATTTGAGAAAGTAGCTTCAGTCAATCCAAACAGATATTGTTAATTTACCTAATGAACAAATTTTTCATTAACAGGAACTTATTCAATATTTTATTTATGATGTAAAGTTATGTAATATTTTAATTTGTTAAGCCAAAATCGTGTAGGGCTGTATCGACCAGTGGGTAAAAATCCCATTTGTTCAGTCACATTATTTATTATGACTATTTGTTTCGATGGCAAGTACACATTAAAAAAATTTGCTATATCTTTAAATATTTTTTAATAATTCCAAAAAATCTTTGAAAATATTTATACATATTATTCTAATCATATATTGTAATACTTGATGGTGTTTAGCTGGAACATTGGGGGAGAAAGGTACTGGTTAGGTAGGATGAAGAATATAATGAGATTTTCCGTGTAGGGCGCCAGCTCAGAGAGAGCATTAGGGTGCAGGGGTCGTGTGGCCGATGGCCTGCGGCTTGTCCCCCATGTCCTCTGTCTCGAGAAGTGCCCCAACGGGCGAAAAACTTGTTTTGTAAATGTTTCACAATTTTCCGTACTCGTGCACTGTTTATTGTGTAGGCCTCAGTCCATCTTGAAAAATTATCTGTAAAGACGAGAATGAACTGCTTATCCCCTGTAGACCTGGGGTAAGTGCCTTATAAGGTCCAGGCTAATCGTTTCAAACGTCTTTCCGGCATTCTCGGCTGTTGTTGTTGTTGTGCGCCATCTGTGCATGGCAAATTTAACTGCTGGCATTTTCTATAGCTTCTCACATATTGCAGTGCATCACGTGACAGGCGTGCTGTGTGGCCAGCATGCACGTGTGCGAAAATTCTCTCTCTCATTCCTGCCAGCACAAATAACATCCATTTGCTGTTATCTCTCAGCATGCATGTCTCTAACCTGTTGTTTACTAAGCATACTTTTCTACTTGCACCTGTGTAAACATGCAATTTCTGTGCGCGGCTTCGACTTCCTTATAGAGTTCACTCACAACTCTCTCTGCTCGTACTGCATCTACCTGGTTCAGCTGCGCCTCGTGTAGTTGTTCCTGCGAATTTGGCAGAAGGATCTCGTTCCATTCTGCTTCGTCATATATGACTACATCCAGATTCGGTGCTTGTGACAATGCATCCGCTGGCTTGTTATCTTTCCTGGGTACGTGCTCTACAGCGAAATCGTACACCTGCAGAAGCAATGCTCACCGAGTCAGTTTGCTACTTGCCTCCTACATGCTGCTTAACAATACCAACCATCAATTATCTATTCGTAGAGTGAACCTCTGGTATTCTACGTATGCACGGTAATTCTTAATGGTCCACACTAGTGCCAAACACTCTCTTTCATTGTCATCACACCTGCTCTCTGTCGGGCCTAGTTTCGCGCTTGCGAAGTCAATCATGTGTTGTTCTTCTCCTGGCTGGCATCGGTCTGTAAAAACAGCGGTTGTGTGGGGTCGTACCGAGCTAATGTTGGACACATTCTGAACTGCTTCTTAATTGCTTCAAAAGCCTGTTCTGAATCGCTTGTCCACACGAATTGCTTCTGAGGTGAAATTAGTGCGGTTAATGGTGCTGTTATTATTGCAAACTCCTTTTTGTACTCACGGATCCAGTTTATTAAGCCGAAACATTTCCGTAGCTGCTTGCACATTCTGGGCGGACGTTGCTGGTCAATGAACCAACAATGTTTGCTACATATTTTTCCATAGCACCTCTCAACTTCTTCTTTTCTTCTTTAGCTTACACCAGAAACTAGCGCAAATTCCTAGAAAAACAAAATCAATATAAAAACAAGTGACAGGTACTTCCAGCTAAGAAAGAAATAGTGCATTAAACATACATCTTTTTTCAAATTTTATTGTCTAAATGAACATTCATATCAATAAATTGATTGACTTGACAAAAGCAAAAATCAATGCTGCATACAAAATACTTTTTTTTTTTTTAAACCAATTACCAGGATCGTTGCTCGATTAAAATATACATAAACATGTGATATGCATTCAGGTAGATACGTAAACTTTGTAAGAATCTTGCATTAAGTTTCTTTACAATAAATGCTGTGTCCCACCAGATGGCTGAAACCTTCTTTAAAAACACCTAAGCCCAGGTTCATGCCTGAACACACCGCTACCAATCCTCATCGGTTTCGTGGGTATTTTCGCACTAATGAAATGCATTAAAATATGTAATGCAAAACATAAAGTGAGTGTCTCATGCCATCATTATTTTATCAAAAGTACTGACAATTTCAAACATCGATACGTGGTTTCGCTGTGAAGGCAGCAACACACTTTGCCTCGTTAAATGTTCGCTCCAATGGGGCAAGTAACCAGCTTTCATTCATTCCCGAAATCTCAGGAAAAGCTCGCACGAAAGTGGGATCTAGAAACCCCTGAGTTTAAAGACTTTAGAGGCACAACAGGCAGAAGTCAAAACAATATCAAAAGCAATATTACTTTAAAAACTAAGGGACTAATCCGTGAAGCGCCTACCACTTAAAAAATAAGCGATTCATGTTAAAAATAATAATAAATTACTAGAATATAAATTTGTCGCCAGATTCTTATGATACGTAAAATTGACTACACTTATCACCTATCGAAGCGCCTACAGGTAAAAAGGTTAAAAAAAATTAATTAAAAGTTTACAGCTAGCAAACTATTCATGGACACCTGTATAATAAATGATTACCACAAAGAAATAAATAAATACAATTTCTGCGAAGTGAGGTGATGATGTTAAGGACTTCATATAATCATGTGGTTTACACAAAATACAAATTGGACAAACCACACCAAGAGCCAACCTGGTTGAAAATACATAGTGAACTCCAGAAAAAAAAATTTGTTAGCAATATTAAAAAATAACACCACACCAATAGGGAGTACGAAAGTAGTAGAGACGTGCCGATCATAATTCACTTTTGATTAATCGGATTATCGATTGATAACAAATTTATTGACCTAATTAATCTGGTAATTAATCCATAAGTAATCCGGTCAAAATTTGGATTATCGATAATCCAGTAGTCTTAAACCAAATATTTGATCGATTGATCCAATTAATGTAATTGATTAAATAAATAATCTTCTAAAAATGTTGTATGAATTGATAAGTGGTGAAAGAGTGGGCTGATGGTCTTTCTTTATTTCTTTTTTAATTTTTTGGGTGCAGCATGGTAGGTCCTTACCCTTGGACGCCTGACTTTGTACTGAGGTGTGCTGTGTTGGGGAAGTGGTATATATCTATTTAATAATGGTATTGAGGAGGAATGAGGAGTTCCTTCCCATTTACCATCTGGCAGGTGACTAAGGGATAAGATATGTCCATTTCAGCCGTCATCTGAATGTCGACTTAGGTTATGGCTGAGTCTTTTATTGAAAAATTAATAATATGCTGAAATCTAAAACGGCAGTTTACTAACCCATCCTGTATGCTGGGAATCTAATTCATGACAATCAACAGAGACTCATACATAACAAATCAACTACATTACATTCTGACACCTCGACAAATACAATAGGGACAAGTTAAAAAATAATGTATTAAAACACTTCACAAATCGATAAAAATTATTTAGCCTGTTTATAGTGCGTGTACCAACATATTTGATGAATGAAACAAATGAATGAATTCTTTTTAGCCCAGATTGTATTGAATTACAAAGACAACTGTGATTGGAAACATGTATTAAACACTATGGAATCACAAAGAGAATATATCTAATTACAAACGAATTACAGGCCACAGAGCCTATTTATGTGTGCGAACTTAATTACCGGCGCAGCAATCCTGGTGTTATAATGAAAGCAACGAGTTAATAGAATCATACCTACAATGAAGCCAAAAAGTTATTGTACCACTATACTTGATGACAGAATAAATTCCACGAATAAACTGTTAACCTAATGGCTTGAATTAAGCCACACAAGTCCTAAACACAAGTATGACACATTATGAAGTAATTAACAAAGTTGAGGTCTGAAAATTATTTATCCCTGCTTACGAATTCAAAATAATGGCTTGTATTTCCAATGGAAGATAATCACAAATGCATACTAGAGATGTACATTAACACATACCATTTTAAGTATCGCCTATTATTTAATACGGAACGATCTAGCACTTCCAGTTAACACAATTACACGGAACGTTTCAAATGAATTTTTTTTAAAACATTGACAAAGAAATATTAACTATAAAATCAATCAGGCAAACAAGCACCTAATCGCACACAAAACGAACAATATAGCCTATTTCCCTACCAATCTAGCTGTAATGAGTTATTAAATATGCACATGTCCAAAAATATTATTATCCACAAACAATTTAAGCACCTCTCCCTCAGGTCTACTACATTAAATGTCATAAGGATTTCGGAGTGTGTACAAAGTATGTGTGTTATAACATAAATAGTAACAGACATCCTCGTGTTGACTCACAGCCATAGATAAATTTTGTATGTTATAATTTTAAAATAACACCTGATTTAATCGAGTGATTTATAATTATGTGTTTCCTTTTCTTGGAAAATATCTTAGTTTGTTACCAGACACAGTTGTTTGGCGTCGTCACTAAGTTATGCAGGGCGAAGGACATCCTGGAGCAGCAGTAGTCTTTAGTCCCGTTGTCCGGGGAAGAGGTCGTATACCTGGATCTGTAACTGTATTTCTCTCTGTCTGTCTGTCTGTCACTCTCTCTCTCTCTCTCAGACCACTTTTGCCTTCTGGCGAGCTTACCCTATCTAGTAACAAAACTCTAGGGTGTATCACTAAAGTGTTTCAAGTTCAACTGTGTAGATGAGGCTTTCTCGAGTTTCTCAAATTCCCTCGATCCTTTAATTTCATAATTCATTCACAGGATTTTCTCGAGCACTTCCATTTCCCCACTCCTTCAATTTTCAGAGCCCTTAATTTCATATTCGTTGGTTTTCAAATTGTGTAAATAATGTTAGTGTTGTGCAAAACAGAATTAGCCAGACACTTCATTGTTCGCAAATACTATATCGTTCACAAATACGTCATCGTTCACATTCATGCAAAATTAAATAGTTTAAACATAATATTTATATTATAACGACATAAGGAATTAAATAACAAGATATATAATTCATTTTAACATAGAATTATTTTTCTTAAAAATATTTCTAAATCATACACGGACACAAAAATATATATATAGAAACATTTTCAAACATTCTCACTCATTTATAAAAACTCTTCTTAAAACAATTTTTTGAATTTTTGAAAACAAATGTTTTTTCTCAAATACTCATAGAATCACTTACTTACAAAAAAACTTTCATAGAAACGTTCACACACATCATCTAAAAACATTCTTCTACTTCAACAAAACACATGTACAACAAAAACAATCTTCTTACAAACATTTATTGAAACCAAGTTCATATTTACTAAATAAGAACAAATATTTAAAACACTTCATACAATCATTCCTACAATCAATTTACAATATTCTTCTTTACATAATATACAATCTTCCATTTTAGTAAAACATACGTACAACAAAACTAATCATTGAAACTAAAACATATCATATATACAGTCTTCTTATAAATTAACAATGAGCATTGTGGTGGACATCTCTGTTTCAAATTATATGCAATTTACGTCGCACTGTAATGTCACATCAGGGTAAAAAATTACCAAACAGACACCAACGATGACCTTTAACACAAATAGCACTGTATTTCTGTTTATTTAAAAAATTCACATCATGTTATGCGATGCCGCACTATAAAGAGAACCACAAGGGTTAATGTAGATAATTTTTGTATATTGAATAGTGACAAAAAGAATCACAGGGGGTTTTGGATGGAAGACATGTTCGATGGATTTCTGAAGAGATATAGTTATTAACAGATAGCTGTTAACATTCCTTACAGTTAGGCAAACAGTAGGTTTTACTAAGTAGTAAGATCATCTCGAGTGGAGAGGGGATATCGATGTCTATGCAGCAGTGCTGTATATGTTGCAGGAAGTTGTGGCATTAATTTCTGTGCAGCCTGTGGAGCAGATTCTGATGCTGATAGATGGTCATCATTGGCGGTGTTCGGTGGGGTGCTGACAATTGTGGTGAAGTTTGCAGGACTGTATTTATTGTGCTACTGAAACTAGTGTTGCAGAAAAAAAATTAGGAACAGATTTTATAATGCTCCAGGGTAAAGTCGATAATCCATCTGCTTCAATGTAGCGCTTATCGTTCAAACCCAAACAGTACTTTGGTCACTTGTTCAGTGTAGACTTCGTGATCACGTGGACGAAAGTGATATTGGGACCCCAAAACCCTGGTGCAATTTTTGAGGCAATCTCAATAATACTCGTATTGGTGTTTCTGCAACACGCTAGATTTTATGTCTTTCGCCTTACATATACACTGCTCATTCGCAACAATGTAAGTGTGAAGCTTGGGATGTAAACCTATAAAATATGTGACTATGTGGCCAGCACATTCGTCTTTCATAGCCCCTGCACGGCCTTTGTTCTCACGTGAGAATTCTTACAGGTTATTGAGTGCATAGTTAGATGTATGAAACCACCCTTTTAAATCTGGGTCAATTACTTCATATACATTATCACAAGCAGCAGAATAGATCAGTGAATCGATGTCGCGATATAGGAGATGCAATAATGGCAAAGGAAGTTTGGTATGCATGTACTGATAATGGAATTCATAAAAGGTAAATTTTGAAAAGTCAATAATGGCAACACCAGTGTAAAAAGGCTTGGTAAACATAACAAAGTTCTTAACATCTCAATCAGAGCTAGATTTTCATCGAAGATTTGCCTTGCTCAGAATACAGGATGTCCTATCAACTATGCAGCCCTGTAGATAACGCCATACCTGTAAATGACTCTTATGTCCCTTTTCTGGTGGACATTCTGTGAAAGTTTTTCCATATACGGAATTATTTATGAGTTTAAAAAACAATTTCTCGAAATCGTTAGCAGCCTGAGCATGCTTGTCGATGATAAATTCGATGTACAAAGCCATCCATGCCTTCTGCTCAAAGCGCAGAACGCAATGAACGGAGTCAAGTATGGCCCCATACATCAAATGGTGCTTCAATGTTTCCCCAAATATGAAATATTTCTTCCATGGTGCAAATGTCAAAATAAGTTTTTCATGCAAGCCTTCGGTGGTATGCCAGTTACTGGGGCAAAAGATAGTTCTGATAGAAAATCGTGGCATTTGTCTGGAGAAGACAAACCCACTTCCGTGAAAAAGCAAGTGTCACAGTTATTCACTGTGTTCACAAAATTGTACAATGAAAACACGTTAGTCTCAACCCACTTAAAATTGCCAATTGGAAGCTTGGACTGTCATGTGACTGTACAGCCAATTTACATCGAAATAACAGATACATTTCTTCACCCATGTAAATATTATTGGCTTCTGCACACCTTCTGGAAACATGGTTAATGCCACCCCTAACCCTGTGTTCTACAAAAATATACATTTATTGGCCAGTCAACAACTCTAGCCACTTATGTGTCATTAACAATAAAGCATCCCATGAAAGAGACGGAGCTGTGATGTACATGGAGGGGTCGAGACTGTAATGAGCCGAACATACTGTCCTAAAATTCTCAAAAACATCTGCCAGCAAACAAGTGTCGACATGTAAATAATCAATGGTGTACTGCAATAAGTTTACACAGTTGAATCCATCCCATGCAGTTTGAGCATGAGGGTAATCCTCATTACTAATGTCTTTGCCTATCATCACATTACGAAATGCGTCCTTTCGTAGGAGTGATGCACACATCAGACTGGCTAGCAACTTAACAAATTCATTAGGAAAAAACTCCCTTCCATTATGCCAATTCGAATTGGGTGTTATCTGGAAACCTCGAGCTGGTGATACTCAATTACACATGTTGTAAATTACCTGCCAAAGTTTCCGGAAAGGTGCTATTAACTGTAATGAATCAATAAAACATCATTTGAAATATTGCACATTTATTTTACAATTAATCCCATTGGGATATTGTTTGGTGATGGATTTATATTCCTCTCGGGTCATTCCGACCACCTGCAATTTACTGAGGTTTTCGTTTATCATGGTTCCATCGGGTTGTGTTACGTAATGTTCAGCCAAAGACTATATGAGAAAGTGAGCATTATAATTCTGCAGGTTATGAAAGACTGTGACAAGTTGTCACCGTCACAAATTGACGGCATAGTGGAAACACATTCCCTCTAGGCAGTGTACATCGATACAAACCTTCCTATTAGCAATAAACTTGTGTAATTTAGTGTGCACAGCCCCTACTGTGAATGCCCTATATTGTGAGATATGGTCACCCATAAACTGCATTAGTTGCAAACTCCAGCCAGAACTATGTGCAACCAACTCCTCAAGTCTGTTGGTTAGGTAATGCTTAATTGTTTCATTGTAAATTATGCCAACATGTGACGAATGCAGGATGGGAAGGTATTTTTTTTTACTTTGAAAATAAAACATCTCTGTAGTGCCTTCCTCCACCATGAAGAACTTTAGATGTTTATAGGCTATGGTGACGTTAACTATAATAAACTGGGATGATGCCAATACTAAATTTATCAGAGGGACCCTGCACCTCATGAAAAATCTAGAAAAGTCTGCATCAGTGTTATTCCTGGCATGAAGTATTCACACATTACTTAGTCTGGTGGTGAACATGGTCACTAATAGTTCATATCCGAGGTCTGGCAAGACTCCACTGAAGCTAGGGAATTGGAAAACATATTATTTTCTGTTTCCCTAGATGAACTGTCTCGATCTGACACAGAACTCATTTGTGACCTGGATGAAACACTATTCGAAGTACACAAATTTTCTGTATCAGATAGATACAGATCGTCTAACAGGAGATTTACTTTACTTTGTTTTGGGGGAAGTAGTAGTGTCCCGATCTATTGCATCTGACGGCCTTTCCGTGAGTGATTCAGTGTCCGAATCACTCAAGTAAAGGTCATCCAATAATAAATCGAAGCTCAGCCTCTTAGGCGAAGCAACAATGTTCTAACAGCTTGCATTTACCGGCCTTTTCGTCTGCGATTCAGATACGCTCTCTGTATCACTGACGAAAAGATCTTCCAACAAAGTGTTAATACTTTGTCGCAAATTGTTCACTCATAGTGTCTAACTAAATATTTCTCATTTCCTACAGAAATAGTTTCAGTAACACAACAAAATCAAACTGCTGCATCTTCCTGGAAAAAAAGAAAAATCCATTATTATCACTTTCCATGGCATATCAAAGCATCTGAAAGAAAATATTTATCAGTAACAAACTAAACACATGGGAAATAAGCATAATATTTTTTTTAAATTTTTCTTTTCATTTGTTTAATAATAATATTGTATTTTAAGATAATCATTTTATTGCTATTCAAAGATATACATTTCATTTGGGAAATTAGCTGTGTTTGAAATGCACCATGCTCACATATTTTTCAACAGTGCATGCTGAACCACAATTGAGTGGGATGTATTTACAGAGATGGTCGCTTCAAGCAGTAATTATCGGAAGGTGAAAGCAGAGAGCCGGATGTGGTTGGAAAAAACTGCCACAATGTGCCACTTACCAACTGCCACTTCCCTGCTGCAATTCTCCTCTGTACTTTCCCTCTGTACATGTGCTGCGTGATACACCATCCCCTTCCACATGTGGCCACCTACACAGCAGAGACTCTTCCCCACCATGTCTGTGCAGACAGCAAAGAGGGCTGTTATTTACCTCCCCCAGCCTCACTGGCAAGTGTTTGCAGTGGACCACATCCATACACAGCTACCAGTCTCAAATACACCACCCTGAAGGACATGTGACCTGCCCGCTCTGTCTTTTGCAGCACATGACCTATACATTTCTTAACAGGCGAGCAGTGTTTAGAACACATTTAATAATTTTAGCTCACACCACTGTATTGAATTTTAAACAACTTGTTGAACACTAAAACAATTTGTTAAAGACAAAACTTTATATATCAATTTACTTTTTATCCATTTGAAAAAGAAAGTATTTCTAAAGGGATGTGCTTGGTACTGTTAAAAAAAATTTCAAAAAACAATTTTAATCACAATTTTGTCCAGAAAATTTTAGCAATGGTAATTAATATGTTACACATTAACAACTAAACATTTATTAGTAGTAATTAATTCATTATAGCATAAAAACTTGTACTATCAATTAATAGACTCACATAATAAGTATAAATTAATTAAAATAAATAAGTTAATTAATGCAATTAAAAAACTAAAATTTTTAAAACTAATTAAAACTAACTACCCAAATCCACCCCCTTAAGCATCATAACTACATTCATCCATCACCATTCAGAGCAAAGAGCGGTCGCCAGTGATATTGCCCCCACCCATCTCTCCATCATAGGGACAGCGGAAATCCACCTTTTTTTCTCTGCACCATCAAACACACTAAACAGTCATAAACCCCCCCCCACTCACCCCCACACACAGATAATCTTAACATATGTACACAATATTTAAAAAAATATTGACATAAATACCAATAGCAATAACTAAAAGTTATTTTATGATAAAGAATCAATAACAAAGTAAAACTCCCGGTATAAAGATGGAAAAACTCTCGACAAGTAAACAGTTTTAATGATTCGCGATAAATAAGTGCAATATGAGTTTAAAATGCCCTAAATGTTAACCCTATTTACTTACATAAAGTCTACTACCAGAGGTGGTAGTCGAAGAAAGCATTGAGTGGGTGCAGGCTGAGCAGGCCAGAGGTCCGCGCTCAGCACAGCTGGTTTCCTGAAAGAAGAAGGTAGTTTTACCAGCCAGGCTAAGCAAGGGGTCTGTGTGGGCCCACAACGAGGATGGGTGACAGCTGTCCCAGGCAGAGGCTGGCCCGCGAATCCCCTTCCAGTGCTGGGCATTGGACAGTGGTTGTGCAAACTCCTACCATTGGAGCGAGCAGCCGACAGGCAAGCCCACCCCCTAACAGCGGCTCAAGTACCCACCAGCAGCTGCGGAGGTGAATGGTAGGTAGCGAGATGAAGAAGTGAAAAGTGGATCACAGAGCGGATGGTCGACACACGCACAGTAGCGAGGGAGAAGACTGGCTCCCCCAGCAGTAGATCGACAAATGACGGCAAGAGAGCACAGAGCTGTATTTATACACCTGGCACCCTCCATTATCTTACAATTTATATAGCGCTAATCGGCTGAAGTGTTATGAAAATGTATTTCTATCCAAGAAATAACACATCTGAAATGTTTTCCTTTAGAATGTAACACAAAATTACAGAATTAAAAGGATTATTTCATGATCGGACGCTTTTTCTGAACTTTACCGTTGACATTTTGAAATGTAATGTGAATTATGCGTATTTATTCGGTATTAGCAATAAGATTTAATTTGAAATACGTGTTTATTGAATGATTTCATAAATACATAAACAAATTTGTTTTACAATACGAGAACTTAATGCATTACAAAGACTATTATGATTAGAAACATTTATTATACACTTTTTATGTACGAATTTCCTTTTTGAATATAATTTATTTCAAACATTGATTATGTATGCGATAGTGTAACATCTATTATGTTTAATGGTTTATAAGGTTATTTACTTACCTGAGATTCGAACCCAGAGCCTCCTAACTACGTTATAATCATCAATGCCTTACCCGGGATTCGAACCCAGAACCTCAAAATATAGCATAATGCAACTATGCTATGGAGGTCGGAGACATGAATGAACTATTTTGTGTAGTATTAATTATTTATATTGTAATTTAGATTATAAATTGGTTTATATTTAATTATTCAGTAATTTAAGTACATGTATATGTAAATAGTCTCTGCATATGTGATAGAGCTGTGCATAATGAGGTAGTGGCTGACAAAGTGACGAGGCAAGTAATGTAGAAAATTGGGAAAACGTGATCAGCGATGCTTTTTGAGTGTGGCCACAACAGGCTACGAAGTAGTGGTGAGAATGTTTTTTTTATGTCGCAGCAGCAAAGTCATTGTTGGTAATTTGGTCTCCGAATGTTCATACCTGAGGACAAAGTTTGAGAAGCAGACAGGAGGAATGGTGTTAGCTTTTAGGACCTGTCTGCCCGTGGACATTGTGTAACGCGGAGCATCGTCCTCTGACCAGGTTGAACACAGCTATTTACGAGGTTCCGTTCTCCGCTTCAACAAAAAAAATCAGGTTTTTATTACTAGCACATGCATTTCTGGATAACGTCTTCAACGATTGCTAGCCTGGCTAGTATGCTGACTGCATATGTTACTTCCGAAATACAAGCAAACACAAAAAACACATTTATTTGTATGAAACAAATATGACATGGTTCAACACGTGATACATTTTTTGGTATATTATAAAGTTAGTTACGGAAATGAATACATTATCAATGGCTAAGCGGTTAGAGTGCTCACTTCCAGAAATTTTCCTCTGGCTTTTTCATTACTAAAAATATTTTCTTTTTTAATAGAAATCCAAGACTTTTTTAACTTGTCGCTACACCATAAGTGTTGGGAAATTTTATTTACCAAGGTAATATTATGCCTTTCTTAATAATAGAAATGTATTTCACAGTTTGTGAAGGCATTTGCTCAATAAACATACAAATTAAATCCTTTAAAAACATATTTTATTGACAAAGTAAGGAAACTACAGGCTATTTTGAAACATAGCAATTACTTTAACGAAGACCAGTATGAGGTTACAAAATATTTTACAAATATTAGATACAAAATATTTTAACACAGAATGTTTCAAAATATATACATTTTTATGAAGCAAACAAATGCTACACAAACTGTTTAAAAAATCATAACACAAGACATGTAGGTTGCTTCACAATCATGACACAAGTTTCACAAGCGGTTTCAAAAATCATAACACAAGTAAGTATAGGTGGTTTCAATAACATATAAACCAACAGTTTTAATACTGTTTTTACATTATATACTGTTTGACAGTTCCTTATTTCTCAAAATCATTTCTCATTCCTCAAAACCATTCCTTATTCCTCAAAAAGACTAATTTATTCCTTAAAGGATATTCCTCAAATAACACTCATTTCCCATTTAGGCAGTTTATCAACCAAATTCAATTGATTTAAATTGTTTGAGAAAGGCATAATAATTTAAAAAGAAGAATATTCCTATCATGCCATGTTTACTTGAAATAATTACTTTTTCAGTCCAGTAGTAGGGTTAACTAAATTTTCATATATTTTTTTAAAATAAATGCACTCTTTATAATTTAATTCTTTCATAAGATGTATCCACGTGCTTCAGAATACCAAAAATCGAAAACATTTATTTCATGCTCGAGTAATCATTGTTTTTGAAACTTAAGAAAATATTTCAGTCTGTTTACAAGTTCGCTGGAATCTTCGGAAAATGTATAGTCATTATTTACAGATCTTATTGTAGGTATAAATCTATCAACTCGTTGCTTCCTTTATAACACTAGGATTGCTGGGCCAATTATTGAGTTTTCAAGTGCAAATAGGACCTGTTGCCTGTAATTCGTTTGTAATTAAATATATTTTCTTCATGATTCCTTAGTATTTGATTCCTGTAATTTATTCTGGTGTTCGAGATATATTATAGTGGTAGGGAAATTGTTTTTGATATTTCTGCATATTTTTTAAACATTTGTGTGAGTAAAAGTTTACAAAGTGTTTAATGAATGTTACCAATCGCAGTTGTCATTGTAATTCAATACAATATGGTTTTAAAAAAATTTGTTTGTTTGTTTCATTTATCTAGTATGTCGGTACATGCATTGTAAACAGGCTAAATAATTTTTATTGATTTGTGAAGTGTTTCAATATGTAATTTATTAACTCCTTTCTTTTGTGTTTGTCGAGGTGTCAATATGTCACATAGTTGATTCGTTGTGTACTAGTCTCTGTTGTATGTCATAAATTAGATTCCTAGCATACAGGATGGGTTAGTAAACTGCCATTGTGGATTTCAGCCTATTGGTCATTTTTCAATTAAATACTCTGCCATAACCTCAGTCGACATTCACACGCCGGCCGGCCGAAGCGGACGTGTCTTATCCCTCATCACCTACCAGACTGTAAATGGGAAGGAACTCCTCACCCCTTCTCAATACCATTATCAAATAGATATATACCACTTCCCCAACACAGCACACCTCAGTACAAAGTCAGAAGTCCAATGGTGAGGACCTACTATGCTGCTCCTCAAAAAAATTAAAAAGAAATAAAGAAATACCCCTAGCACTTTCTTTCACCAAACTATAAACTTATCAACTCGCACAAAATTCAGAAACAAAAAAATATTGATTAATTCAATTAAATTAATTGGATAAATCAGTCAAATTTTATCGTATTAAGATTAGCAGATTAAGGATAATACAAATTCTTCGATCGGATTAATTTCGGACTAGTTACTGGACTAATTAGGTCAATCAAAATGGGGCATCGCTTTGTATCGAGGATTGGCATGCCCCTACAACTAACGACTATACTACAATCCAGGGGTACAATTAAAATCACTCGCTCTACCACACTACAGGCTATGCAAATTCAATAAATATTTTAAAAAGCCCCATTAACAAGTACACCTTCCACTCACTATAGAAATATTTTCTCTACTCCTTTCTCACCAGCTTAACAAGCTTTTACAAATATACCAAAATTACCAGAGATTACATTTTCGTGGAATGCTGCTGCCGAAATAGATTCAATGCTGGTTCCTCATATATCCATATGTCATAAAGCAGTTGCTCGTTGGCTATAATGAAGTATCAGGTTAAAAGTAGAGTCGTGACCTCCTGGTTTGGCGGAGAAATGACGAGTGCCCACCAAAAAATTACAATAAAAAATATACAGTTTGAATATTGTGATGCAAGAAAGAGGGGAAACTAGTACTGGTAAAGAAAGGCGGAGGGTGGGGAATCAAGAACGTCGGTTCGAGCGCTGGCGTCAATGCAGAATAAGGGCGAAACTGGGCAAAGCTATTGTAGCTCAGATAACGAAACAGTTCAAAGTTCACACATAATAGATGGCACACCAGCAGGTTAATGTCGATAAAGTTAATTAGGCTCACTAAGCAATGGCCTACCATTGCTTTCTAATGACAGTTTACAATTTTGAATCCTATTTTTTCGTGCAGTTCTAATACACAGAATACCTTCTTTTGACATATGTGTCATCAGTGGTACAGAGGTATAATAATTATCGAAAAAGACTTGATGGCTTTTGTTTCTTGGAATTTGATGGCACATGCATAAAACGCCAATACTACTTGCACCAAGATCTGGCTCGTGTGGGGGTCTGTCTTTCTCTGGATTCTCTTTACCTATGTATATTTCAGATTTAAATGCATATCCTGAGACACCACACAAGAAGAACAATTCGTATCCCCACTTTTGGGGCTTTTCTGGCATATAATGCTTCGAAAGGGATAGAGATAAATCATTCTCCAAGATGGTCATGAAAATGTCTCAATTTGTGCAATTTATCAAACCCATCTGCTTGACGATCGTTTACTTCGGTTGCATTTTTGTTGAAATGCAATTTGGCACGTATTTTATCAAAATCATTTATGGTCATTACACCATTCACCACCTGTAGACTGACTGTTTCATCCCAGTCTTACAACAGAGGTAAACAAAACAATTCCAAGCCATCTACAAAAATCTTATTTTGAGATACAGACAAGGCTGTTTGCATTTTTGTAGAGCTATACAAATTACAATATAAAATAATTTTTCTGTCAAGGCATCAGTAAAAAAGTATTTAAAAAACCGATATTGTGTATCAAGTTCACAAATTTCTGAAGGCAAAGATCTTCAAATAGTTTGTCCTGTTCAGGAAGTGAAAGAAATGATTGTCTCCACAGAAGTTTCCCGTTAGTGGTGTTTTCATTCGAGCTTGAAGCAGTTTTTGAGCTTTTCTATAATTTTGAAGTGGGTCCAGACTTCTTCCTAATCACAACTGTTTGACGATTTTGTATGGGAAGTACTTGCGCAGTAGTACATTAGAAACCAGGGAAAGAAGAATTTAGTGTGTGGGTATATTAATGCAGGTGCACACACATAAGATCGTGTCGTGGCGAAATGTCACCTGTCGCCTATCAGTGGGCCAGGCTTACCATCAGATAACCTACACAATGTGTAGATAGCCTTTGGCCATGAACTGTCAACGACAATAAAAAGATACTGATTGAATCTTACATTTAATTTGGTATCTAATCTTGGTAGACAATCCCAAGGAGTCGACCCATAAGCTACTATGTGTATACATGATCGTGAATATGTAGTATACGCACATTGTCGTTACTGTACAGGGAATGAACTTGTACCCAGTGCTTCTATTTGTCGCACACTCTGAACATTCACAGACTACCTAAGTCGATGTGACTAAGCCACTCCACCGCCTCTTTTATAGCGACTCACTCCAGTAGTTAGATACAAAATTGTAAACTATGCATGCGATCAGTGTGTTTCTCCAGTGCAACACAGTAATAAACGACAGGGAAAGGTAACATTATCAAGTCAAGCAGAGCCTGCTCACCAATTGAGGAGTGAGGTAATGTGCCAAATAATTGGCTTGGTTTCTTACGCACATGACTACCTTCCCCAGTATATGGTACAGGTTCCTCGACTGTGCATTGCATAGCGAGCTTTCCCTCCTGAGTTACATGATCTTTCAGTGAGTGTGTGAAAAGATTTGGGTGGCTCTTAACATGGAGGTGTTGAGAGCCGATGAGTGTGAAGCGGGGTGACTATGGAACAGCGCCGGAATGCAAGGACGGGGGAAATGGAAGATCCCCCGATGAAACCCGCAACAAGCAGAATCGTCTCGCATGATTTCACATGCGAAAATTTGGTAGTGACCCCACCAGTAATCGAACCCGGGTCGCTTTGGTTGGAGAGGAGTAGTCTAACCACTACACCACCATGGCCTCCACGGTCTTTGGGAAATTCTACACCTAACATTTACGAATGTTTAGAGCTGATATCACAAAACAACCAGTGTGATATTCACTGCTTATGAGAAGCGCATTTGAGACAAGTACCACACACACCAAAATATTACATAGTTGTGGGGATTGAGCTCATAAATACATGAGTGCAAGACGACAAATTCATTATTACAAAGTCTCAGTTTTAATCAGAGTATTTTTTTTTTTTCGCTTTAATGCCAATCCTATTGAAAACAATGACCGATATAGTTACCAAGCCACTTAAGGGCCACTAATAGGTCACCTGCTTTCAACCATCAGTTTCATTTCCATCAACATTTCATCAGTGGGCCATAAATGGCATGTCAAAAGTCTCGGTGCCAGCAGTTAACCATAGCAGTGTCATTTGTGTAGACCCATAAGTTTTCTGTGCCAGTAGTTATCAAGCTAAGCCATCAGTAAAACTACAGTCGGCCGACTGTCTCTTAACTGCAGGAAACACTTAGTGAAGTGCCATAAATGGCCCAAAAAATTGATAAGTTAAGTGCGGCCAATGCTGGAATACAGTTGGCAAACCATTTATGGGTCATTAATAGATCACCTACTCTCACCCATCAGTTTAATTTCCATCAACATTCCATCAGCGAGCCATTAATTGCCAAGTGTCCTGTTGCCAACAGTCAGCCATAACAGGGCCATTAGTGTAAACCCATAAGTATTCAGTGCCAGCAGTCACCCAGTAAGAGTATAGTCGGCTGACTGTGGATTGCTACATGAGAATTATATTTCCTTTATAACTACTATGAATATAAACAGGGAGAAAAAATATGTGTTGATAATATCTTGAGAAAAATTGATGCACTGTCCCTTTCGTTGCTTAGGCTCGATTTTGCTTCGTTTGCACGATGCCTAGGAATGTCCTGAAAGTAGAACTTCAGCAGGCAAGCCTTCAGACAAGTAATAAGTAACTGCGAATCTACTATAGGCATTAATGTACATATTGCACGCTCAATATACAGCCAAGTCTTACTTCGTTGCCAACATAACAGTAGACTTGCATTCAAGTGTACACTCTAGTATTCTTACTTGCACTTAAGGGTAGTGATTTATTTTTAAAATCTTTTTTTTCTTTAGTAGCCTTTACCCTATTTTGTTGATTTAGTTTATGTTAACGTAATGATTTAAATTGTAAATGTTAAACTCCTTAGAGTTTGTTTGAAAGAACTATTATATTGGACGTAAGGCACTGAAAATATTTGTTTCTTGTCATACAGTATAATGACTGTCACATCGAAGCATGTTGGATATATTTATACACTGCAAATATCAACCACATTCCATGTATTTTTGGGATATAAGATAAAAAATAAAAAAAAATGTGGAGATCTACATAATTTTTTCAACAGCTTTCTGAACAAACGTTTGACCAGCACGACACATATTGTTGATCAGTTTCTTGGGCCATAGTAGTATGTATTATCCGGTTTCTGGACAGCCATCAGGTATCGGAGTTGTCTGCAATGACATGACAGATGTAGGTCGCGCCCAGCAACCTGGAATGGCCATGTTTTCCACAAAATTGCCTGTTTCAAACAAAAACAACTTCTTAAATTAATTATTTTAACAGAATTTGAATTTTTTTACCAAAATAATTCCAAAAAAAAATTGAAAAATAGGGAAAGCACATTTGAAGCTCCTCAAAGCAAGAGCCCAAAAATCCTCAGTCGAAAAAGAGGAATAGATGCTCTTAGTGGAATAATCCACATAATCCTAAAAGCAGGAGAGGCAGAATCGCGAATCCGAGCTAGGTCAAGAAGATGGGGAGGTTCAGTGCACCTGACCCCACACACCCGACCAACAACCTGTACCTCTACACCACCACCCCGAAAACTCTGCCACTCACCCTCACTACACCTCCTCACAACCTCACCCACTCCCCTGACCAATATACTGTAACTACCATGACACAACCCTGCTACGAATTATACTCCCCCTGCTCCTAACATCCTCACAACCTCACCACTACCACGATTAACATCTCGTATCTACCCCATCACAACCCTAATACCCCCACCACTCACCCTCACCACAATTCCTCACAACCTCAACCACTCCCCCACCAACATCCTGTACCTACCACATCACAACCTTGGATCCTCTTCCACTCAACCTCACCACACCTCCTCACAACCACACCCCCTCCCATGGCGAACTTCCTGTATCTAGCATGTCACAACTCCGCTACCTCTTCCACACACCATCACCACTCCTCCTCGCAACCTCACCCACTCCCCCAGACAAAATCCTGTACCTACCACGAAACAACCCTGCTACCTATTCTAATCCCCAGCACCTAACCTCCTCAAAACCTCATCCACTATCCATATTAACATCCCGTATCTACCACATCACAACCCTACTACCCCCACTACTCACACTCACCACAACTCCTTACAACCCCACCATCTTCCCCGACCAACATCCTGTACCTACCACTTCACATGCTTGCTTCCTCTTTCACTCAACCTCACCACACCTCCTCACAACTTCACACCCTCCCACCGCGAACATTAAGTACCTAGCATGTCACAACTTCGCTAACTTTTTCACTCGCCCTCACCATACTTCCTCGCAACGTCACCTACTCCCCCGACCAACATCCTGTACCTACCCCGACCCAACCCTGCTACCAATTATACTCCCCCATTCCTAACCTCCTCACAACCTCAACCCTACCATGATTAACATCCCGTATCCACCACATCACAGCCCTGCTACCCCCACCACTCACCCTCACCACAACTCCTCACAACCTCACCACCTTCCCCGACCAACATCTTGTACCTACCACATCAAAAACTTGGTTCCTCTTCCACTCAACCACACCACACCTCCTCACTACCTCACCCCTCCCACGGCGAACTTCCTGTACCTAGCATGTCACAACTCTGCTACCTCTTCCACTCACCCTCACCATGCCTCTTCGCAACATCACCCACCCCCCGACCAACATCCTGTTCCTACCATGACACAATCCTGCTACCTATTCTAATCCCCCACACCTAACCTCCTCACAACTTCACCCCCTATCCAGATTAACATCCCATATCTACCACATCACAACCCTAATATCCCCAACTCTCACCCTCGCCATAAATCCTTACAACTTCAACCCCTCCCCCGACCAACATTCTGTACCTACCACATCACAAACTTGGTTCCTCTCCCACTAAACCTCACCACAACTCCTCACAATGTCACCCGAACAATATCCTGTACCTACCACATCACAACCCTGCTACTTCTTTTCTCACCCTCACCACACCTCCTCACAACTTACCCCCTTCCCAGATCAACATCCTGTACATACCATGTACCTTATACTCTTCTACTCACACTCACCACACCTCCTCCGACCTCAATCCCTTTGCCGACCAAATCCCTGTATCTATCACATCACAAGCCTTCTACATCTTCTACTCAATCTCACCACACCTTCACAAAACCTCACCCCCTCCTCCTGTCAACATCCTGTACATACCACATTACAACCCTTCTATCCCTACCACTCACACTTATAACATCTCCTTACAACTTCACTCCCTCCCCAGAACAAAAACATGTACCTACCACATCACAAACATACTACCTCTACTTCTCAACCTCACCACACCTCCTCACAACCTCAACCCTCCACGATTAACATTATGTTACTACCACTTCACAATCCTACAACTCACCCTCACCACACCTTCTCACAGCTTTATCCCTTCCCCCTGAACAACATCCTGTACCTACCATGTCACAAGTCTTCAACCTCTTCTACTCACCCTCACCACAACTCCAAAACAACCTCAGCCCCTCCTGACCTACATTCTGTACCTACCGCATCACAATCCTGCTACCTCTTCTATTCACCCTCACCACACCTTCCATCAACCTCACCCCCTCATCCTCCACAGTCAGAGTATAACTTTTAGAATCTGTTAAAATTATAGACAAATTGTTTACATGATCAGTGCTCTCCTCTTTCTATACAGCAGTCAGTCATATTCACCTGTTGTATGTGATTTTTTTTTGTTTCCCCTCTCCTCTTATCACCCAGAAAGCTACCAATGTATACTTCCCTGGAATGGTCGTCTGGATCATTGGGTACTAAGCCCATCGACAACAAGGTGAAAAAAACTCCCTCATGTATGAATTCCAGCATACTACAAGGCCGTTATTTTAGCCAGAGTATCCATGTAGCAATGTATTCACTCCATCCATACATACTTTATGTTTTCCATCCATCCACACCAGTGCCAATTTGTTACTGCACTCTGAATACAACTGCTTTTTGTGTGGCCTTATGCCATGTACAATAACTCAGAAAGCCTTCTCTCTGTGTAGAACATGGATATAGTCTTCGAAATTAATCTTGTTCCTAATAACAAACTTTTGAATTCCTTTAGCCTTCTTGTAAACGTCGCCTGTATATTTTTAGGAATAAAACCTTGCATACAAGCTTACGAACTCTGTCAGAGGTACACCATTGCACTCGTCCTTGAACGTGCCAACGACTTTTTTGCTCTTGAGCGAGTAGCAAGGATGGTTTGTGGGATAGCCACTGGTGTCAAATTCATCTAGGAAAGCTAGATCAGAAGACATGTCATGATAAAAGTCGAGAGTGCTTATCTCGTATTTCATACTGTCAATGTCCATGTAGGCCAACTGCAGGTTCTCACCATAGCTTGTCTTCATTATATCGTAATGAAAATGATACATGAGTAACCTTGACAAATCCAGTACTGCCATGCCAGCATAAATAGGCTTGACAAATAGAATAGCCTCATGCTCTAGCTTGACGAGCGACAGGTTCTCAGAACAGATTATTCTGTCTTTGAAGGCCGGTTTTGTGACAAGTTTCTTGAGTCGCTTCTCATTGCAGACGAGGCTCATTCTCTGTCTATTACGTTTGTTTTCCATGAGCTTGCCGATGACTGTGTTGTTTGCCAGCTTGAAAAAAAATCTTTTTTCAAAATTGTTTGCTGCTGCTGCACATCTTGCAGTATTCAACTGGATGTATGACTGTAGCCAGGCACACTGCTCAAACTCTAGCACATGGTGAATCTTCTTAATTTTCAGTCCATGGGTGATGGCTTGTTTGAGTGTGACATAGTGAACTATATAATTTTTCTTGCTCATCAGTGTAGTTATCAGTTTCTTCTGCTTAGATTCTGGCGGACATTCACTAATTGCCAAAACTGGCAAGTTCTTATGTTCACTGTGCAGTTCAGGTGGGTAAGTTATATCACATTCGATGATATATCCCACAGGAGAATTGTCAGGCACGCCTATGATGTCAAGGTCGGTACTGGCCCACTTCAAATGTCTTATAGGTAGAGGCAAAGCCATCGCCCAGCCATACAAATTTTTTGCGTCCATGTACCTAAGGTATTTCGCCGCCTCATAAGGGACATAGTTCTCTTCATTATACATGTTGTTCGCAAAACAGTGCCTCTTCCCACGCTGAGCCTCACCACCTCTTATGCCATTCTCGAGAAACATATACATGTCGTAATCGGTCAAAAGTTCAAGTTTTACAGCAGTCGCCTTTAGCATTGCATCAAATGTAAGGCAAGGTAAAGTTATGTAGTAAACGCAGTCCAGTCCATATGTGTCTCGGGAGAGATCTCGGAAGTTTTCAAATACATCAGTGAGTAGTAGTATATCCGTTTTCATGTAAATATCTGAATAATTATTCAAGTATTGGTAGTCAAATTTTTTCCATACTTGCTGAGCGTGAGCGTACTCTGCATCAGTTATGTTCGCATCTGTCAGCTATTATAAAACTTCTCCTTCGGTGGTAGCTCTGTCTCATCCAGTATCTCGATGCTGTCGATATAATCATACATGAAGACTCTTTTCCTTGTCACTAGAGCCAGCTCATTGCAACTGAAGAATTTAGATGTACTGTTGAACTTGTTTGATGCTCGGGCTGACAAGCTGCTGGCCATAAAATGGAAACTGTCGATAAATTGAATGCAGAACATCTCTCCAAGCGATTTTCCAAAAGTTATAATCTTCTCTTCATTATATGGTATGATGATGATGTCCTTGTTGACATATTGTTCTCTTAAGATGAAATTTTTATCATATGCCAGGTTATGAAAAAAAACAGAAGCCTCTTTGGTCGTCTTCTGAGCAAATTGCAGGTGTTACAGGCTGCTCCAATATACCTACTGCTAAAATGGCAGTGGTCCCGTACCTTCATGTTATCTTTCCGAAACTTCCTCCGCAGTGACAGCATCTTGATACATGGAGATATGGTGCATTTTGTGCTGGAGTTAGTGGTAGCATCTTCAGTAAATTGTCATAGATTGTCTTCACTTTCTCACCGACTCAACGATTTTTTCAATAAAAATCTTTGGCGCATCCATCCCTGTGTATAGAATAGGTTTTTGTAGCAGTTCTGACGTCAGTGTTGCAGGAATTATGTTATTGTCTACATGTCCGAAAATACAGAAGCTGTAAGCTTCGTGCTTCTGGCATGCCATCGTGAAAGCCTTCTCAAGATCAGGTTGGCAGGTCTGAATCGGTACCAAAATGGCTTCGAAATCTGAGTAGATCACAATCGTAGTTTACACTTATGTTGAATATTTCTGAAGCAGAGCACTGGAGGCCTCCCATCCTTTCCATGTTGTGGCATTTCAGCTCGAAGTGGTGCATATCCAGAGCAAAATTCCTTGTGTTCAGCCAGACACTGTTCACCATTGAGCCCAGACACTCGTGGCTGATCGTCGAAATGCATCAGGTATCTCTTGTGTATATGCAATGTGATGCTATGAGCCGTCTTCTGGGATCGTACCAGTCTGGAGAAATTAGAAATTAAACTGTAGTGGGATGTCTCTTCATCTGACAAAAGCAGCAAGTCTATATGATCGTTCTTTTCTTCACTGGTCACTCGGAGAAGAAAGATTTTATTGTTTTCATCAATGGAGTAAATATTGACCGATATTTCTGGGTTCTTCTACTCGAAAAATTTGATCTGATGCACAGGTGTTGGAAAAGTGACGTCTGAAAATTCGTACCTTCTTTCAACATTGCTGTATATCTTGTCGACACGTTCCAAATGAGTACTTCCAAGAACTTGGCCTGTATTGGTCATTTAAAACACATGTGGTCTTCATTTTTTGGATTGATTACTGCTTTCTTAGCCTATCCATTACGAGGGCCTAAGAGGATCTAGTTAGTTGATCCGGAGTTGGAGCCTGTTGACTGAGATGAGCGTCCATCCAGATCCTTTCTCGGCATACTCTCTTTTTTCAGTACAGAGCTTCTCAATACTTGTTGACAGGGCATGTTCAATATCATCAGTATTGTGGACTGGCACATTTTTCGTCTTAAAAGCCCTTGCATCTGTCTGGCCTTCATACGGCTCTTGTTTTTCATAAGTACACTCCAGCAAGATGTTTAATTTGACTGCACCATGGTTCTCTATTTCTTCTGTTAACTAGCCAACAATGTTCTCGTGAACGCCTACCAAGTAGTCACATATATCTCCGCCATCACCGTAATTCTGTGCTACAATGTTTTTAAATTTCCACGGAATGCCGTCTCTGCCTCGACGAAATCATGGCTACTTACTGCACCAATTCCAGCGACGATTTTCGGTCGGGCTAATGTTCTCGAGCACGATTGTTGAGCACTATCTACTGGGCGCACACATCTCTTCCTCCCTGCTGGCAGTGCTGATTTCCCCTTGCAGACCTTCAGGTGCATTGCCAGGTTGTCATGGCAGGCAAACTGGGCACTGCAGTTGTTGAACTTCAACAGGCCGCTTTCAGTATTAAACTCACATCCTCATTCATGACGCCTTGCATTGCACAGTTCAGAGAATTGCCCATTGTAAAATTTGCAGCTGGTGTTAATAGCCACTTTCCTGATGGCACCATAGCAGCTACGAAGATGCTCTTGTAGTTTATCTCTGCGAGCAATCCTTTTGCCACACTTATCTCACATTAGCTACTTTACCTGATGTGGTTTCAGGTTGCAGCTCATTACCACAAAACTTGCACTGGCTGGGTTCCATCGCTGACAAAAGAAAAACTTACAAATTCCTGATCTAAAATCCTAACTAAAACTCATGATGTATAATCTAAAAATCTTTATGTACTAACTAACCTAAAATATTGATGCACTAAAAACCTAACTTACTCTTTATGTTCTAAAAACCTAACTAACTCTTGATATGCTAAACCTAACTGAAATCCTGATGTTCTAAAAACCTAACCTAAAACACTTGATGTAATAATTAGCCTAAAATCTTAATTCATAACCTAAAATACTCGAAGTGGGCTACTAAAAAAAATAAAATAATGATGTTTTAAAAACCTAACCTTATAATCTTGATGATCTAAAAAGCTATACTCACTCCAACTGTAACTCTTCAAGCACAAAATTGCAACGAAGCTAAAGGGTGCTCGGGATATGCAGTCGACAAGCGCTGATATCAGAGTGAGAGATTTTTAGTGACACTTGGGCCTTTAAATATCCTAGCCAAATGGTGTGGGGGCTCGGAGTGATACAAGAGAAATAGTACTTGCCGAATAGGGCCCCGGCATGGGTGACTTCCCCTCCTTCCCGCGTCGGCGGTGTGAAATTTCGAAGTCGACACCATACACTTGCAGAAATGCTAACACTGCTCTTCGCGCGCAAATGGACATCCAACAGCATGCAAGTGAAAAACTGCTCTGGGCTGACTAATACTATCCGACACCATCCAAGTGCGAAAATGACTTGTAAGCACGCACACATCCTGTTACCTGAAACCCTCCATGCAAGTAGAAATATTTTCACAGATGTAGATTTTTTAGGAAAAACTATAAAAATCCAATGTATTGAAATGCATTTATTTAAGTTTTTGTAATTTTTTATACAATCAATATTTTATGAACTTTTTTAGACAAAAACGGGATATTTTTAAGGAAAAAGGAAAATTCTTTAGGGAAAAAAGGGAAATATAAGATGGTGGACAGAATAACTTTAAGGATTTGGGGAGGGGGGGGAGGATGTAGCCGTCTTTTGTAACTGGGCAAAATAGGCAATTTTTAGGTGATTTTTAAGGAAAAATTCATGATTTCTGATGTGATTTTTGGGTAAAAACACGCGCTTTTGAAAGAAAAATTCCAAAATGGCGCAGTTTCGAGATGATGACCAGAGCTGCGAGCCCGAATCCGGGAATCCTTCACCAGAATAAACTATGCCTTACTACTTTCATACATTCGATCTTTACATTTCTCGGATGTTGCAGATTATCGATGGTAGCCAAAACCTCGTCTGATATTAACCTCAATACTCCAATTTATATGCGACAAATCTCCTTAGTGGTAGGGCAATGTTCTTTCTGGCGCAGGATATATGATAGGGAGGCAGGGGCCGGCCACCATCTTGGAATTTTCTCTCAAATTTTCCCATTTTACTTGAAAATAGGCCTTCGTCACAATAATTTCCCTTTGTCCCTAAAAATTTCCTATTTTTTCCTAAAAATGGTAGAAACCCATAATGTGCATAAACAAGCCTCGAAATTAAATCTTCGATCTTTCTTTTTTTTTTTAAGATTTGTGGGATTTCCTTAATACTTTTAGGCTACCATTCCGCCTTGTATTTTCATGCTCTAATCATTCTATCTTGTATTTTCACAAAAAAACCTGTAACCCAATACGTTTGAAACATTTATATTAAGAATTATAAAAAAATAATTAAAACTTCTTAAAAATCTTTTGTAAATTTCCGTAAGAAATTATTATGTTCAGCCTATGACTTGAGGGGAAAGAGGGAGTAATTTATTTTCCTAGAATAAAACTACGTTTGCATAGATACCTCCAATCGTATGGCGTCTGATAGAGTGCACGAATCGCCAGTGTGTAAATTTATTTACAAATTTAGAGATGTAATTTTCCATACACGAGAAGGCAAATAAAAATTATTGTAAAATGGAGTTCAGGAAGGGCCCTATAAAAATATTCGAATTTTAATATTTTATTGAATGTGGTTATAATCGTTGCACGAAAAAAAAAAGAATTTTATTTAAAAAAAAACCATCTAGCCTTGTAACCACGCACGCACACAGACGCACATGACGTAACAGGCGCGTGTGTCAGGCATGACGCATCAGCTTGAAAAAGAGGCCCCTCCCCCTCTTTCGTGATCGCCAGCTGGTATGCAACCTTATCAAATCAATAATACATCTACGATTCGATGCATTTATAAATAATTCGAATTATTTTATTTCATTTATCATTTTTAAATGCCGAAATCTTAAAAAACTAAATACAGTAAAAATATATAGTAAATGCATTTTTAATGTAAAATCTGTTTAGAAAATTTAAATCAATGAAATTTTACACTTTGCCATGACAGCTGGTAATATTTAAAACAGAATTTTCACGGGACGACAAACTTAGACCACGTGGCTATCAGGACATACATTGGCAATTAGGTTTAAAAGAAGTATATTTATTACAATGTGTATGAGGATGAATAGATATTTGTTGTGGTTATTCTGAAAACCATATAAATTATTATTATTTTCTCTAAATACATTTCTTTTCCGGTATATTTTTTATGTTTTATTTTTAAGAATATTTTAATTAGTTTTTTTATTTACATATAATGGTTCTTGAATATCCCAGCAATAAGTATTTTTGTTCAGTGTATTTTTAAGTATTCTTTCATTACAGTTTTATTTTTCTATTTTATAATTAATTTGATTTACTTTTTTAAGTTGTACTTCAATTGTACTTGAGTTTTGCAGAAATATGTCAAATTATATAATTAACTTACTACATTTCTGGTTTCCTCTCTTATAATCTAATTACTACACGATGTATGTATCTGTTAGTTATTCAAAATTTCGAAGGTTTTGTAGGAATAAATGTATGGTACTTAACATGTTTTAAAATGTATGTACATGTGACTAAACCAAGCACCATCATGTTCTCTATATCAGGAGAAGTAGGCAGGAAACAAAACAAGCGAAAAATTAAAGATCTTTTTCATTGAATATATATATACACATACATCAGACTACATACATAAATACAGTATCCTTAAACGTTCCACACCATTCACCACACACCACACACCACCCACAGAAGCATGCTCACTTTTCATGTAGTGAATATAATCTGCTTATATGTAGCTCAAGACAGTCTATGCTAGCAAGTGTCCACCAGAACCCTTGGCCATATGCTCTTATTCGTAACGGCAAAGTTTCACGACTGCCACTTTTAAAATAAGCTCCCTAACTGGAACCCCCGTCTGCTTATACACTCGCAAGCAAGCACCTTTACATTAAGTGTTCCAAACACCATAACTCAAGAATGCCTTAGCATTACAGGACTAACCTACACACATATACACACACCTAGCCACGCACACACAGAGCCCGAAATAATCAAATTTGCAGTCATTAAAAAGTTGGTAGTGTGTGACCAGGAATACTGTTCATAAAAGTTTCCGAGGAGAAATGCATACACATGTACACAGGATCCAGCAAGGGAGGAGGGGTAGGAGCTGGACTGTGCAGATTGTCCGTGGAGGGATACAAGGAAAATAGTTCCAAATATTAGATATAAGCTAGAAATTAACCTGCTTCTTTCCATTTACTTTGTGGATTTGCTGTGTATGATTCCGAGTGTTTCTCCTCTACTGTCATATCTAGTCTGTCAACAAATTCATTCGGGTCTTCAGTAAACACGTAGTCAATGTTCTCTACATCTTCTACCTTCTTCACGTCGCTTGTCGAAGGAAACTCGCTGATGAAATGTCTAGAACGTCAAGGGAATCATCATCATCATCTTCACTGTCAACATTGTCGCCATAGTCATCATCAATGATATCATCATGATCGCCTTCACTTCCTGCTTCATCATAAATATCAAGTTGACTTCCGTTTGTAGTAGGAGTAGTATGCTAATCCGTATTTATAGCTGATGGTCGTTTATTATGAAGTTCGTCGATTTCCCACGAACATCTTGCAAGTGTACATTCCACACCAACCATCTCAGTCATTCCGTCTTTAGCATTAACTGTCTCGTCATAATCGTCTGCGGAAACAGTACCCATCGATGTACCAGGAGGTATTGGTGACACCACTTGCTGGCTCCCAGTAGACGAACCCTTGCAGATCTCGATATGTCCCTTCATTGTAACAACTTGCACAAACTGCATGCGGTCATTGTCACAACGCTTTATCGCACGAAAAAGGCCTCTTCGTACAGGTCGTTCTCTCATGCCACTGAGGCAGCTTTTGCTGAAAATATTTTCACAGAAACAACACTGATGACTACGTAGTGACTCAGGCAAATACTCGGACAGACCTGTTGGAGATACAGGTGTTGGAGCTAAGGAAACAGGTTATGTCGGAAATGGTGTACCTCAGCTGAAAAATTGGTTAATATCCCCATTGAAGATTTGATAGGCGTAACGGTGGAAGAAGTCAATGGCATTGCTGGTACAATTCCCACAGAAGTAGATAGCACTGTCGTAGCTATCATTAGCCCCGGAGTGTCCGAAGACATCGTAGATGCAGCATAATACTTAGATACGAATCTGCAGAAGCTACCCGAAACAATGTATCTTTCATGGCAATCGTTGTTAAACTAAGCGTCTCAGCCTTATTGCTTATAATATACGTGTATGCAAGCCTTATGATGCCATACTGACTTAGGAGCCAATCGTATTACACAATTAATACTTTGTTCGGGCACCGACCAGTCAATCACTGAGTTGCCAACTGATTGCAGCTGTCCAACTGCACGAAGTCACTGAGATATCATACAAACACAGGTAGATAGGATTTATTTAAATTGCTAGTTGCTTGATCACATTACAATGCAGTTATATATTCAACATGATCGCAGACTCGGCACTGGTGACAACCAGTTAGTGATGATGAAGGTTGCTGCTCTATGAGCGTTGAAGTCAAAGGCAGGCCTTCATATTCACAATTCATATTTGCGGTATCGAAGTACTCTGAGAAAATCGGCATTCTCGCTCCCCCAAGAAGAAAACATGCAGATACTAATAGGCTGTTCACGGTAAAATGAGCACTTTTGAAAGCCCTGCTTAAGATCTACTTGTATGCAAGTTGTGTACACCTCTGCCTTATGTAAGATTGACATTGCCATGGGCCTCATCACGTTATCATGCGTCGGTCAAATGAAATATGGAATTATTAGAAAAATAAATATTTTGATAATATGCACATTTTTTCTGGTCGATACATTAAAAAACCACAGAAACAGAAAAAAACTATTTAAAATGTCACAAATGAAATGGCTACTTAACACTTTTTATTCGAAGGTAAGATATAAAACTATTTTCCATCCCGTGTTACCAACTTTACTGGAAGCATGTCGCTCAGTAGTACACCCGTTAAAATATGCGCAGACAGGGACAGTGAATTTTTTTCTAAGTTTCATTTCTAAAGTGCTCACTTTATCGTGAACAGCCTTTACATAACTGTAAAAAACTACTGATGATATAACTGCATGGTAATGTGATCAAGGAAATATATGAAATGCCTTGTTGTATGGATGCATAAAATTGCTTAAATCTCACTGATGAAATATGTTAGTAAGTTTATATACAGAACAGTAGCTGGGCAAAGCAAATCACAAGTTGCTTCTATATATATATATATATATAATCCGTTATATTAAGGAATATTGTGCAATCTAATGATTGTACCAAGTCTACTAAAGAGCTTACCTCTATGGGTGTACCTTCTCCCAATGCTGGAAAATAACATGGAAAACAGAGTTGCTACTGAGGAATGATTTTTAGAAAAAGCTGCCATGCTCGGGAAAATGAGAAAACAATCTGTATGAAGAGTCCTTTTCGCGTGATGAAGCATTACGACTTTGGTAGCACACAGTTTATGCAAGGCGATACATTAAAGGAACACATCGAGATGCAAGGGTTAGTCAACTAAGAGCCAGCAAGTGATGTGGCCAATACCCCATGATGCGTCTGGGGTACTGGTTTGTCAAGCGATAATTACGAGACAATTATTGCTGAAGACGGAATGAGTGCAGTAGAGTCGGTTTGTATGTAATATGCACTTGCAAGACTTTCGCGTAAAGTCAGCGAACTTCAAAATAAACTGTCGTCGGCTCTAAACACTGATGATGACACGACTCCCACAAAGAAAAGTAACGATGACTTTGAGGACTAAACAGGATGTGACGACATTGATAATAATGACTATGAAGATGGTGTTGATGAAGAATATGATTATAAGGAATATGATTCACTCGACGTTCCTACACATTTCACCGACGAGTTTACTACGAGTAGAGGTGTGAAGAAGGCGTCAAGAACGCTAGTTAATTAGCTGCAACGAGCGGAATGGAGAAGGCAGAAGATGCTGAGAATACTGACCGAAGATCCCAATTAACTTGTTGATATACTCAGACATTTGACCGCAATGCAACAAGTTGGAGATTTCTCGCATATAAACGAGACATCTATCATCAGTGAACTGAAGCGGAGCCCACGGTATTTGTTACCGTTGTAAATGTTTTCATTGGTATTACTTGGTTAGTATTTCTTATTATAGCTGCAGCTAAACAGAGAAAAATTTATTATTTTACATTAAATTATTAAAAATGATGAAGTGTGAAATTTTTTAATTTGAGGAAAATGGCACCACGTGCAGTGCGTAAAATTTGCACAATGTTTGTTACATATAAAAAATAGTTAATCTTTAGGTATCCAACACCCCTACTGTGCCTTTAGATCCGCTACTGGTTTTGTATTTTACCTTCCAAAAACCCATGTCCTTCAATTACCGTTTTGGACATTAATTAATGACAGTTGCACTCATTAAAAGTGCAGAAGCCGAGAACCTTCTGCAGGCCTCTCTGTTGTTTATTTATCCGAAAGCAGGGACACATTCCAGTTCACGAACAGCCACAGTTACAGCGTCAAAGAAATCATTACCACTTTTTGAGTTCTCTCTGTAATGTCGTATGGTTCTTTGTATAGTTTAAACTGTTTGTTTTCATCAACGTGTTCGTCTGCGTTGCCATTGTTATGTTGTATAAAGTCATTTGCTTGTATTTGTATTTTTTTTCTCTGTTGTTCGATTATTGGATAGCAATCTCCTTTTTGCGTTTTTCGACTGAGTTATTTCAGCGAAGTTCTATACGTGTAATTTATGTATGTGTTGACTTTATTTTCTAGCGTCTGTGGATTTTCGTGTAGAATAGTGTGTTTTCTGCCATGACCTATTGCCTGAATAAAAGCTTTTCCAATTGCTTACTCCCATTGCAAGAATTATTCAAACAACACAGGTGTTTGTGATATGGAGTCTCTTAACCAAAATAACTTCCAACACGTGACAATTCCTTGTGTCATTGGGTACGCCGTGATAATAATCTGGAAAGTAAAGTCTATGAATAATAGTAAACACTTAATTGTTTTGCTATTATCGTAGTACTATAGCTATTACAGGAGATAATGATAAAAATAATTAAAAACTTATGACATTATAAAAATTTGTTTACGTACTTTGTCAGTGGCAGATTTTGTTACACAACTGATACTGAGTACAGAGAGCAGATTTCCTGTGAAAACCCGATCACGATTTGTTATCTCGTCGAAACCACTCCAGGCAAAAGTGCAAAGTTCGAAAGATTTCTGCAAATAATTATGAAACTGACGAAATGCAAAGTTGCGTATTTGCTATCGGGTATAAAACCTTGAGGCTAGCCCATCGAGTAGCTCATATTGCTGCGATCATGGCTTCAAAAATACTTGTGTGTCTAGCGGCTGTGCTGGCATGCTCCTCCGCTGCGCATTTGTTTAACGACACAGACCCAGACTCTGTTGCTAGGCGATATGTGGCCGACGCTCACTTAACCACGGTAAGTTTTAAGCTTGGTTCACAATTGAAAGCATTACAGTGACCATATAACATACGTCGTGTGCACAAGAATTGGTGACCACATTTACGTACCAATTGATTCACAACTGCTGTGTGCACGAGAGATCATGACATAAACGAAGTTATAAGGTATATTTAATATCTTGTGCAGGCGAATGGGGTTTCAACTAATAAGAACATGGCATGAAATTGTAGACGAAATTGTTTTTTCGAAATGGAGTGGCATAGTTATGCTGTTGAAACGGAAAAAACGTCGCAACAGACGGATAGAACAGGCGACAGTGTAATAGCAGACATTTTTAAGGCTCATCCAGATATTAACTATCGTAAAAGAAAAGATTTATACAAAAGAAAAACGCCAATTATTTGAAACCATTGTTCATTTTTAACAACTGAATGTCACAATATGTTGTTAAAACCTATTGTGTATGAGTAAATACAACAAAAACATTAAAAGATTATTTACTAATATTGCTAATTGACGTCAGACTCTACGCGAATTTCACTGGCTAAAACTAATACATTAAGCATACAACTGTGAATCAATTTAACACAAGCCTTATGGTCGTGTGAATGTCCTACTGTTACGTCCTACGCTATGTGCCTGGGTGCTCCATTGTGAATCAGCCATAAGTTAATGTTTCACCTTGCAGATTTAGCTGCAACAGATTATACTGCGCATCTTATGTGCCCGGGATATTTTACCTTCCCTTTCCAAGGAAATAAATACTTACACTTTTGATCCGTGCAGAGAATTTCATCAGACTATATATATTTACAGTAATTAAAAAGAAAACACGATAATTTATCCTGCTTGTATTCAAAATGGCCGCTACTAGGTACCTTCGGCTGTTACATCATATCTAAGAAACTATATAATTTTTTTCAAAGTTAGTATGTCTGCAGTGCATAAATTCAGCAATCAGTTCAAAAATTATTATTCCCTAAAATGCACACCTTACAAAGGAAACGTCACATAAAATAAGTTTATACATGTTTCAGAAAAAACTTAATCGATTCCATTGAGACTTGAGAAGTACTGCAAATAACTTAAAAGTGACTGTGTGCAAATAATTAAAAAACTTAAGTACAAGTGTCGGCCTTATGAATAATATTTTATGTTATTATGCCTCATTTACCAGTCCATTGGACACATTAATTTCATCCCATCTTATCACGTTGGCGGAACCTATTGCGAGCAATTAATTAATCAGTTCGAAGTTTCTTTCTAAAATCAGTTGGGTTAGCTATCGCAGTATCTCCACACTTTTTAAAGCAAACATTTGAAAATCACACCATTTATGAAGTGTTTGGTTTTTTCTTAAATATGTTATGTTTCATTGTTTCACTCGCGTTTTAAACTTCTCTTAACATAAAAGTTTATTATTTTAAGTCAAACAGAACTTTTACTAGCGTTTCATCTTCAAATTATAATGTTTCGTTTCAATTTAATATGAATAAAAGAAGAGAACTTATTTGTGCTGGTTATCCCCAGAAGAAATAGTTCTTATGAAAAATATTATTAATATCAATGCGCACCAATGAGGTGCATTGCCCATTTGATGCAATTCTCTTGACATGGTTAAGTTTTTTTTTTTACATTAGGTGGAGAAAATGACAGAAAGTGGTAACTCACTGGATTCGCATTCGGGAGGATCCGGGTTCGATTCCCTGTCCGGCTAACTTCTTATTTTTATTTTTTTTCAATTTTTAAATTTGGTTCTTGAAACATAAAAGTGGACGTCGAAATGTATCAAGGTCAGCAAAGATCTCCGTAGACAGCCATCTGTTTAAGATTCAAGACAAACATTTCTTTTCTACAATTTTAAGAACCGAGTGAAGGACATTCATGCCGAGCATATCGTTTATGATCTACCTTTGAACGGGTATTAAAAAGTTCATAAATTCGTAAAGCATTATGGCTTAATTTTCACTATTAGCTGAGCACAAAGAAAAATCAAATTAAAAAAAAAACTTCTAGAATTCTCTTTTGGCAACGTTGTCAAAAGTCTATCAATGTGAAACACGATTTAAAATCTATCGCAATCACTTGAGTAATTTGGTAAAAATAACATTTTTACTAAACAAATTTGCAGTTGATGTGCTGCCGGGTTATTATTATAAGAGGTTGATAAATGATAGTGTGGTAATCAAACAACAACAATGTGAGCTTTGTCTTCAAGCGTGGATAAATTTTTGTACTTGGTTCAGTGTGAAGAGCTTCAGAATCCTCATAGGTTCAGACAAAATGGAAAAGCAATTTCATACACACAGAGAAACCAATAATAAACTAAAGTTCCTTGCTATAAACAGTGCTTTGAAACCTAGCAAACAGTAAAATTTTTCCTCAGCTAACTATCGTCTGTAAGTTAAACGGCGGAATCTCTCAAACTCTATTTGAATACTATAAATATGATTCAGTGATTTAAATCAGCAGAGTTACAGTATTTGAGTGAATATTCAGTTAATAAGCTGTTATCTGCTAGTGATGATGTGAAAAGTACTGGGACTTCTCTCCCAGGCCAGGACTATTTACTAGACACCACTAAAAATTACTCTATTATAAGCGCATACACGTTATTAAAATGATCAGTAGAATTGTACACATTATAATTGAGCTTATTCAAACGAGCAGCAGTCAAATTCGCTGATTTGGAGCAAAGCTAACTGTTGCAATTTTATAGCCTACACTTTTAGTTTACACGTGTTTGTTTTATAGTCGTTAAGTTTATTTTTCTATGTTTGTTGAGTTTGGTCCTCGAAATTTTTCACTCTTACACTGTATATTAGATAAAAAAATAATAATTATTTCTATGAGGACACTTTTTTTTGCAAAAATATTTCCGCTCATGCTATATTTCAACACACTACGAGCATACCATTTGTTTGATTTTTCTTATTGGCGGCGTGTCTTTGTGAGAACTTCTACTTAACTGGCTAATCGGAATTAGGTAACTTTAATACCGCGCGTCTTTGATTCGCGGAAGATGCGTAACGCGAAAACCAACAAGTCACTAAAGTACATCTAAGCTGAAGTGTTATGAAACTGGTCGTGAAACATTTTCGCGAAATTCAGGTGTCCCTAGGTTTTTTGCGCAATCCTTTCGCTAGAAACATGTGCCCTTATACCATGCGTCAACTTGAACGAGTGCTTACTCTCTCACTATCGTACACTCAGGCACACACTACGAGAATTGAGACGTCTATACTGTGTAAGCCTTCTGCATTTATTGAATAGTATGTGCATTACAAAACTAAACGAAAACTGAACATATTCACATTAAAATTCTTTGCGCTCCACAACATACGGAATATTGTTGGTAATAAATATTTCAGCATAGTAATGAACACTTTAGGTGAATAAAATATTTCTAATAATGATGGATACAAAAAATATAAGTGTGAAAATACTATGTTAGACTAAAAAAAAAACCTTGGCTGCCACAAAAATACGAGAGTTATGAGTGAGTGTACTAGCCTCGTCGTTAATCTCACTCCCTTTGAATAGCGACAGCAGAGAGCTAGAGAACTCTTAGTGATGTCAATAAGTGTGGACGAAAGAGTATTCTCTCAGTGAAATGGGACAAGGGCTTAATTAATACGTGTACGTAGTGGCTAAGAACTAGGGAGAGGAGGTATACACTGCCTCATCCCGAATTAATTAAGGGGGACCAGAATGAGAGCGAATGGGAACCCAAATAGATTTTCTTCACCGAGTGAATGAGTGAAGAGATTTATGCAGCTCTTTAAGAGCGAGGTCTTGAGAGCCGATGAGGGTGATTGAACTGAGTATGGAGCAGCACCGGACTGAAAGGACGGAGGTAATAAGAGAGCCCTGAGAAAACCCACCGACCAGCGACATTGTCCGGCACCATTCCCATATAATCTAAAATACCGTTGACCTTGGTGGGAGGCGAGCAGGCTAACCGCTCAGCCCCCATGGCCCATTTCTTCACCGAGATGCCTCGATATATAACATCTATAATTAATTATTGATATATGTATTCACTTCTGGGTTATCGATTCTTCTCTATCTCATATGCAGCATGGAATTTAGGGTTTGATCGCAGTAAAATAAAATGTGCAAGAGTATCAAAAATGTCTTGACCAGTTCGGTCACACATAAATTTCCTGAGATCAAGTGTTGCGATCACGTAATTTTTTTGCATATACTGTACTTGTGTTCTGGCAGCCAATGAGCTAAGTGCTGTGTGCTCAATTATATTGTTCCTAACCATTCACGTCAAATATGTGTACAAACTCCCACATTCAAATTAACTACAAGGAAAACTGGGCACAGGTGCCTTGCCACGTACACTACCGGTCATAAGTTTCATTAATGTGAAACGTTTCCAAAATCGTGGGTTGCGGGTTAAGATAGGCATCTTGAAACTTCTACTCTCCCACTCCAGGCGGTTATGTTATAAATATAGTATCAGCACTACATGTATGACTACTTTTTGTGTCGATGTTGCAGCCCGAGCTGATCGCCAAGAATGGCTACCCTGCGGAGACACACACTGTGACGACTGAGGATGGCTACATCATAACGTTCCACCGTATTCCGTACGGCAAATCTGGTCCGTCGAGGAACAGACCCGTGGTCTTGCTGCAACATGGACTGATGTGCAGCTCTGCAGTGTGGGTGCTAGCTGGAAGTGAGAAGTCCCCAGGTCAGTTCAACACCAGTTACCAACAACACTGACTCTGTTCGTGACTCATTGAGCACTTTTCAAATCAATCGTCACTGACTCTACCCGCATATAGTTGATCTCCACAATGAATGGCGTACTGTCAAAAGACTGTTATTGTACGCTCAGCATTGTTGTCAACTGTGATGAATCGGTTCCTCGATGCTCTTCGTCTGGAAATAGGTGGAGGAATCTCTGATAAGCCGTGGTTTCAATAAGTTGCGTCCCCAAAAGTTATATGGTTCTAGCGTCTTACTGTAACGATTCTCACACATCTCTCGCGAAGCGAAAAGAAGTAAAGACGCTATCATATATTGCGTCGAACTTTTGTTTTTTAGCTACAAATTGTAAGCATGTCACTCTTTTATTGCCAACATACATTCGTCAAAGCACATGGATACGTTGAAAAGCTATAATTCAGGTAATGTCTACCCTGTCAAATGAAAGTAGGGTAATGTGGGGTATGAGCATACATTTGAGAAAACAGTATTCATTTGTGTCTGTTGCAATGATGTATTTAACATAAAACCACATGTATATGCTCCGACAACGCTCTGGTATGATTACATACAACTGAAATTTTAATTCATATGACTCCATATTATGAATCTTGCCCCGCATGTGGTGCAAGAATCCTATTTTAGTAGGCAAACAGCCCTATTGGCTTAAAAAAAAAAACTCTTTTCATATAGGATAAGGTTGCTATCGAAGGACCACTTTCATAAAAACGACCATAACTATGAAACAGTTAACATTAACATTTTAGGAAAAATGTGGTTAACAGCTGCATCAATGTAAAAATAAAAACTACTGGTTACATTATAACAAATACCAAAAAGTATTAATAAAAATTCAACACAATTTTTTACTGAAATGATCCAACCATGGACATCCATCGCCATAAATGGACCACTAAATTGATAACAAAGGACCACTACAATATGTTTAAAAAATGCAATTGTTATATAAACTTTTGTTAAACTAATACAAACTATATTATACTATTACATTTTCTGGGTATAAATGGCATGATGAGATCATCACTGCTACCACAAAAAATTATTTGCCAAATTGTTTTTAGTTTTAAGGCGTTGTGTTGTCCATAGACAACAGCAATGAATTATAGTTTGCTTCAAACATTAAAAGTTTCAACATTACGCTTACTGAAGGCAGTTTTCACAGAAAAACCGTTTTGCCCCTCGACTTACACCTGCACAGTTTGAATGGACCCACATTTTAAATGTCATGCACTGGGTCATTTCTCTAACAGAGACTTCTTGGCACAACTCACAGTACCAGTCCTTTTCAACATTTGGAGGCGTTCTCGAATCAGCAAAGTTTAATCTTTTTGTTAGCTTCAGAGCACTAGTTTCTGGTACGCCTACTGGTTGATTACTATTTCTTTTTCGGTTAGCCTTGGACCCACACCTAGGCTTTGAGGTGGAATTTTTTCAGCTTCTTCCAAGCTCTTTTTATAAGGGGAATCTGTGAGTATTTGAAATATTTGACTTCCTTTCTTTTCTAGGTCAGCTACAGAAATGGCTGCTCTTGGAAGTGGAGAAATGGACTGTACTGAAACAAGAATTAAATTCCTATTTTCTTCAGCGTTGGTACTTGGAATACTATTTCCTGTTCCAGAGTTGGCTGTTTCGTTTCTCATGATATTTGCTGTGGCTGGTAAATTCTTCGCATATGATGGTCCAGGTTGAACTGCATTGGAAGCTGAAAAATTATTATCTTTACACACATCTGGATCGATTGTCCACACACCTGAATGTGCAAATCCACTTAGCGCTGTTCCAACAGTAGCTACTCGTCCATATGCTCTTCCAAAAATCTCTGCTATTTGGAGCTGAGAAACACATCGACCTGGATGACACCTTAATAATTTTTTGATTTCGTCAATATAATATGAACTGTGTGGTATAAAGAAAGATACATCCAGAGGCTGTAATCTGTGGGTGATGTGTCCTGGAAGTGTGCGCATAACTATTCCATTTTCTCGCGCTAGATATAAGGCTTCAAGATTCTTTGTGTGGGTGGAATGCCCATCCAGCAAAATGAGCACTTTATTTGTCTGAGTCAGCCGAACAATTGAAATGAAATGTTTCAGCCACTGTACCAATATCTCTTTAGTAATGTACCCGCTGTCGGGATTAAATGCAAAAATACTGCCCGGTGGCGCATCGTCTTTCAATTCGTCTTTACAGCGAGCACGTTTAAAAATTAGCATCGGCGGAGAACTGCCCAGCGACACCAGCACAACAAACTGCAGTAGTCGTGACACCTCATTCTCCACTCGAAATCGAACCAATCTGATGTTTACCCTTGTGTGCAATCACTTTCCGTGTTTTTTTTGCACTACTGTAATTCCAATCTCGTCCGTGTTGATGATTCTAGTACCATCAACTACTTTCATCAAAACCTCAAAAAATTCCTTTACTCGCTCTCTGTTGAAACGAGATGCCCTAGCCATTGATGTAGCCTCTGGCTGCCTAAGAGAAAGATCTTTGTGTCTGCTCATGAACTGGTAATACCACTTTTTACCAGCGATGTTTTTAATTCCGTTGAATCTGTGTGGTATGGCATTTCTCTCCGCGACAGCATAAGCTAACAATCTGAGATCGGTGGCAGTAACACCAAACAAACAGTCCTCTAATTGTAAAACATGCTGCACTGTTTCATCTTCAATGTGCGGTGGTATGTCACATATGCTACCAATTACTTTCTTATATTCAATAGCATAAAAGTTCTTACCGTCTTTGACACGTTTCAATGTGGCTTTGGCCTAGCTGCCTCGTTCAAACCCATATCACCATTTCTTGGTGCAGATAAGGGTCGGCTCATTGATTCTTCTGACCACCTGCCGTACTTCACGCATTTAGGCATCCTGAAACAGTAGGTCAAATTGGTTAAATGTTTATCCAAATAATGCGTTAACACTACACAACTTAGTATACAGCATAGGCCTACATGCCGTACACTGCATTCAGACCAAAAAATATGGCCTAAGAATAGAAGAATGTTTATTGGTAATATGTTTTAAAATATTTTGATCGCAGTGAAGGTTGTACACCCCTTGTATTAAAAAAACTACGACCAGGCTAGTATTGCATATGTAGGCCTGAGGTTATGCAGTATTAAAATTTTGATTGTTCCTCATTATCTATAAGCAGCAGACACGAAGACTGTAAGAGACAGTACAGCTATTTTATCCACATATTGACTCAGCTACAATTACAGATAGCGGCTATCTTCCATTCCTGCCTTCCTGCCTCGTAAAATTGTACAACAGTGATATCTAGGAAATGGTTGCCATGATTGGACCGGTCCATTGGTCCATTGATGGGAGTCGGTTCTGGTCCAATGATGGCAACATACTTGGTTTGAAGTTAACCTCTTCACTATCGCGCACATATTAATCGCAAAGACTAAATGCCACATTCAAGAAATAGCCAAAAGAGCACCCTTTTATATAGTAACAACTAATTAGGTGTTATAACATTAGTACTAATTATTGAGTAAAGTATTTTCTCTAAAAATTACATTACAACTATGAAAACCTCACTTGGACGAGTTGCTCTGTCATCCGTTTCACGAACGTTTTCAAACTAACATGGCATCATCTCGCGAAGTAGGGGTACGCTTTTCTACTGCTAGAGTACACTATCAGTGTCAGATGAGAGAAATATTGCGGCAGTCCATCCATGACGCCTGTCCATTGATAGCAACCTTCCCCTAATCAGTACAGTGATCCTCCCACCATGGTCTGCATTTGTTGCAAATAATTACGTTTAAAGATGTATGCTCTTCGTACATAGCACCACATACACAATAGACATATTCCACCTTACCAGAGTTTGCAATGTCTTTTTCGCCATCTAAAGCCAATTTACGTTTTCCTCCTACGCCTTTGGTCTTCAAGCTTACAGATTTTTATATTACTGTAATTTTATTTAGATTAGGATTATTTTAATTTCTCTTCGCAATGAAATTATTTTAGCATATTGCGACGATGTTTTTGACATCGTTTTGGATTCTGCACCTCTTTTGTGGATGACTAACTTTTGGGAAGGGCCTGATTATTTCTGGCGAATCAGAGCACTTTACAGGAGTTGACAAATTCCTAAAACAAACATTGGAGGAGACGGAAGTAGAACTACCCGTGGCAAACTTTTCACAAACATTTTCATGGCCACTTTCAGTAGGCAAAACCAGAACGTTTGTGACAGTGGTTTCTTCAAATGTTGTAATTTGCTGTGCAGCAAATCCAGGCTGTAATTCTGCACTCATATTATCAGCACTGGAATAGGAGACGATTGATTGTCATTATTATTTGGAAGTGGCCTGCCAGTGATTTCAGGTGGAAGACAGTCAACTTCAGAAATAAATATGGGGATACATTGGCAGTATGCCACATGCCTTAAAGACTTTGGCTGCAAATTCAATTAAAGCTGCTTTTTCATATGCCAGGATGTGCTGATATCAATTTACTATAATCATTTTTATAATACACTTTCAGTTTGGTGTAGTACTATTTCATAAAGATCTGTAAGAAATATTATACTGTTTCATTATTTTTCTTAGAAAACTATTGCCAACATACTATTTCTAGAAAATTTTGATTTAGCGAACGTCTTTATTTCTTTCTGTAAACCACGGTATTTGATTTTACTTATAATATGACACGTATCCGACGTATATTTCTGTCAAACAATCAAACTGCATAAGTTCTGCGTATACTAAAAAATGTTTAAAAGCTTGTAATAATGTTTGGTATTGTGGGGTAAGAGTCCGCATAATAGTTTGTGCGGACTTTTGCCCTAGGAAAGTTGCTCCAACAAATCGGTTAAATGTAATTCTCCAACTACATTTCACAGTTGCATGATTAAAATTACACCCTCATATGAATACAAGCAAAAACATACATGTTAATTACGTAAATGTACATATTGTTTGGCAACATTAATTCTTTGCAGTTCTGCAGGTACTTCTTTAACACAAAAATTTACATCAGACGTCACTTCAAACAGATAGTTCAGACCGCACTCCCATTAATGACAGCAGCGGGCAACCAGCTGTATCCACTGTGTGGCAAGCATTTCGAAAATACCCTATATGAACATTGGTGATATATAACAGTGATTGCGAGAACTACGATGTAGTATGACTCTAGTTCCGTGCGGACTCTTTACAGAGTCCGCGAAAGAGTACCAAGTTTTAGATTGTCTAGCGGGCTGCACTAATACGTCTTTTCGTACTTATCATAGAGTGGAAGACTGCGGCACAGATGATTGCAGGGGTTGACTTCCAATACTTTCAACAATTAAGCAGTGAAGAATTACGACGGGTAATATTCTCGAACTGTTTCGTGTAATGGTGAAAGAAATTTTGAAACACTGTTACCATCCCGAAAATATTTGTAGTAGATTGAAACAGTTCACTTCAATTAATTATTTCAACTTGTTGACTAGGAAAGGGGAGCACAGCCACACAGCGCCTCTATTTAATGTCAGTCCAACTGAATCTTATTAAGTGACGTGGCTTGGAAAAACGGAATGCTCTAAAGAAGACACGACCGGATGAAAATTAGAAATGCACTCTACAATACTTACAGCTCTTCAAGATGAAGAAAGGAATACCAACCTGAAATAAAATCTTCGATGACTCGAAATTTCAGTTGATTTTAACATCCATTAATCGAACACTGAACTACAATAACATGAAACCAAATATTCCATATTTCACGACCGCCGACGTGTAGGATTATCTACTTGGGGGAGATTGGAACTTAACCATACATGACATACCATGACATGACATGACAAGCTTGCCGACAAAGCAAATTCAAGTCATATAGTAAACTTTTTGCAATCTTGAATGCTATCTGGTATAGTGGTGACAATTTTCCTAAGTAGATGACATATATTCGTGTAAATACTGAAATAAATACTTTGTGTTGTATATCCTGGTATGCCAGAAAGAAAATTGGGTTGAAACTAAATTGGCTGACAGTCTACCAGTGATGAAAGTCTGGTGTGGAATGGGCTAATAAGATGGCGATACGTGATACCGGAGACCAATAGAACATGGTGTCCCTGTATTGATAGATACAGGCTACTACCATTTAGCTTGTCTTATATGTAGAGACTTGCAAAATTCGCGTTATCATTTGGCGACACGCTGGACTTCAAACATATTTTTAGGCCATTCACAGTTACTTCACACTTTCTGAAGCCATGCTAAAGTTCTACTTCCAGGCTATTCCTCCACTTCATATAAATGAAGATTAACTGAGTCTAGAAGAATATACCAAAGGGACAATGCACTGCATTCGTGCCCACTAGTTACATCATAATTTGCATGATACCTATTTATTTCTAGGCATTACCAACGAACATATTTTATCCCTGTTTTTATTCATATTTGTTATAAATAAAATATTACAGTGTACAGATAAAATAAAAGTAAAAGTTCAATTTAAGCAAACGTAAGAAGCTTTTATGATATGAGCCACCCTCCCATCACAGGGGCAAACAATGCAAGTGTTGTCAACTCTGCTCGTAGAGGATGCCAAATAAGGAAACACGCAGCTCGAGTCCTACAACCAGTGTTGCCCTCTTTAATATAGTAAGAGAAAATGGCCGAGACCCTAAGTCGTTCTGCATTCACCAAAATGTAAATACCAGCTTAACACTTTAAGTCATCGCTCTGTATTCTCATATTAGAACCATTGACCAATAAAAACATACGGTGCAAGGCTTTAAAAAATATGTATAAAACAGAACACTACGTTGAGGGTAGTAAATATATAAATGTTTATTTTTAAAATGGTATAATAATGAGTACCATCATATGTGAGATGTTCTTTTCGCAAGCACCAACAAAATTAAACTGTATCATAGGAAAGGCAAAATAATTTCAATATGGATATTCAATTAAATTAAGTTTTTAGGATATTCGTTAACTGAAACAAACATAAATATTATGGGAGGAGTGGTACACCACTACGTATTTTACGTATTATACCTATGAATACAGCATTTTCCGTACATGTTATTTTATTTCATAATTCACATATCAATTATTGTAAAAAAAATTCCAGGACAAAAGAGCCCGAAATATTTTAGGGAAACCGCATGCGACTAAATAAATAAATGGACATTGTTTATATGAATTGGAAGAGCAGCTAGCAGATAAACAGCCACGGCAAAACACCGTTGCCATGAGTTTGGGCTGGATATCAGCAAGGCATTTTGAGCAACAAGATACTGGAAAATGTAGATATCAAGCCATGTAGGATATGTGGACCGCACACAAGCGGTGATACCAAGCTATAGGACATTGTTAATTACAAATATGATTATGTAAAAATCACATAATGATACTTGGAAGATAAAATAAAGAAGGTAACGTCAGGACCAAATACGTTTGCACGACTGGACAATTTCACCCGCATGGCAGATTCGAAACGATACAATATAATAGCTCTGCTGTGGTCCCGAATTACGTAAGATAATAATCCTAACTACGTATTGAAAGTTACTTTTTAACATTATACTGAGACCTTACAACGCCCTGCACTGCAGGGTGACACACGTTCCTAATTTCACCAAACACAATTCCACTAAAGTTGTATCACAAATAAGGAAATTTTAAGGGCAGAATGAGTTTATACTTTTCAAAATTTACAAGCAACACACAATATACGATAAAATTCATTTATATTGGAATCACAAATCCAAAATACTACAATTTTCTGAACTAAAAAAAATATATATATATACAAATGAAAGCTTTTGGAAAAATTACCATACATTGTACACCTCTATAATGCCTAATACTGACTGGATCATTTTTGATACACTAAAATCCTATAAAATTACCAATACTGAGATATTCTGACCTTGCAGTAACAACCATTAAATTTGCCCATTAGAACTTAAATTGGTAGATTCTTTTAACAATCTCGCTTTACGGTATTTTCCTTTTATTAAGGCTAATATTAAAATTAATATAAAGAAACCACCTTAAAATGTTACATTCTAGAATAGTCATGTAATGACATATTTCGTATAAAAATTATAATGACTCATTAAGACACTTTTAATCACAATTACGAATGTTTTCCTTTTGACATTTTTCTTAACATTATTTGAGAACAAAACTTCTGGTAGATTTAAAAGTTTTAAAGGCATCATTCGGGAATCACATATAACACTTCTGACATATGCTCCTTTAAAACGTAAGTCAATTCCATTTCTTTACTTTGCATGTCCTAACTTTACGTAATGCGATATCTAAGTTACAAGGATGATAAATATATCAAAGTTTCGCTAAAGAGCCTTACGTGACAATTCTGTATTTCTTATATTTGGACTAATTCCTTGAATAACCATCAAAATCTAGTTTTAAAATACTTAAAAATAATTCTGCCAGCAAGAAAGACTTAAAAACCCATTTCTACTGTCTTGGCCTAAGGAGCCCTGCGTACTCGTTGTATAACTTATCTGATGTCGGTTCAAGTCCCCAGCAGCCGAGACACTGACGACCGGTGAGCTGACACCACAACACAAATTGCATCATTCAAATGCTACCAATGAAAATCAATTGCACATTCGAGAAAACGATGGTTTCCAAGAATTCATGGGCATGTTTAATATTGAAACATGGCGCACTGCCTATGTGAGCCGACGACTCTTGTGTTCCTGACGAGAAGGCCACTATGCTACGCCACAGTCGCTTAGTATGGCCAAGGCCCACTTGCTTTCCGAACACCCGCGCTACCAGGCTTCGATAAACTTCGCGTTGTAACACGCACTCGTAATCGTTCGCCGAAAATACACATTTGTTGCAGCATATAAGGTAAGGAAATTACTCCTTCGTAACTAAGTGTTTTATGTAGGATTTTGGCTGGAAATAATCGTAACATGTAGGCGGGCAGGCAGGCTGGCTGGCAGGAGTGACACTGTAGAGGCGAGGCGAAGCAGTCATCTTGGGCGGTCATCTAGTAGTTTTCTGTTGCAATGAGACAACCTGTCTCAATATAAAAGATTAATTTTTTCAAAAATAATGTTTCATAACTAGACAAAATTGTAACACCAATGCAAAGTGCCAACTATCGTGTCACAAAACACTTGACTATGTAATAGTAGAGAATCACCAAAAATGAATTTTACACGACAGCAACAGTAAATTCATAAATATAAATAACTAAAAATTTTCTGTTTTCTGACCGCAAAGATTAACGTTTTAGTAAAACTTTTGATAGTTAACAAAAATATGAGACAAATAAGGAACAGGGACAAACGACAGGGTGTTTCGTAAATATAGCTGAAAAGCGAACTAAAGTTTGAGCAGGTAAGTGCCACCAAAATAAAACAAAACCGGCACAGTTTACTCAAGTACAAAACACTTATGACCCTTGGCATGTTTTGGAAACCACCTAGTACGACATCCGTGGTACGATTTTTTAAAAGACTTGATTAAATATGTGTGAAGAAACCATGAAGAGTATATTATTGCAAAATTTAATGGTGTATATTATATCTGCATTTAATCTTAAGAAACCATTCAAAACAAACAATTCAGTTTATATTCGGAGCAAGTAAATCATAACGTACAATATAAAAAAAGGTTAAAAATTAGAGCTATATTTGATGTACTACATTATAATACAATTATATTTATTGTAACGTGGGGAGTGATATTTAGTTATATAAGTGCCACATGTTCATTTAGCCTTAACGTCCATTTTTACACGCTCACCTTATGTTAAGTCGTCGCCGTAGGTTGGTAGACATTATGGAAACAGCGGTCATGCACGGTGGCGCTGTGTCAAGGGCAGCATCTTGTCATCTCGGTAAATGGCAACAGACTGACTTTTCTCGGTGCAATATGCTTTTAATATCAATTATGTGTAATAAATTTGTCCTGGTTTGCCTTCCGCCTCGTGGCAAAACCGCCGAACGCTTGTTTTGTTCCCGGAGGCCTGTTGGTGTGTCCTTGTGTCTAATATAAGTTAAATCTAACAAAACACTTTACAGTGTTAAAGCATTAATTACTTATTCTTTCATATGCAACATAAATCGTACTTTCATGACAATTTTGAAATTGTGCATACTACATTTAATGAGTTCTTCATCCTGCCTTGTCGAACGAAGTGCACGACTCGAATCCACATTACTTCCACCTTATCGCTAGTAAAGTCTGCCGACCTCAGAGTCTTGGTACACCAAGCCTACTGCTAGTTGTTACCCATAACTGTAGTTGCGCAGGTCTAGGAACGGACTTGGCTCCACACACCCAAATGAAAGAGAGAGGCATAACGACTTGCAAAGCACCAACCACAGGTAGCTTGCAGGCGTTCCCCCTCACCATCGTGGTCAAATTGTTTCCTTTCCCGGGGATCAGTGGCACAACATCGCCATGGCTCCCAAGTCCTATATTACAGCGGCACTTCTATAGTAGTATACAAGCGAGCAAGGATTTCTACTTCTGTCCCCTACTAGCGCCCACGTGACTAGTCCTCAAGTAGACTACAAATACTCTATTCAACTGCCAATTGAAATCTCTCAGTTAGAGGCGATGTCTTATCGCAGGTAAAGTTGACTCTTTTTTAGGTTTCAGGGGGCCGCAATCGTGTAGTGGTCAGATTACTCGCCTACCGCCAAGACGAATCGTGTTCGATTCCCGGTGGGGTCACTCCCAGTTTTTCGCACGTAGGAATGGTGTCGGACGATGCCGCTGGTGGGCGGGTTTTATTAGGGATCTCTCATTCCTCCCCGCCCCTGCAATCCAGCGCTCCTCCAATACTGTGTGCATTACTGTTAGGTGTGCCCCAGGAAAACCCACAACATTTTTTACAAATTTTTAATAACTTTTTTATGTGCATTATTTTACTTGTAAAAATGACTTTCCAGGCTGATACGGACGTGCATGAAGTCTATATATATTTTTTTTTTAGGATTATCACAAATGTTTTAATACTTTTTTATTTTATACAATCAGAGTAGTTATAACCGTCTGTTTTCGTGAATGACTTTATTTTACCAGATTGTTACACTTAAATATCTATAAAATATAAATTCTTATTAATTCATTCTATTGAACATGTTACATTTCAGTAAAATTAAAAATATTCCCTTTGGCATGTTTGACAACATTTTCAATTGAATCATAAATCCCGTCCTTCTTAGTTTAGCAAATCCCTTTTTAATAAAATCCTTCTGTTCGGCATATTTAACAAATTATTCATACAATTATTTTCTCAGCATCTCAATCAAAAAATATTCATCATCATTCTTTCATCTTCTCATACCACCATACAACGATATTCACATTCAAAACAATAACATTATTTATTCTTAAACCAAATTCAACAAATTACTTCTTTAAAAATTGAATAATTACAGATTTATTCTTCTCAAACACAATCAAATTAACATTTTTATGACTCAATTATAACATTTTCATATTACACAAACATCTTGCAGCAAATCTTATTATATAAACTCATTAAAATATTCATACCATGAAACACACGTCCATTCTGGAGGTGGTGAGAATTACTACTAAAGAAACTTTTGGTTTATTTTCTATTAGTCTTACTTATTTCATCTCATGCCTTTTGATTGTCTGTCGTCTGACCATGGCACATTTCTCCGCCAATTAGTAATGGCGAAACGAGAGACGACCATGATAGTTTAGTGTTTAATAAACATTTAAATACTTATGCCCTCTAGGAAGAAATAAAAAATAACAAATATTAATACTGAATACTGGATATAACCAAATAACTCTCTATGTAATTAACTATTAAAATAAACCGAAGATTATACTGTAACTAATATTAAAACTTATTTCGGAAAGATATAGAGAGAAAGCGGCAAAGTAAGTAAGTATTCTTTAAATGCATCTAATAAAATAATAATCATTGTATAATAGCGAATGTAAATATACATCCAAAACCTGCAATGTTACAAACACTAGGAAAATGTTTAACAGTTTTTCAAAGTACACACATTATTCTTGTATATGTAGCATAAATCATACTTGACTAACAGTTTTGGTGGCTTGTGTAGCTGTTTGAAATGTGTTGCGCATGCCATATTTTCGCATTTAAAGGTCCACAGGAAGCCACTGTACTATCATTGAAGCCAGGCCCCGGGCTTACGACTTGTAAGTCAGGCACACTCGGGTCACCAAAGCATATATATAAAAAAAAAGGTGTAAACACAAAAATTTTAACATATTTGCAAGAAATGAAAATAAAACATTAACATCTTGTAACTCACCGACCTGCGCTGAATAAGGCGGACAAAATTATTGCTACTTACGTAATAAATTGTCACATTAGCTTCTAGATTCTGCATATGTGTCAACGAACGCGCATACAAAAAATAAAATTACAAGTTGGTTGTTCCGTGTCTTAATTATTATATCAAGTACTGAAAATTATTTTTTAAACTGAATATTTTGCGATTTGAATTCCACAACGCCTACATGTCGTCCAATGCAGTTCCCCAGACCACCCATCTACATACAAGCTGGGCCCAGTCCACCCATCTACAAACAAGTTGAGTCTAGTCCACCAAGGAACATACAAGACAGGCCCAGTCCGTACATCTACATACAAACCGGGCCAAATTCACACACATATATAAGAACCGGGCCAAGTCCACCCACTTCTTACAAGCAGGGTTCAGTCCATAGATCTACATACAAACTGGGCCCAGTTCATATATCTACATACTAACCGGGCCTAGTTCACCCATCTACATGCACACAGGGGCCTAGTCCACCCACCAACTTTCAAGCCGATCTTATTCCATACATGTACATACCAACTGGGTTTAGTCCACCCATCTACATATAAACGGGGCTCAGTCCACCCGACTACATGCAAACCGAGCCTTTTCATCCCACCCATATACAAACCGGGACCAGTACTTATATATACAAACAAACCAGGCCCAGTCCTTATTTCTACAAACAAACCAGGTCCAGTCCGCCCATCTACATACAAACTGGGCCCAGTCCAACCATCTACATAGAAACCAGGACCAGTACACCCTTTTACTTACAATTCGGGCCCAGTCCATCCATCGGCATACAAGCTGGGTCCAGTCTATCCATCTACATAAAAACTGGGGCCATTCCACCCATCTATGTACAACCCGGGGCCAGTCGACCAATTTACATACAAACCGAGTGCAGTCCACCCATCTACATACAAGCTGGACCCAGTCCACCTGTCTACATACAAACCAGGTCTACTCCACCCATCTACATACAAGCATGGACAAGTCCACCTATCTACATACAATCTGGTCTCAGAGCAGCCATCTACAAACAAGCCTGGCCCAGTCCACCGATCTACATACAAGCATGGCCCAGTCCACCCTTCTACATATAAACTGGGCCGACCAGTCCACCAATCTACATAGAAACTGGTCTCAGCCCACCCATCTAAATACAAGTCTTGCCCAGTCCACCCATCTACATATAAGCATTGCCCAGTCCACCTATCTGTATACAATCAGTTCCCAGTGTATCCATCTACATACAAACTGGGCCCAGTCCACCAATATACGTACAAACTGTGCTCAGTCCACCCATCTACATAGAAACCGGTCTCAGTCTTCCCATCTACATACATACTGGGCCCAGTCCACCCATCTTCATAGATACTGGTCCCAGTCAACCCTTATACTTACAGTCCGGGCCCAGTCCATCCATCTACATTCAAGCTGGGCCCAGCATATCCATCTACATACAAACTGGGCCTAGTCCACCCATCTACATAGAAACCGGGCCCAGTCCACCCTTCTAGTTACAATCCTGGCACAGTCCTTTCCATCTACAAACCGACCAAAGCCACCTATCTACAAATGACCCGGAACTAGTCCACCCATCTACGTACATCCCGGGACTAGTCGACCAATCTACATACATACCGATCGCATTCCACCCATCTACATACAAGTCAGACCCAGTCCACCCGTCTACATACAAACCGGGTATACTCCACCCATCTACATACAAGCCTGGCCCAATCAACCTATCTACATAAAATCTGGTCCCAGTACACCCATCTACATACAAACTGGGCCCTGTCCAACTATCTACATAGAAACCGGTCTCAGTCCGCCCATCTACATACAAACTGGGCCCAATCCACTCATCTACATACAAACTGGGCTCAGTCTTCCCATCTACATACAAACTGGGCCCAGTCCAGCCATCTACATAGATACTGGTCCCAGTCCGCTCTTTCACTTACAATCTGGGCCCAGTACATCTATCTACATACAAGCTGGGCCCAGTATATCCATCTACATACAAACTGGGCCTAGTCCACCTATCTATATACAAACTGGCGCAATCCACCTACTACATGTAACCCGGGGCCAGTCCACCCATCTACGTACAACCTGGGGCCAGTCGACCAATGTACATTCAAACCGAGCACAGTTCACCCATCTACATACAAGCCAGACCCAGTCCACCTGTCTACATACAAACAGGGTCTACTCCACCCATCTACATACAAGCATGGCCCAGTCCACCTATCTACATACAATCTGGTCCCAGTTCACCCATCTACATACAAGCCTGACTCAGTCCACCCATCTACATACAAACTGGGCCCAGTCCACCCATATTCATAGAAACTGGTCTCAGTCCACCCATCTACATACAAGCCTGGCCCATTCCATCTATCTACATACATTCTGGACCCAGTAAACCCATCTACATACAGACTGGGCCCAGTCTACTCGTCTACATACAAGCCTGGAGTTGGTTCCAATATAGGCCGTTCATACAGACTGGGCCCAGTCTACTCGTCTACATACAAGCCTGGAGTTGGTTCCAATATAGGCCGTTCGCACTAAAGTGAGAAGTAATGAAATTCTTGATCAGAATTTTCTTGCATGCATACCATGTGTTCTTTCGCCGTATGCGACGTTGACACCACCATGAGCCTGATCTCTTTATTCATGCATCGGTCAAGTGTTACTGTAACATTATTTGAAAAGTGAAGCTTTTTACAATCTCGATAATTTTCACACTTATGTACCTAATAACACAGCAAGCATTAAAAATAATTTCAGGATTCACAGATATTTATCGAACAGTCTTAATTCAATTTTAAGATGTGGAACTACTTTCCCAATGTCATCATTACCAACTTGACTAGGTGTCCAGTCATCAGTGTGTCCGTAAATATTTATGTGAAGGTAGAGCCAGTGCTGCCATATTTCAAAGGTTTAATTCAAAAGCGCTCACTTTACTTTAACAGACTTTACCTGTTTAGTTAAGTGCAGAGAGCAAGTGCAGTGCTCAGCCGTGTGGACTGTCTAGTGAAATTGTTCTGTGTTGCAGGCTTCATCCTCGCTGACGCGGGCTTCGACGTATGGTTGGGAAACTTTCGCGGCAACAATTACGCCAGGAAGCACATCTCTCTGAAGCCCACTGACAAGAAGTTCTGGCAGTTCAGGTATGTTCAGCCATCCTCCTTCCATTGCCTCAAAAGCTACTGTTACTGCTTCAAACCAAGTTGGTTAACGAGAGTTGCACGGTGTTGATGCCAGCGAAACGTCATTATGGCCTCCATGTTTGCCTGCTATATTCGGATCGCTCTAGTTCCAGTAAAACATTTTAAATATTAACTGGTTTATTATGGAGATACGAGCATGCATTATATAAACACACATATCACACACGTATACATGCAGTTTTTGATGGACTTAGCTAATCAGAATTGTGCATGGGAGAAACACCAGTTTCCGACTTAAACTTTAAAAAGGCGATCAATTTCGGGAAACGAAAAAAGCATATGAAGTTAATTAATTTTCTTTTTAAAGACAATATCTACTATAAAAAAATATGAATTTAGTAAATAAGTGAAAATAATTCACATTATTGGTTATAGTCCTTCCTGTAATGGTTTGCATGGCAAAACAACACCCACATAACGCTTTCAAAATCGTCAAATAAAAAAACTCCATACTAGGAATACCCAGTAAAATAATTTTGCTAATGTGACACATTAAAGATATATTCAAGATCATTTTTTTTTCAACTTCATTTGATGGAAAAATGCAATGATTTTATTTTATCACTAAACTTTATTGCCAAATATATTCGGGGCTAGAAATTCGCAGTGTTAGGGAGACTTTAGACCATAATTTTCGAATGACAGTTGTATATCATGGAGTAAAGGAGAGAATAGCTAATTTTCGTCTTACGCTCCCGCCTTCAACACTGGTTCAAGAAGTGCCATAACACCTGTCAAAATTTACGTGGCCATAACAGGTGCGCCATTTTCTCTGTTCGTTTGACGCTTGTTTACAGTTGGTTTGACGAGCTGTTTGTTTATACTTTGTCTGACGCTGATCTCGGACAATGGTGTGATGTTACAGCTGGCACGAGTTAGGGGTTTACGACCTGCTCGCCATGATCGACCACGCACTGAGCGTGACGGGCCAGAAGCAATTGTTCCACATTGGACAATGGTGTGATGTTACAGCTGGCACGAGTTAGGGGTTTACGACCTGCCCGCCATGATCGACCACGCACTGCGCGTGACGGGCCAGAAGCAATTGTTCCACATTGGACAATGGTGTGTTGTTACAGCTGGCACGAGTTAGGGGTTTACGACCTGCCCGCCATGATCGACCACGCACTGAGCGTGACGGGCCAGAAGCAATTGTTCCACATTGGACAATGGTGTGATGTTACAGCTGGCACGAGTTAGGGGTTTACGACCTGCCCGCCATGATCGACCACGCACTGCGCGTGACGGGCCAGAAGCAATTGTTCCACATTGGACAATGGTGTGTTGTTACAGCTGGCACGAGTTAGGGGTTTACGACCTGCCCGCCATGATCGACCACGCACTGCGCGTGACGGGCCAGAAGCAATTGTTCCACATTGGACACTCGATGGGGACCACGACCTTCTATGTGATGGCGGCCAGCAGGCCCGAGTACAACACCAAGATCCGCGCGCACTTCAGCCTTGCGCCTGTCGCCTTCATGAGAAACCTGAAGAGCCCTCTTCTGCGAGTCATGTCCACCTTCCAGAACAGTCTCGATGTGAGTGCAATAATACGATACTGCGCATTATGAGCTGATAAACACTACCCATTGTAATTACTATCACATGAATATCACCATACCATCGGCACACAATGAACCGATAGTAAATAGTTGTCTGTTCATCGAGTGAGATCTATTTAAACAAGTGAAATAAAGACACGTTGACATGGACTTCCAACACTCAATTGAAAGCACTGTTCTTTACAGGCATTTATCTATGTCTGGCTTTTAGCATGTTGGAAGCAATATTGTTTCGTTGCATAATTACATACAGTTTCGGAAGTGTTGAAAAAAAACAGCATATGTTCTCTCTTCTCTCACTTATCATAATCTTACCGGCTTACATTAAACAGAACATTCTTATTGGATGGCTGAAGGCCAGCGGAGTTTCTAGTTGTGTTTTCGCTTTTTATAATTTGCGCTTTGAATTTCGTAAGGTTTTAATTAAAATATCGTGACAGTTAGCCGTTTTTCGACACAGTGACAGTTAGCCGTGTTCCGATACAGTGCTGCTATTTGTAGTGAAAAACGGCATGGCTGGTAATACATACATTTTAAATAGTAATTTCAGAACAACATCCCCTGCGAGTTGTTCAAATAAACCGCAAGTTTTCACACAACCAAGTTTGAAGCACCGATTGACATAATCAGAATTACATACATATTACGCAAAAAAGTCACTAAAATAAACACAAACTTAGGTTATAATTACATTTCATCAACTTCCTCTACGATATAACTACTTCAAATGTAACACATGTTCGCTTATTACAGTAACTGAACGTGCATTTATATTTAAATTCGGAAAAATCATTAAAACAATATGGCAGTAATTTGATAATTGTATTCCTTAAGCTACTAAGAAAGCTTCAAAAATGACATAGCGTAAAATGAAAGTTACGACTAATAATATTTTATTACCTTTGCAGACAAAATCGATCATGTACTCATATTGTTTACAAAAAGGGGTCATTAGATCACGCCATGTGTGTAAACTCATTATGTAGGGTAATTTTGGCAATCCTGACACAAAAGTTTGCATGTGATATCTTAGTTTGAGTAAAGTAAATACATGTACGCACACTAGACTAAAAAAAGTAGAGAGAAGTGTGTAAAGTCGGCGTGTGTTTGCAGGTGCTGCTCAACATGCTGGGCGGAGGAGAGTTGCTGCCAAAGAGCGCGTTTATCGCTCAAGTGTCAGCTATCGCATGCCATGACACTGCCATGACCAAGGACATGTGCAGCAACATGCTCTTCCTCATGTGTGGCTTCAACAAGGAGCAGTGGAATGCCGTAAGTGTTCTCCCATGACTAGGGTCACGTGTTCGAGAAAACATTCTGTAGCAAATTGTTGTTTCAAACCCACCTTTCTGATTGCAGGGTTGTTCTAATTTGGTTAGGAAAATCTCGTCAACAGCGAGGTAGTTACAGAGAGAAGGGCAAGTTTCTCAGAGAAGTCTGATTGTGGCAGGAATCAGTCAGAAACATAATATTGTACATTACGTTGACTATAAAGTAGTACTAATTCGACGATATGCAGATAGTGTGTTTGCCGCAGATTATGTTTTTTTACTAAACATTTATCAACATGCAATCGTGAAGATAACGTTTTTTCATACATATCTGTTTGAGGAATTTGTTTCCTAGAAAAATTATTTATGTTATTTTCTTTGCACCATATTTTGAATTACCACACAATTGCGAGAGGACTAATTGCAAATTAATTGATATCACTTATTAATTGATTGCTTATAACTGCTGTAGTCATATTAAGAACCATTGATTAAGTAATTTCTTTTAATTCGATTTACAAGTGTTCGTAGAATAATATATATATTTTTTAAGTTTGTATTCTTCTGATTATATACCATTATTTTAGACGATATTCAGTTTGGAAGTCGTATTTTAACATTATAGTTACACAGTATGCTCAAAGTTCGTGCACTGGCCGTACATTGACGCTGTGGATCGCTACAGCATATAGGTTACAACAAAGGCATTTATGTGTATACGGTGCTGTTTAAGTGAAACAACGGCCTCAGTTGTGAAGGCTAGTTGAACGAGCAGCCAAACACGACAATTTCAGTTTGGGCAACGGGCAAACGTCAGGTTATGCCAAAAGTTTCCAGATGATGGACGTGTACTGCAGCGATGCCATAATGCTGTGTCAAAGCGACACTGACACTTTGCACAGTTTGGAGGATGATGAGCGTCTTTTCGGCCACGAACGAGCCGTCGTTACTGCAGGATCGAAGAAGTTGTAAGGTTTGTGCGTGTCGACTGCACACAAACGATAGACTATCTCATAGCAGCGGTAGGGATTAGCCATAGAACATGTCACAACATTCTACTGGTTGCCTGTTGAACACGTCGCGTGATACACAGCACAATGTGCTATTCATTGTGACACAAGGTCAAAGTGACGACCGCATCACTATGTGCGCTGATCTGATCAGTGATGCTGACGACGAGACACGGTGTTTTATATACGATCTGCAAATTAAACGACTATCGGCCTCGTAGAAATCGCCACCATCTCCATGACATAAGAATACGCAACAGGAACAGGTCAAACGACAAGCTGAATCTTGAAAATTCCTTCGACTTATTGGACATTGTTCACACGAATTCATCCCACAAGGAGCAAACGTAAACATGAGATACTACGGGAAGGTCCTACACTACAACGCCAGTAGCTGCACATCACTCTGTGCTTGTGCAAGGGGAACTGGCGGGGCAACAGGGCAGCACACCTTGCAGATTCCTATCATCTCTCATCAAGCTGTTTATTTCTCTTTCCCCGCGTGCAAGTACAGATACGTGGGCATGGATATAATTCGGTCTAGGAGATAATCACTGCCATAAGAAATGCCGTAAAGGTTCTTCCGGCCAATATACTGAAGCAGTGTTTCCAACAGTTATACCAACGTGGGCAGAGGTGTGACTATTCTGATGGACGATATGCGTCTGTGTAAGTAGACATCGTCTTGCACTACCCTCGGCTGCTAGTATGCCTACTTATTGGCTGCGGTAGGGTTACTTTATTTACTATATATATGTGTTAACAAATCATATTATAAAATAATTTCACATTTTATTTTCTACTACAAACTCATGATCCAGAAATAACTACAATTGCAATAATTTGCAAGTAACAGAAGTAACATATTTTTTATAAATATCGTATATATTTTTATCATTATGGAAGAATAAAAAATTAAACGGTGTTTGAATGACGTACTTCTTTAATGCACTTATTAAGGTCTAAATAAAACATCAGTTAGTACCATGGCTATGCATTATTCCCTAGAAAATATCAAACCTAGTTTAGTTCTGCTTTGTAAAAAGTTTAACTTGCATTTATATAATACGTTATACTAGCCAGCTAATGTTATACGTTATTGCGTTAATTTACATATTATATACTCATAATGCTGTATGCAAATACAATTAAACCTTCATTTTCTTCTTTTCACAGACGCTACTCCCGATAATAACAGGCCACACTCCTGCTGGGTCTTCAACATTCCAGCTGATACACTACTCACAGGGAATGTGGTCAGGTAAGGGAGCATTCCATTCCTCATATACGTCACATTGACGGAGCCATGCGGCCATTATGGTGCTAGCAGCTGGACTGGGAATAAGATCCACTCAAGTTACATTGAATTGTATCGCAGTACACGAATCCCCAAGACATAAAATCAAGAACTGAATTTTAAATTCTTAACATATTTGAAGGGGTAAGATTTGCTGACAAGGTAATTGAATGTTGCCAACTCTTATATACAGCAACAGTTGAAAAAGTCTACCGTTTTCGTTTGATAAATTGGCAACTTTTTGGGAAAACCACAAAATAAATAAAAAATAATAATTTTTTCTACAACTATATGGTATTGAAATTTATATATTCTAGTACAGAACTTTTTTTACCAAGATTTTTAACAGGAGTTTTTAAGGAGGTGAATGGCATTGTATTGGAAAGGGTTTATCATCATCCCCTGGCTTACAATTAACTTATGACCTAACATAAACAGACTTTCCTTACCTCGGATTTGAACTCAGAATCTGTCGCACTGCAGGCCGGCGGCGCACCTGTCGATTGCACCACGGGGGGTTGGCTTGAAGAAATGAAACTTGGTTAAAATTAACGAGGGTGGTTGGTTTTAATATAATCATACACTTCTGTTGTAAATATTTAACAACAATAGTTTTTAGATAATGAAGCCCTCGCTACGCCCTGCGCTGCAGGTCGACACACTATTCACCACTTTACAAGGGAACCAACACCGAAGTCTCGTACCAGGTCGACACGATGTACACCACTTTACAAGGAAACCAACACCGAATTCTCGTAGCAGGTCGACACAATGTACACCACTTTACAAGGGAACCAACACCGAATTCTCGTAGCAGGTCGACACAATGTACACCACTTTACAAGGGAACCAACACCGAAGCCTCGTAGCAGGTCGACACAATGTAACCCCACTTTACAAGGGAACCAACACCGAAGTCTCGTACCAGGTCGACACAATGTACACCACTTTACAAGGGAACCAACACCGAATTCTCGTAGCAGATCGACACGATGTACACCACTTTACAAGGGAACCAACACCGAAGTCTCGTACCAGGTCGACACAATGTACACCACTTTACAAGGGAACCAACACCGAAGCCTCGTAGCAGGTCGACACAATGTACACCACTTTACAAGGGAATCAACACCGAAGCCTCGTACCAGGTCGACACAATGTACACCACTTTACAAGGGAACCAACACCGAAGCCTCGTAGCAGGTCGACACAATGTACACCACTTTACAAGGGAACCAACACCGAAGCCTCGTAGCAGGTCGACACAATGTACACCACTTTACAAGGGAACCAACACCGAAGTCTCGTACCAGGTCGACACAATGTACACCACTTTACAAGGGAATAAACACCGAAGCCTCGTAGCAGGTCGACACAATGTACACCACTTTACAAGGGAATCAACACCGAAGCCTCGTAGCAGGTCGACACAATGTACACCACTTTACAAGGGAATCAACACCGAAGCCTCGTACCAGGTCGACACAATGTACACCACTTTACAAGGGAATCAACACCGAAGCCTCGTAGCAGGTCGACACAATGTACACCACTTTACAAGGGAATAAACACCGAAGCCTCGTAGCAGGTCGACACAATGTACACCACTTTACAAGGGAATCAACACCGAAGCCTCGTAGCAGATCGACACAATGTACACCACTTTACAAGGGAATCAACACCGAAGCCTCGTAGCAGGTCGACACAATGTACACCACTTTACAAGGGAATAAACACCGAAGCCTCGTAGCAGGTCGACACAATGTACACCACTTTACAAGGGAATCAACACCGAAGCCTCGTAGCAGGTCGACACAATGTACACCACTTTACAAGGGAATCAACACCGAAGCCTCGGAGCAGGTCGACACAATGTACACCACTTTACAAGGGAATCAACACCGAAGCCTCGGAGCAGGTCGACACAATGTACACCACTTTACAAGGGAATCAACACCGAAGCCTCGTACCAGGTCGACACAATGTACACCACTTTACAAGGGAACCAACACCGAAGCCTCGTAGCAGGTCGACACAATGTACACCACTTTACAAGGGAATAAACACCGAAGCCTCGTAGCAGATCGACACAATGTACACCACTTTACAAGGGAATCAACACCGAAGCCTCGGAGCAGGTCGACACAATGTACACCACTTTACAAGGGAATCAACACCGAAGCCTCGTACCAGGTCGACACAATGTACACCACTTTACAAGGGAACCAACACCGAAGCCTCGTACCAGAAGCATCATTTGAATTCAAGTTAATATTAAATTAGTACAATAGACACACTCGAGTCTTTTGGAAATCTCTGTAAGTTTTGAAACTCTCAATATTTCAATACAAAAGTTGAGAATGTTTTATAAACAACAAGCTATACTTTATTTGGGCTATTTTCTCTAAAACAACACATGCCCCAATAATACTGATGAGCAGCATTTCCTGATAATACTGTATGAAATACCTTTCATTGAAAACCCGTCCTCTAAAATACTCTTTGTAAAATAATAATGAGGCTTTGTAAAACAATCTATCTTTATCATAACATAAACATTAACATCTTTTTAAAACGACACTCTTAAATGGTACCGTAGCTTGTTCAACATCTGAATTATCATAAATTCCTTGGTATTGACATTTTGTGAACATTTACTTAAAGAATAATCTCACTGGAAAACCTGTAACTTTTCATAAGGCTGACAAAACATTTTTCTTATAAAACAGACTTTGCATAAAATGACTCTCCGAGAAACTTTGTACTCATCGATATGTTAAACGGGATTACTTTTGCTTTTAATAATTTACTTGAAATCACAAATTTCATAATCTGACATAGGCGGACAACGTTACCTTAAAATTGATTTTCTAACAGCCTTTAAAATACTTAAAAACTGAATGTCCATATATTCCAATAAATTGAAATTTTTCTACAGAAATTATTTGCTACCAGTAATGACCTACAAATGTCAATTTCTACAGTTTCCTCGCGTGAATGGTCCTGGCTGGGTTTGGATCCCCAGAAGTTTGAGCAGTCAAGCTCGAGCAGTTGGTCTCTGGGCTATATACATATACTAGAATTTTTGGGAACTTGCCCCAACCACATCTGAGGCGCAACGATTGAAATTTAATTACAGCCAGTCAAATACATCATAGGATCTGGAACAATATAATAATTGTTAGAAATCAAGAGTATGTGGCGCCAGCTATACTCGAACGTCACGCGCCTCACATGATGTCCAGCGACCCCAGCGCTCGCAGCGGGGTCTGAGGGAAACAGCTGAACACTTGTCAGTTTGTAGACTAATGCCGCGCCAGGTGGCTATGTGTCAGCTACTGCGACTATACCTCACGGTACACATTATTGTCCGCGGTCACGCCTCGTGTCGATCGTCGTAGCACACACCACTTGCAGTTTTTTTTAGGTAAGAGACTGTCCTTCACTTAAGTTTATTGTACTTTTGCATATTTAAGCTTGAAATTATTTGCCGGTCAATAACTGCATAGTTGCTTCAGGCTGACAGGAACCTTCACGTTTCAGTGAGCAGAATAGCGAGTTAGATGGGGTAAGCGGAAAATTTTGCACGAAATAAGACTCTCCATCTTATAGGTACTGCCATTATTCGAGAAACTGTAAACACTTTTTAAATTCCAAAAGTACACATAAAATCAGCCATTTTTGTATGTGGTGGTTTTGTTCATACAAGTATAAAGTCACAATAATGTTCATTAGAATGTACTTAGTAGTTCGAGTAAAGTAAGTTATTTGATCTAATGTTTTGGAAATTCACGCACCGTAACACCTCTCCATGAACCTTAAGTAAGGCTCGAAACACACTCAGATCTGCGTACAGCTGTATAAAACACTCTGACGGAAGTATATATAAACTAAGTTTCAGGAAAATCGTGAGTCACATATATATACCACTACAGAAACACCAGCCCTGTTAGTCTCTATAGTTGCACTCACCGCAGTGTTATCGTACCAGCATGTTTACTGTACTTACTGCACTTACAAATGGCATTGTTGCACTCACCGCAGTGTTATCGTACCAGCATGTTTACTGTACTTACTGCACTTACAAATGTCATTGTTGCACTCACCGCAGTGTTATCGTACCAGCATGTTTACTGTACTTACTGCACTTACAAATGTCATTGTTGCACTCACCGCAGTGTTATCGTACCAGCATGTTTACTGTACTTACTGCACTTACAAATGTCATTGTTGCACTCACCGCAGTGTTATCGTACCAGCATGTTTACTGTACTTACTGCACTTACAAATGTCATTGTTGCACTCACCGCAGTGTTATCGTACCAGCATGTTTACTGTACTTACTGCACTTACAAAAATGTCATTGTTGCACTCACCGCAGTGTTATCGTACCAGCATGTTTACTGTACTTACTGCACTTACAAATGTCATTGTTGGCCTGCGGTCATCGAATGCAGTGCCGAGTAAACTGTGTCAAAATTAAAGTTTTTATTCCAAAAATACACCAGGAAGAAGGTTTGTTTCAGTAAACGCAATACTTTTGTTTTTATAGGGGAAGTAAAATATTTTTTCCAGGACCAAAGTATTTTGAAGTGAATACGTTTTTAAATTTGCAAGCATAGTGGGAGGCAATTCAAAATATCGTATGATAACAAAATCGGGGGATACAGTTGGTCATTACAGCTCCGAATCTATAGTCTATTTACAAAATTTAATTACACGACTTGATTGGCAAAATATCAAAGAATATTTTTGTTGAGTGAGGACTGCGAAGCATTAAGAAAAAAAAGGGGAAGGGGGGGGGGGGGGGGGGGTCCGCAATTTCGCCGCGTTTCATAACTTACGCGTAGTATAACTTTTGACTATGAGGAGCTACGACGCTCGTTTAGGTTTTAATCGACATTTCTCGTCAAGATCAATCGATTGCTTGCATAAAAACATTTGTGTACAGTGGGTATGATGAAATTGCATATATATATATATATATATATATATATATATATATATATATATAAAGAAAACTTAACACAATGTCCGCCTGTACTCGTCAAAAAACAAGTCGAAATACAGAAATCGTATACGGTTGGAAAGAGCATTTCAAAGGCAATCCAGTGATACCCATGAAACCCCATATGATCGAGTGAAGCGGCACCGGGAACATAAAAAATATGTCAAGGCGTCCGAGTGCGTCAACGCAGACGTATTCACGCCAAACAAACGGCCGTGTCCCCAACACAGCCACACTCCATTTTGTTGTTTTTATTTGGTTGCCCCAAACAAATATTGGGTTAGGTCAACTAAAAATTTGTCTGGTTGTGCGTACATTAGGAAATTTTGGTTAGTATAAAAATAATAATGTTGAACAGATATTCGAACCCACTTGGCTTACATGGCCTTAGCAAACTCAACTAAACTGACTACTTACAGAGTGGGAATATTTTTAATTTATAGAGTACAGATATTGTACAATGTGCACAATTTAATATTTCAAGTTTTACAGTTTTAAATTTTAGGTTTAGGTCAAACTTTTTTGATTACGATGTTTATACCATTATTAAACATACAAAATGCACTAACAATGCTACTTTTCTAATTTCCACAAAAATTACAAGCTCTCGAGCTTTATTTCTGAACGAAGACAATCGAATGAGTGGCCAAACAAATATACATATAAAATATGATTAAAATAAACATTTTGTTGAAAGTCTAATTTATTTTGGCCTAACATAACAGAGGCTTTGTTTATATAAACGTGTATTTCGTTAAATTAAGAAAATCAAAATTTAGCTGCTTTTCAAGCTGGGGAAACTGAATAGGTTTATGGTCCTATAATAACAACTATTTAGTTGGCTCGTACAAAGCCTTCTCTCAGTGCAGCAGGCTTTTAAATCAGTTTTGTTCACTTGAGTATATTATGTATATGTATCAGTTTATAAGGTATATTTTGTAATGTGCTGCAGTTTTCTTGAGTGAGCCTGGTCAATACTCTCCAAACAATGAAACTACACACATAAGAGAATCTTGCATTCAGGTGTAGAACATGTCAATAGCAGTGGTGTTCAAGCTACGTTAGGGGATATTCATCTCTGCATTAAAACTGAATGCAATGAAACTATTTGGTTAAGTGAAACGCACAGGAGCTAATGTAGGATGTTGTAGCACGGTACGCCTTCAAAGTAGGCAATACGCTGAATAAATATGTGATGCATGTTACGAACCAGGCGTATGCTTGATAGCTACGGACAGTTCATTTACGCTAAAATAATTACACGCAGATTAAGCTGCAATATCCTACCAGCACAGCTGAACATTTCCTTTCCTTATTGGCAACGCATCTTTGTGAGAAAACATTTTGCTATGTGACTGAACCAATCAGAATTAGCTTACCCCGGTCATGAATATCTGTGATTCGTGAGTAGGTAGCAATCATTCGTAGAAGTAGGAAACATCCAAAACCGAGAGAAGTCTGGACTGAAGCGTTTTAATATACAACTCTGTAGCAACATGTAATTGTTTATTGCCATGCTTTACAAGTTTTCAAATAGCTATCACACAAAACAAAAGGGCCCTGTTTTTAACGATATCAGTTCTCCATTAATAAATATACATCTCGAAAATGTTTTACGCCATCTGTAATTGGTTGCATATGAAGTATGTTTTGCTATGACACTAGATACACTACATCCATCAAGTCTGACGCGGTACTCTGTGCAGACTGTATAAGTATATTCCTTGCGTACTTTATCTTTTGCTATGAGCCTCGTAGAACTTGTGAGCCTCTTAGAACCTCATCAGGAATCCCAGCTGTGCATAACTATTTTTTGAGGTGAACATTTAATATCGTACGTACAAGTAATATTTGGTAACGATAGATGTATTTGTACCAATAGTAGGTTCATATTAATGGTGTATGAAGTACGTAATCAGTGTTCAGATCTACTGGAACGGAGATAAACATAACATAGTTGCGGAAACATCCGCTAAGACATGAACCTGTTTGCACTGGAAACTAACTCAATTTTCACATGTATTTATCCTCCATGTAAGCACAGAAACAGAGGGTTTGATTGGACAAATACTTGTTTCGAAATATTTTATATGTCAGAAACCAGTAAATAATTCAGCAGTATTAATTTAACCACATGCTGTTTATACAACTAGCTCGGTCGCATAGATGGTGCTTGAACTACCTAGCAGTTGGTTTGAAAATGACTTTTTTTTAACAAAACTATTAGACATGTCCCCAATACATTTACCAACGAAAGGAACATATGCCTATACCAAGGACTGAATAGTACTCTCAAGATAACATGCATGCCATGAATATTATTATTGAGCCTCAACCTCATTAATAATTTTTTTTTAAAGGCAGTTGTAGTATTGTAAAACTTACTACCCACACAAGAGTGAGGATACGACAAGAGCCCGTATCAACGTATAGCACCATCGCTTAAGCCCCATAGGCATTCGCAACACGACAAGAACACTGCACGCCAGCTTGTGCTTAGCGGCGATAGCATACTTGACGCACGTGGCAGTCTCACCCTTATTACTATCGAGCTTCTATGCCTTGAACTAACACTAAAAGTGTTTGAGGCAGGTGATCGCCCTTAACTGAGTACATTTATAAGTACCCTTTCCAGACTGTACTCCTTATATTTAAACTTGTTCAGCTCTACGTTTATCTGAGTGTAACTTGAGCAATGCTAGATTAAAAATTTATCTGCCAATGAATATTAAATTCATATGCTTTAATTTTATTGATCGTCTGTTTTTATTATGCTCTTACAGTACCTCGACAGTACATCATATCGGCAACCAATTTCGAAAATAGATTTTATGGTTTACTTTCTTAAACGAATGGTATGTAACGAAGATAAGAAAATTAAATCGGGACACTTTCAATTTGGCCATGTTATAATGTCTGTGTTACCGGAATTTCGGCGTAATATTTCCTGGATAAAGCGTTTTCATGTTAATAAATATGGCTCCATCATGACAGTGAAAAATTGATATAAGATATACAGAATTCACCCAAGCCAACTCTAAAAGAGTCCAAGATATTTAATTATTGCCAGGAATAATGGCTATCATTATGACGTTCAAGTGGAAACATATATAATTAAGGTAAGGTGAACACGGTAAAGACAGAATTTTATCGGACGCAAAATATGATAGTGTGAAGCGACCTTAAGGACTCGCGTAAAAACAGCCTCCTTATGTTCCTGATACTTTGGCATCGCCACTTGTTGACGCACGTGTAACAAGGCATTAACAAAGGCCCTGCAAATGTTGCGGATTCACTTATAACCAGCGTATGGGTTGATCTCTTCACTGGAGAGCAGTTGGTAAGAGACGCTCTTGCAAGGCTACCACCCAACCACAAATTCCTACGGGAACGTACAGTTTATTCAAGGAAGCGCGATCAGTAGTACAAAACGAAGCCAAGCTCCATAGGAAATACGGAGTGTGTCCGTGTTTCCTATTGTTTCAAGTTTCGCTTGCACTGTAACCAGAGCGATTATCGTTCCTGGAGAAGTTGCGATACCCACGCCACTTGGCCTTATTACATCAAACTTCAAAAAGTAGCATCACGCACCCGTAACTTACAGAAACACTTAAAACACAAAAATGGCGAGGAACTAAAATACAATTTATAGAAAATCAACGAGCCTACTCATTTTTCTACAAATATGCAAAATAATTTTTATTAATTTAATAAAGGTTTAAATGGTAGGTAGGGTTTAGTGATATGGGAGGCTCTTAACAATGAGGTCTTGAGAGCCGATGAGGGTGAAGCGAGGTGAGTATGGAGCAGCGCTGGAATGCAAGGACGGGAGAAACGGGAGATCCCCGAGAAACACGCTGACCAGCGGCATTATCCGGCACGATTCCCACTTGCGATAATTCGCGAGTGCCTGGCCGGGGATTGTACCCGGGTTTCCATGCTGGAAGGCGAGCAGTCTAACCGCTTAGCCACCGCGGCCCCATTGTAGACAGGAGTTGACATAGGAAACATTAAAATTGGAACTAGTATCATATGCAACATTACTAATAAAATTTCAAATATACACGTGCCTTACCTGGGACTCGAACCCATAAATCTGCATACCGTAAGCTAACAGACAACTGCATACGAACAGAGCATTAGGAGAATCATCTTCGATTGTAACCAGTCTAATGATTTGGTGGATCAGTTTACAAATCTGAAATATTTATAGAGCCATTTGGAAACAAGCATGCGATTCAATTACATCGCATAAGTTTACATTGCATACTGAAACACTATTTGTGTTAACAAATTGACGAGAATTAAATGATTGGTTCCCGAAATAATTTCCCACCTTCTCGCATGGCGCTATCTTGCTATAACGCACAAGGAAGAGGTCGCCTTCATTATATGTAGACTATATTTGGCGCTTCTAATTCATACTGGCAGTGATCTAATTTTTGTTCATTTTTGTTTACTTGTTCTATATATATATATATAATCTAGATTATTTATATTGCCATTAAAATTGGCCGATTTTCTTAAACCATGTGAGCTGTCGTGGTCTACAGTGGCTCTATCTGTGTGCATTATTTGGTGGGAATAGATTTATTGGTCCGTGAGATGTAATAAAAAACATGTTTTTTTCAAAATGTTTTCTCTTAATAAATATTGGAAAATCATTTTATTCATTTGCTAATTCAGTACTTGTCACATACACTGATATTATATAAATTTAGTTAGAAATTATTCGGGACATATGGCATACTAACATAAAATATATACACGGCTGTTATGTTGAAAATATGCGACTACGCTCTTGAGACACATAAACTATATACACGGCTGTTATGTTGAAAATATGCGACTACGCTCTTGAGACACATAAATTTAAATGTACTAAAAGTCATAACTTGTCGCGTGAATTTAGAGGGAATCAATTGTTTCCTAACATGTGACATAAATCTTTATTTTATCCAGTGGCCCACAAAAGGGACTGTGTATGCATATTTGATAACTGAAAGGGACTGTGTAGGCATACTTGATAACTGAAAGGGACTGTGTATGCATATTTGATAACTGAAACAGGCGCTGCCAGCATACGAATTTAAGATAAAATTTGTTACCTGATTTTGTAGATACAGTATACTAAGCTTAAAAGTTTATGTGGCCACAATTTTAAAAATAAGACTATTAACCACTTACAACATAGCTGAACTCATACTTGTTTGCCAAATTTGATTTTTAAAAAAGTAAACTGTTTCCCGACAAATGACAAAATGTTAATTTTCCAGAACAGACTGAATTATCATTTTTCCGTTTGACACGCTCTTACAAAATGGCGCCCAAATGATTCTCCATACTGACACGTTTAATGGCTATAATATATCCTGCCGGCATACAAAGTTTAGTTCAGATTTGTTACATGGTTTCGTAGACATAGTTGTTTAGTAGGTAAATTAAAATTAACATGTGATTCCTTTCTACTTTGTATAAAAAAAAACTAAATTGTTTATGATCTCTGTTGTTTATGCGCTACGGTTGAGAAGTAAAATTAAAACTTTTTTATAATTATTTGCTCGTTTTTGACCGAGTAAACTTAAACCTAAAATCTAATTAATAACAGGTTATGGGCCCAAAGACTTCTGGTGTAATGCATACTGCAAGAAGAATAAGTGTCTCGCATTCGCGTGAACATAAACGAAGGAATAAAATGGCTATGGAATCGGAAGATTTTGCCTATGTGGAAAAACGCAAAGGTCATTCTAATTTCAGTATTTGGAAGTTTCAAATAGTTGTGTTGTGGAAAGCGGTGGATTTGTATAATGTTGTTAGCACCGAGTTTATGGAAGGTGAACAAAATACGTATTGGGGAATGAAAGACGCCAAAGCCCAGAGATACACCGTAACAACAATAGACAAAGGTAATATTCAATTTATTTGGTTTTGTGACTCTGCAAAGGGTATGTTTGACAAACTGTGTTCTATTTATAAGAGAGATAGCAGCCACAACAAAAGTTCGTTGCTGCAGAATTTATTCAACTCCAAAATTAACAAGGTCGCGTCTGGTCTTTCTGATTTACAAAACCTTTCCGTGAAACTAAAACAAGTGTAGGCCACACAGTTGATGATGAAACGATGATGGGATGATGGGTATGATGGGATAGACATTTTTGACTGCCTGGGAATCGACCTGAATCTAATACCCAAGATCCCTCAAAATTTCCACCCATGATTTTGTAAGAAATGCAACCTTATCCCTGTTACTTGTAGTAGACTTGTTGTTTATATCCCTAAAGTAGCAGTTCTGTTCGGTATGGTTATCCTTCTCGCAGATATTGCAACCTAACTGTTTTTTTCATGCACACAACTGTGCTTCAAGATGATGTACCCTTTCATGTTTTTCCCTCAGACCAAGACACAGCAAAAGTATCAGAAATGCTAGACTCTCTACCTCAAACAGCTACTGAAATTGAAAACAGCAACCACAAGGGCAGAAAAGAACGAATGAAAAGAAAACCCCAATATTTGCAAGAATATGTAATGCTGTCGTACAAAGACGCTATTTCCGGCGAAGATAAGGATAAATGGGTGAAAGCCACAGAGGAAGAAAAGTCCTCACTCAAGAAGAATGGTGTTTTCCAGTTTGCTGATGGCAAAGAAATCCCAAGAAGGTCTCTGTCGTTAAATTGAATAAATCTCTCTATGATCTGAAACAAGCCCCTCGTGCTTGGAATAAAAGATTTGTTGACTTTCTCAAGGAACTTGGCTTGCATCAATCCATAATAGACAAGTCGGTCTTCGTGAATGATGAAGGTAATTTAATTCTATCCATCTGGGTAGATGACGGTCTTGTGATTTCAAATGAGAACGACACGATTGATGAGTTCATGATGAAACTTCAAACTGAATTTGAGGTTAAAATTACTGACAACCCTGAAGTCTTTGTGGGCCCTGAAATTGAAAATGCAAGGAGCTTCATCAACATTCATCAAGGATCATACGTGGACGAGTTGTTGAAAATATACATTATGGACTGCACAAAATCCGCAACAACTTCTGCAGTTTCAGGTACTGACAATTCTAAAGACTGTAATGGAATTGAAGGTGTAAATTTTCCATATAGGGAGGCTGTTGGTAGCCTGCTGTGTAAAATAGGTCTAGACCATATATAACATATGCAGTCAACATGGCATCAAGAAAAGTGGAAAACCCTACACACAGTTTTACGTGGCCTTGTTTGCTCAATTTAGTAGTGATGGGTTAGTTGTTAAACGAAATATGATGCAAAACTATATATTTTTTATGTGGCACTTTCTTACAAAATGGCGGTAAATGATTTTTCTACGTGGACACATTTCTTTTTTTGTAATGTACGTTATACTTCCAATTAAGTAGAAATTTGTTACACGGTTTCGTAGATACAGCACAGTAATGTAACATTTTATATGTGGCCACCATCTTGAAAAAAACCTCATACCTTTTTTAAAACATGCCAGTTTACATGGCCTGTCGTAGCACTACTTGGTTTCCAATTGTTTTGTGAATCAGTTGGTTGTTTCCCGAGATACGATATGAAAACTTCATATAGTGCTATATTACAAAATGGTAGATAAAGCAGATAACCTAAAATATTTACATAACCGCCATTTTGAAAGCAAGAGACTAATGTATTTAAGGTTTACACGTACACATGACATAGCATAGTGTTGTGCCACATTAAGTTGGTATCGGTTGAGTAGTTTTAGAGTTATAACTTAATAGCATAATTTTTGCACGTACCACTGTCTTAAAATGGCGTGGATCAATAACAATATCTGTCTTAAAATTCAATGCTTAATGATGCACTGGCAATATACGAAATTTGTGTTAATAGGTTAAAAAATTGCCCATATTATATAGCACTCTAAATTCTTTAAATGCCGCCATTTTGAAAATAAGTACACTGTGAGGTTACAGACTATAATCTTTCGATGTACTTGTTGCTACATATGTACCGCGTTTGCTGAAATTCGGATCACGAATTCGAAAGTGTTAGGAGAGACACAGCTAAAAACATAGCTGTGTTTTGAGAGTCGATGAGGGTGAAGTGAGGTAAACATTGAGCAGCGTTGAAGGGGCGGGGGAAACGGGAGATCACCTAGAAGACCCGCAGACAAGTGCCATTGTCCGGCACGATTCCCACATGCGATAATCCGGAGTGAACCGGCCGGGTATTGAACCCAAATCGCCTTGGTGGGAGGCGAACACACTAATCGCTACCCCACCGTGGCCCCCTCTTTCGGACGTAGGTTAAAAATTCACGTATGTTACACTTGTATAAATAGCATATTTATACCCATCTTGTTCTATTAAGGTAGTAGTTTAGTTGTATATGTGTTACAAACCCCAACACGTTTTATACGTGTTAAAATATCACACCAACATTAAAAAATTAACCTTTTCTGAATTTATTTACGCAGTAAAACACCCGCATGACGAAAAATGAATATTTTCGTAATCTCTCTTTTTTATTAAATCGGAAATAATGAGAAACGAACAAATCATTTCACCGCCAAGTTCAGCGAGTTAATGGGAAATCATGTGGAATCTCCGGAACACGGCCAGATAAATTCGTTGATTTGCCTGCTCTCAGGTCAAGTAACATCAAAGCGCCATGACAGAAGTACGCAGAGGATACAAGGTATAAGTGGTCCGTTTAAGTCAAGCCTTATGCATATATATAGGAGTTGTCTTGATAGGTGTTTGGTTGGTCCTTAACAGCGATGTCTTGAGGTGAACATGGGGCAGTGTTAGGACGCCAGGGCGGGACGAGCCTCGCCCGGACAATACCTACACCTGCCACGTTTACTCACACGCTAGAATCCTGATGACTCGGCCGGGAATCAAACCTGGCTCGCCTTGGTTTCCTGCTGTCCCAGTGTGGCCAAGGGGGAGCCAATAAATGCTTTATATAACAAAATGAAGAAAACGCCCTTTAGAAAAAACATATTTTGAGATCGTCGAGGAATAATCAACTCCGATAAGCCGTATAAAACACACAATTAAATTCATTGCAAGTTGCGTATTGATAAAATTTTAGTAAACATTAATTATAACACTTAAATTGTGAGAGTAAATTATTTAATAAAATAATTTAAATAAATTTTTTGAAACAACTTTTATTGGTGGTAAATTTTTTTCAACTAGTGCATCGAGTGAAATTAAACTATGTTGATGAAATGCAATCTTGATACCACTCGTCCCATTTTATTATTAATATAATTTTAATTAGCTATTTTCATTTGACTTCCATCCTATGAAGTAGGAAATTTTTTTTTCATGGTGCCGCTTATAATTTAGATATGGCTATGACTGCTTTCAATTCGGAAATTAATTACTAACTGTAAATATTATTTCGATTTTGCTCGAGTCCTGTGTATTTGAGTATTGTTTTCATCAGCTCTCAAAGTGCAGTTTCAGTATAATAATGCGAGCCTATGCGGAGTATGCCTCGTAACAAATTTCTTCTATTGAATTGTCTCTCCAAGGAGTCGTAACTTAATATTTTACTCTTGCCACATAAAATGAAACTATGAAAGGCCAAATTAAAATAATTCATATCAAGAATAGTTGAAAATTTCAGACATTATTAATAAACCTAAATCGGTATCCAATATTGCGACAACATTAATCTCAATAACATGCTTATGAAAAACGTAACTTAGCACGTGTTTCGATTTGAGCACTTACAAAACTAACGACATTCATCCTGAAGTACCTACATGAAGTCCCACGACATTGGAAGAAAGTTATTGCCAACTCAACACAAGTGGTATAGACATTTGCCCTTTAATGATTACAACAGATATCGATAGACATAGGCAACTTCAAGTTGGATGGCGCCGTGAAATGAGAAAAACAAAATTCGGGATACACTTTTAAAAAAGAATTTCAGTGCAGTTATGTAAAAGAAATAGTAAAAATTATCCACCAACCTTCGTAAACTTGCCACACTTCTTACTTTAACAACGGACTTCTCGTTAATATAATACAACTTTCCGCAAATTTATAGAAGATCTCCGTAAATTGTTTACTAAATGTAGTGTCTTTCTGTCTTGCCAAGAGAGATTACGAAAGAAAAAAATAGTTTAGCTTTTTTATGTGGGTGTTCGTAACGCAAAACGGGGCGAATATGTAATTAAAATGAAATTGAAGAATAAATGCATTTATAGCTATAATTAGATATTCAAAGTGTTTCCAACCATTACATGTGGCTAGTGGTATGTTTTAATGCATATTTATGTAAAATATGCTGTGAAATTTTTAAGAGTGTACGAAGTTATTACTGTGTTATGGCAAGTTTGACTGTGGTGATATTATGGAAGTAACACTTTGCATATTGTGGTCGGTCTTGTGGTTGGTATATTGGTCTGCCTAGTTACTTGGCTGGTCTGGTCAGCCAGTCTTTATGGAGGGCCGTCGTCATTGGTGCTGCCCGAAGTGAGTTTGGCATTTGTGTGGTGTGTTGTTGCAGGCAAATTCCGTGAGTACAACTTGGGCCTGACCAAGAACCTGCTGACGTACGGCTCTGTGACGCCGCCTGACTACAACCTAAGGAAGATCACAGCCCCAGTCTTCCTGCATTGGAGTGTCAACGACTGGATGGCCGCCGTCCAGGTAGGCGACTGTACCACACTCCTGGTCTTTTCACAGCTCTAGTGCACCACACACCCTGCACGCTCTGTCATCGTGCTGCTTAGAGCACTACTCACACCATGATCCACTCTGGAGCAACATGAACACTGCACTGCTGGTCTTTACACCACTATGCACACTGTACTCTTAGTCATCATGTCCCTCTGGAACCACACATATAATCTGTTCCTGTCCCTCTTGTTGCTATATAGTATCACACACTTTACACTTCTGTTCTTCGTGCTACTTTAGAGCACCATGTGCACTTCAATACAGGTCCTCGTATCATTATATGCATTGCGCACAATGCCTGGATACCTCTGTAAATCAATTGTATGTAATAATTCCGTTTTAATGAACGTATCACAAAAGGTGGACAATGCCTCTTAGAAATCCAAAACCTCGGTTTGTGTCCCTCAATGGTCTCTACACAGCTGAACGCATCCCCAAGTCCTATTGTTCAAGGTAATCTACATTTTTATGATCACTTTCTCTAAGGCCGTGTGCACTCGATTTTCGAGCTTATAATTGTTCAAATAATGGTGATTCCGCCCAGTTTCCTCGATAAACTCCAGAGTGCATTATCTGGCATTGTCAGGTCAGGGATTCTTGGAGACCGCAGAAAGTTTGAGTTGAGAGATTTGGGCTGTCTTAACAACGAAATCTTGAGAGCCGATCTACAGAACGGAAGCTGGATAACTGTCTGATCCTCGTCCGAACTAACGATACGTTCAGACTATGTCGAGCAGCCACTCCGAAGTGTGCCAGCGCTCTTTCGTGTTGATTCCCATGTCCCGCATTTGTTGGATGAGCCAGTCGTCGACAATTTGGACATAACTGAATTGATTAACAGAACAATTGGCTGCTTGACAACGTGCAAATGCTGTTTATAGGATTCGTTGGATAGGACGAGAATCAACAATCGTCCAGCTCCTTTTCAATGGCCTTTAAGAAGCCTTGATCTGGTCACATTAGACAACACAATCTGGGATTTATCAATCGCCGTTATTTAACCAACAATCAGTTCAAAAATGCAGTGCGCACATCCTTCGAGTAAGTGACCCTACCATTATTGAATAACATGAACGACAGGACTTGATAGCTTGCTGGTTACATATGTAGAGACCACGAGGGATGGAAGTGAATGTTAACCTTCCGCCTTTGGTGATACGTTCATGCACACACACTTATTGAAGTATGTTAGCCCTAGAGTGCTCCTCTAATAATATTACTAATATTTTTACCTCCTGCTTACAGCAACATTTCCAAAACTCACTAAAATATGAACAAGGCGAATGAGTCACTTAGCGGTTAAAAGAAAGGAGAACAAAAGGCTAATCCTAGTAGGTGTGGGTGTTTTCTCAGACTGCAAGGTTATAATCCCAGATGCATTCTGGTTCTTTATAAATAAGAAATATTATGCCATTCTTTACTTACCGTGTGGCGAAACTACTTGTAAACTCAAAACAAATGTATTTTCCCCTGTGTTATTTTCAATATACAAGTCTATCATCACGTTTTAAAAGGCGTTTACCATCATTTAGAAGTGCGTTAGGCTATATGTCAAGAGTACACATTTAGCCTATATTTTTGTATGTTACCACTTGCCAGAGTTTTCCTGTCTGCTTGTAGGGCCATTGGGCATTTAACTAAAAATATCCATTACTTCTCTTTTACCTCCCTCTAGGAACATCTTAAAAGGTAGAGAAAATGAAGCGAAATACCTTTTATACCTTATTCAATAAAGAGGAGGCAAAATGACATAATGGTCCAGCTGTGATAATTAGCCAATTGTTATATCGTAATATGATGAACATATTTAACATATATTGTTAATAAGTGTCTCGGTGTGGCCTATATAGGGGGCCTTAATTAAATAAAACAGCTAAACTCAAGTTTAGAACTTATTTATGAGAGTATATAAAATATAGGCACTTATTTTTTCACGAGTGTACTATCGCTCACTATATTACGGGCCTCGGTGAATATAAATAAACGTATTAAATACCTTAATTAATAAAGAAAATATTTAAATTGTCATTTTAACAAAATACTACAGTCCGATACTTAGAATTGTTGAGACTGCTCTGGCCATGTCACACTTGGTGACGTCACACCTATGTTCCGACGTCTCGGTGGATGTCAACACTCGTACACGAGCGCAGCGTACTTACTCGCCAAGTTACTTATATATAGATGTTTCCTCATTGCTTACAACAGCAGTGGCTCGCCGAATACACAGAAACGCACGCCAATTATCCATACTCACACTGTCACAACAACTCTCCTTAGCGGAGCAAATAGCTGTAATCATATCTGCGCTAGTCGTTCCAGGTGTGAGATATCAGTGACAGACACATCTTACCTTCCCCGCACTGCACATCATCTCCTCTCACACTAAAGTTGTACCTTTACGGTCGGATGAGACATACAAGCTGCTTGCTGGAATATCTTGATGGGTGCGGGGGGAGGGGGAGACAGCCAAGCAGCAACAATAATCGTCAGAAAACCCACTACGACTGGACACAGAGCTCGGCTTAGTGCGGCTTGGTTTGACATCCAGCAGACACAAACCGACCAGGGTTGCAGGTACGAAAATATTTGTATTACGTTATATAGGATCGCGCACCTGTTTGCGGGCTGATTTTCAAATTTATGCCATTAAAAAGTTATAGATAAAGAGAATTCGAGCTTAAAATTCACTCAAATATACTTGCAGCACTATAACCAACAATAATTTAGCTTCTTAATGAAATTGATTTATGCTATACTTACATCTTTCATGAATGATTACATAAATAGTAAAAAAGTTTATTTTGAGATGTAAACATATAGCATTGTTTTGCAATGTGATGCTTTATATTTTAAAGTTGTCTGTGTACCAGTCAGTAACCTCAGTAGCAACTTTTTGTTGGGCCAACGTCTGGCTCTGGTGTTGGGTCAACATTGGAAAACGTAAGTTGGCCCAACGTCAAAATGTCACTCCGGGCAACGTTGGCCCAACGTGCACTTTTAAGTTGGCTGCCAACTGAAATACAACGCTTAAACTACATTATTACGCCAATGAAAATTTATGGTTTTCTGCATGCTCTCCTAAATTCTTATTCTTTCAAACATTTGACATACCAAGCCAACAAAAATGCTCATTGATTTCTTTGCGTTGGTTTATCTATACTAATATTATAAAGAGGTAGTGTTTGTAACTTTGTGTGTTTGTGTGTTTGGATGTAGGAGGTAATCTTCGAAACTACTCATCCGATTTTAAAAATTCTTTCACCAGTAAAATGCTACGTTATCAAGGAGTGTCATACGCTACATTTTATTTTAAAAATCAATAGGGATCCCTACTAAAACTCCAATAATGTAACCCAAAGTGTAAATAAATGACCTATAAAATTCCTTACATTGCGTGCGCTGCGAAAACTACTGATGATAGAACAAAATAATGTACTACGGCTTTGCAGGACGGACTGATTCGGAAAATAAAACGTGCTGTGTGTTGCGTATGGCGCCAACCTTAGAAGCTCTACTGCCATTATGGGGGGAGTTACTTTTGCGTTTGCTGGGGATTTTCGGCAGACACTCCCTGTAGTTACAAAAGGGACGCGTGAAGATATCATCAAAGCATGTCTTAAATCATCTCCCTTATGGAGTTCTATTCAACACCTAAATTTGCGAACGAATATGAGAGTCTATCTTGGTGGAGACACGCATAAAGATTTCCCACGACAATTGCTCAGACTTGGAGGAGTTTTTCCTTCTCTAAATTTGGGCACTAATTCTGCTGAAATCATTTTTAATGAGACATTTGGTCAGATAGTTCACAATCTGCAGCATCTTATACAAGCAGTATATCCGGGCCTCGAAAATTTACTAGAAAGAGACTTTCACTGGCTGTGTTCCAGGGCAATAGTATCGCCTAGGAACGACACTGTCAATTATATCAACAAGCTCATTATACAAAGAGTTCCCGGCCAAGTCAAAACCTATAAGTCGATTGACACAGTCACCAATGTTGACGATGTCGTCCACTTTCCTCAAGATTTTCTAAATTCGCTTAATCCTTCTGGCTTGCCACCTCACGAACTGTCATTAAAAGTCGGTACTCCTATCATGCTTTTAAGGAATATAAGCCCTCCTAACATATGTAATGGCACAAGATTGCTCATTAAAGACTTGAAAGAAAATTTGATTGTCACGACCATCCTCACCGGTCCAGCAGTCGGCCAGCTGGCAAACATCCCAAGGATTCCCATGATTCCCACGGATTTGCCAATATCTTTCAAACGGTTGCAATTTCCCGTAAAAACATCGTTCGCGATTACTATTAATAAGTCCCAGGGTCAAACTTTCTCTTTGGTTGGAATCGACCTACGAAAAGAGTGTTTTTTCCCATGGCCAACTATATGTTGGTTTATCACGAGTTGGAAGTCCCGAGAAACAGTACATTTTGCTACCAAACAATAACAGGACGTCAAACATTGTCTACAGAGAATGTCTTAGCCAATAACATATTAAATACTTCTATCTCAGAGAAATTGCATTGCAATATAATGTATATTAATATGAAAAATTATAAAAAAGTAAAAAGATATCAAATAAAAATAGGAAAGAAATTTAAATTATAAATTATTTAATTAGTTATTAAATTATAATGTGCTTTTTTTAATGCTTTAGGAGAGTTACCCAACCTAATTAACGCCGGGTTAAGCAGTTTTTTTAATCTTAATTGCACCCGTGCCAAGTTGGGGCGGGTCGCTAGTCACTTGTATATTACAGATCATCATTATAATATGATGGAAAACCAACCATTAACGTTGATATTACCTTGGTTATTCGTAGTAGTTTGATCATTTACTAAATAATATTATTTTCTCTTTCAGAAAGGCGTTCACACAGTCATTTATCCACAGTTAGCAATGTTTCGCGAAGATGTGTTATTGCATATATAATGCCAACTAATAAATATTGTTCTGCCAACGTTGGTTGCCATTATTATAAATTAATTTTACACAATAACAAAAAAATTTAAAAGATATATTAACCCTATAATTAATCATCACACACCACTCCACATTGTGATATGAAACATCTATTGGCAGATATCGGATTTGAATCCACGATCCTTAGACCAACAGCTCGACAACTTATCCACTAGATTACTGCGAATTTCTGTCCTCTAGATTACTGTAACTTGTTATTTTGAGTGCAGGAATAGGCATGTGTCTCATTCCAGTTCGAATGTACAATGTTCGCCCAAAATATAAAATTCATGCCAATTACCAACTATGTATACCAATGTGCTTTCAACAATCAGCCACCCATGACCATTAAAATCTATTTGAAACAAAAATTATATGTATTAAAATCCTAACTGGTAATCAACGACGAACAATTAGCGATAATTTTTTGATCCCATACATAAAAATTGAGTATTTTTGGAAATATGTTAGTTACATAATATTGGCCAAACCGGCCAATGAACTAAAGAAAAATACTAATCATAAACTTTTTGGTTTCCAACATTATCCCAACAAAACATATTTAAAAAATGGCAACTTATGTGATAAACATTTGCACTTCATTAAATACAGGCAAGCGACAATGTTTTCATTAAGAATACCTATTCCTTAAATTTGGCCTAAACTTATGGTTATACAGTACATTGGCAGAACAATGTTTATTAGTTGACATTATGTATGCAAAAACACACCTTCGCAAAACATTGCTAACTGTGGATAAATGGCCGTGAATACCTTTCTGAAAGAGAAAGAATATTAATTAGCAAATGATTAAAATACTACAAATAACCAATGTAATACCAATGTTAGTTGATGGGTTTCTGTCATGTTAGATTAGTGATCTGTAATACATACACAATAAACCAACGTAAAGCCACCAAACAGTATTTTGGATTTTTGATTGATATGGCATATGTTTGAAAAAAAGAGAATTTAGAAAAGCATATATAAAACCATATATTTCATTGACACATTAAAATGGGTTGAGCAATTTATTTAAGTTGGCAGCCAATACAAAAATACACATTGGGCCAACGTTGCCTTGAGGGACCTTTTGACGCTGGGCCAACTTATATTTTCCAACGTTGGCCCAACACCAGAGCCAGACATTAAGCCAACATTGGACCAACAAACATTTATGTATGTTAACCAACTAGTTACCAACAATCAGCGAACCATGACGATCAAAATATTTTAAAAATTCAATTAGTTTATGTATTAAGCAACAAATTGTTTAAGAAAACACGGAAAATTATGTTTTCCTTTCATCCCAAACATTTTATGGAGCATTGTTGAAATTATGTTGGTTACACAACGATGGCCCAACTAACGAAAAATGACCAATTACCAACCATTTGGTTTTCAACATTGTTCCAACATAAAACCAACTGAACATATCTAATAGAAAAATGGTCAGTATCGTGAACAACATTTACATCTCATACAATACAGGAAATATCCCAGTTTATCTAAGAATAACTATTTCCTAAATTTGACATTAATGTGTTGATTGTACAGTGTTGGCCCAACATAAAAACTAATACTAATTACCAACTGTACATGTACCAACTCATTTCCAAAATTCTGCCAACATCGACCATCAAATTAAATTTGAAACAAAAACATTTATGTAATAAAACCCCTAAAGTTTAAGCAAACATAGAAAATTACGTTTATTTTTCTTTCCAAAAATGTTATTGAGCATTGTTCGAAATATGTTAGTTTTACAATGTTGGCCCAACTAAAAAAAATACCAATCGTCAATTGTTTGGTTTCGAACATTGTCCCAACATAAAACCAACTACATATATTTAAAAGAAAAATTGGCATTATTGTGAAAAACATTTTTACTTTATAACATGCATGAAAGGAACAGTGTTTTAGTTAATAATATCTGTTCCATAATTTTGCCACAAAATGTTGGTTTTACCATGTTAGCCCAACACATACACACACACACACACACACACACACACACACACACACACACACACATATATATATATATATATATATATATATATATATATATATATATATATATATATATATATATATATATATATATATATATATATACACACACACATTTTACAAACAGTATGTCAACCAATTTTTTGCCAACATTTAGCCAAACATTTCAAAGATTTCATTAATTGCTCTTGCAAAATGTTGTGACATTTTTTGATATAGTGAGGTGTTGTCTGTTTTTCTAAGGTATCTTATGAAAATTTTCGAGTAAAATTGTTTGGTTGACATATTACCTTGGGCCAATGTTGCATTAATATATGTTTTCTAACCCAACTTATTGCCAACCTTTTCAACCAAATCCAAACCGTTGGGCCTGCATATTTTGCTACTTGGAAAGTTTTGTTCAATTTTTTTTCTCTTAAGGATTCTTTGTCACATAAAGAAGGGAATTGTGCACATAAAGGCAATGTAATTGTGAATTAACATTTATATTGTTGAAGGCGTGTGTACGACTTTTCACTTCATAGCATGACTACTAGCCAGTGGTTGATACAACTTCTTGACTGTTATCATTTTTCCACTCTGCACCTGACGACGTGAGAGCCACTTGTAATGTAAAGCGTGTCTGAAGAGGAATTGTTGGTATTGGATGTCATTACTAAATTTAATTATTTTAGTTTATATCTCATGGTTATTCTAAAACTTACAAAAGAGTTTGTCTTGTTTTCTATGCTAGACTGCACAGTTTAAAAGAAATCAACGCATGCTTTTATCCCCCTCTTGAAAATGGTGTTGTTTGCTGTAATAACAAAAGATAACATTTTCCCTTATCATCAACTTATTTATTTCCGTCACAAATATACGATTGTCATTTCCCAAAGTGACATTTAAGTCATCAATGTGGTGGCAACCTCCTTTATTTTTGTGACCAATGTTTATGATGAAGACAATATATGCTCTAAATGTGCTTCTTTGTTTAGTTTCATGCTATCCATATGATCAAAATACCAAGTGAATAATTTCTTGTACTATTCCCAATGAACCAGTCAATCGTCTCTACAATACTTACGAAACACATTAGGGATATATGTCAAAAACAGTACCTACATTTCTATAAATTACTTGATAGATTTCCCTCTTTGGGTAACTACACTGACAGAATTGAAAGAAACTATTCTCGTGTAGCTTTCGTTGTCAGTTTACTGCACAATCAACAACACATATTTTTGTGGCATATTCTTTGGTCCTATAAGAGCATAAGTAAATTAATTTTAGTAATATTTTAATTATGATGCTTTTATAGCATCTTTAAACCATCTCATAGTCTTTAATATGCAATGCCATGTCGTCCTTCTCGTTTATATAAATATAAACTTTGTCGAAAATGCGAATAATTTTCTTAAAAATTAAACCAAATAATATCTCATTTTAGCATTATACACTACTCTGAGAAGTTTTAATGAATTACTTTTTCACTACCTAATAGCGTAGAAGTAATTTGAATTTCATGTCACTGTTTCATTTAAATTTAATATATTCTATTGTACATGGCATAATGTTGCTGTTTTACAAAAATGCGGCAGTTAACATAATAATATAACATTTTCGCCCTTCCTCAGCACTGGAAAGAAATCCTCGAAGTAACGTAATCTGATATGGAAAATATTAGCAGTATCAATTAAGCTTATTCGTGGAGCGATGTAATGTTGCTATACAGATGTTTACAAATAATCCGATGATATTGGTTCAAAATTACTATCAAATTTTATGCAGTTTTATTGTCTGTGTAGCATGCATATTTTAAATAAACGAATATGTGGCGCAGCTTGTGTGATTTCAGAATGCACACTTGTTTCGGCAGAGTTGAAGTGGGTTGTATCCCACTGTGATTTGCGTACTATCCATCCAGTTACATGCCATTAATAATAGGTCTCTTTTATTGTAAACGCATAGAGACAGCACAACTTTGACTAGGAAATTGTAATGAAAGAGTGATGCCAGTTGATGGCGGGATCTAACTCGGTGCTCGTTGTGTGTGTGTGTAGGACGTGAAGGAGTTGGAGAGTAAACTGCCCAACGTGCGAGTGTCAAGGCAAGTACCTGACACCAAGTTCAATCACCTCGACTTCATGTGGGCCATCGACATCAAGTCACTGCTCTACGACACAGTCATTGCTCAGATGAGAGCCAACTAGAACCTGGTCTGGTTTGCATAGCTCTGTGCAAAAATTCCATTATGTGTCATGTCAAACTACTCGTATTATAGTCAAAGCATCTGAAATAAAGGTTTTGCATACCAAATTCTTATGTTTTCCTACAGATTATTCAGAATAATGTGACCACTTTCAAATGTCCTGAGCTCGATCTGCTTTACATACCATTCTATTAATATTGCAGTGTGTGCCATTTGTCATGCCGCCGACCACTGAAGGCGAACGGTGGTAGAAGAAGACATTAGTTAAGGCAGTTTTACGAATCTCCGATAGATGTTAAAGGGGAAGGTAATACTGCCACCACCCAATTTTCTGAAAACATCAAGGGAATTGGGACCCTAATGCAGAGATGTTATAGCGTACTAGTGTTCAAGTTGCTCAAAGAAACGACGGACTAAGGCTCTCTTCGGAGACGTGGAGATTCGTAGAGGATATCAACCCAGGACCTCAACGTTGTCAAAATGAACCTAGTGAAAACTATGATCATCCTTGCTCCGAGGTTTAGTTGGGATCTTTGCGAATTTGTTCCCAACATGCTTACACTCATGAGTGAGCTCGATAAAGCTCGTAAGGAGATTCCCATTAGGAACCTCACCTTAGTCCCTAAGTAACCAGTCCCTAAGTAAGTCACCAGTCCCTATGTAACATTATTACACACTTATAAATATTTCCTTAAAATTACTGAAAATATGTGTTTTCGGAACACTAATTTCGTCCGATATACTACACTGTGTGCTCCTGGAATGGCTGGAATAGTTAGGCTGGCTTCCAGTAGCATCCAAACAGCTCCTTCATTATCTCTGGTCAGTCACTCTCATGGCAAACACACCTTACCACTAATAATAAGGCTTAATTTGAATGTGCTGGATAACTGGCGAAACTACCCACATGAAAAGTCATGTTACATCTTCTGCAATGTCCTCTGATGACAATATTAAATAGAAATCACAAAGGGGCAAGCTTTTGACCCCAAAACCTGGAAGAGACGAGTTGTTACATGAACTCGCCTCTTGCAAAAAGGGCAGTGTTTACTGTCTACCTTCCCCAGGATCTGAAGCTGGGGCTGAGAGGAATGATTTGGAGGAGCTACTTCCATGTTACATGCGATAAATATGAGTGTTGCTCAATAGATAGACTGCTTCAATTTCCGTTAACCCAACATGTCACTTAAAAACGCTTAAATTAAAATTCTTATATATGTAGCCTCCACCAACACATATATATGAATTGTCATATCTTACACATGTTTAGGGGGCAAATTGCTTAATCGTGAAAGAGGATGACGATGAAGGGCAAATTCCTCTCGCCACTATTTCCTGCTCATTACTCCTGTGAAAATGAAACAAATTATAGAAGGTGTCTGCCTTCTTCCCACAAGATGAACAGTATGTTTCTGATAAGTATCCTTTAAACTGGATGGTTTCTGGGGCAGTTTTCTCTGCAGCTGCCTCCATATCCGTCTAATTACCTATAAGGTTAAACATTTATGGTTTTAATGATAGGAGAATTAACTGTTAAGAATATTAGAATTTATAGCTCATGTGCTATTTTTTGTATCAAACTCACAATGTTGCTCTTGATTGAATTACACTACACTCAGTTAATCACAATTTAACCAGCTTAATTACGAGAGCCTCGCGCATTTAAATCCTACATGTCAAACCACATCATTGACAACAGCTACCATCTACAATGTCACCCCAAAATTTTAATGAAAGATACTCCTTGATCTATTATGCCGAGAAATCAGATCATTTGTCTAAGTTCATCTCGGATGTTGAAAGCCGCTACTCACGTCTGTCTTAAGTAAGGATGTTACGATAATTTCCACATTCCACAGGATCAGTAGAGGTCCTGTCCTAACCTTACGATGTAGTACATTCAGAAAGGCTAACACGACATACCTTCTCCTACCTTGTTCTTAGCAACAGTCCATCACGAACACGGGTGAAGTCCCTTTTTAATATAAAATCTTAAGAAGCATCCTTAGGGGACGCAGCTACGGAGCACGCAATGTGCTCCCATTCACTGCCCTGGAAGAAGTACCTCATCGCTCCGCCAGCATAGCTAATATCACCTCTACAGTCGGGCTCGGACGCGCACTGCTTTCTCCGCCAGCCACTCAGGACAGAGAGCCAATCAAGCTGCGGCTCCCAGCACCAGGGGAGGGACCGCTCTGGCTGTTCACTCTTCGAAATGCCCGCATGTTCAGTCTTACTAGAAATATAGTTCTTAATACAAAGTTCATAAACATTATCACAGGGTGGCTTAGAGACCTCAAATGACTTAATAAAATTCCAAACGGTATAAAATAAGACCTGTACAGACAAAGTAACCATTGCCTTTAAAGTCTTAACATACCATTTGTAATTTTGATTAAAATAGTTTAACGGAGAAGTCCGATATTACTTGTTGTTTACCACAAAGTAAATTATGAACTAGCGGAATTGAATCCGTCCGCAGCCCTCAGAAAAGGGAAGAGTTGCAACAAGGGACCTTCCTTGCCTTAATATCAGGTTTTAAATTTGGCCAATCGTTACAGGGAGAGGAAGGCCGCCGTCCTACAGCCCCCTTCCCAACGCAAACACCGTAGCCCAACATGGCTGGGTGCTTTGGTCGAAGGTTGTTTCACACAAAATTCGACTGTGTCAACTGTCTTTCGGTCTCAGAACTGAGTGGTAAGATGCTTAAGAAAAGAAAGTTCTTCCTGTCTCCATGGGTCACAGTGTTAATTTTTAAATGCTAGCTCTATCGAAGAGCCGTCGAATCCTCAACAGGGGCCACACCCTGGTGTCCTTTTATAGAGCCTCACACCAGAATATTAATCATCATTACCGTCAATCAAGAGGCAATCCACCACTGCCACACCACCTCCGTATTGAAGTGAGGTAGATATATAACCCCCCAGCATCAAGCTGGTACGATGAAAAGGGTACCCAACCAGTAATGTGTAATGTGCAAGCATCTTGGCATGCACGTTCACAGGTAAATCCTTTAGAAAAGTTGACAAGGTTCCAATTTCCCCAAAATTACAGTATTTTTCTCCCACCAGCAAACACGACATTTTTAATTAGCGATAGTAACCGATGACCCATTTTCTCTCTCAGCTTTGTTTTTCGAGGCTTCCGTTCGTAAAGTACATAACTTCTTACTCACAAGAACAACAAAATCGCAGAAAAAAATAACCCACGCGGAACATATAGCTGTTAATTTATTGAATCTACAATACAGCAGGTTTACAAATAATGCAAAACTTCAGGTGTGTCAGTGAACTGACACAGTATTCCTTACATTGAACATCCTAACACTAGACATTGGATAGTGCGTATAAGCATACTACAGTATAACAGGCACTCTTCATATACATCCATCGAATTACACACAGCAGCACTAAAAGCTCAATACTATAGTAAAGGGATGCGCTCCTATGTAACTTAATTTATCCAAGACTTAATTCAGAGAATTTGGAAGAAGTCTTTCAGAATATTTCTGTTTGTGCCCACCATCCATACGTATAGAAATTACATTCGTTAACCATATGTACGATGCATACATATGTTAGTTTATATATACAGTATTAAGTATCAGCCATTTGTCGTATGGCGGATGTCGGATGCTCGTTAAAATGTATAAATAAATATGAGTTTTTATATATTTTCGTTTCAGTATCATTTTAGACTTGGAACTGTAGAGACGTAAATTGCCAATGATGCACATGCTGTGTCGCTTCTGCGGTAAAGAATTCACAGCTTTGCGGAATTTACAGTGACATGAAATAATGACCTGCGGAATGAAATGTTCTAGTGTTACTTTTGAATGTCAATTCTGCCATAGACATTTTTTTCGTAGTGATGCGTTAAAGAAACATTCTAAAATTTGTAGCACTGGTTCTCTGCAAGTACAATCGGCTTTACCTGTTCCAGAAGATCGTAGTGGTAACATACGGATCGCCAAGCAAGATGTTACTCTACCCATACACATTCATGTTGAAGATGAAGGTATCTTCTGGGAATCGCCACACGGAAGCCTATTTCCGAATACAGTGCGCTGCATCATCGCGGGAGCATCGGGTTGTGACAAGACATGCATCTTACTGAGCCTGCTGGAAGAATAGAATGGCCTTTGGTGGGAATGTGTACTTATAATCCAAATCACTTCAGCAACCGAAATACCAGTGACTGGCTGTGGGTTGCGTGGGTTATTTTCCATGCAGCGATAACGAAGCCATCGTACCTCCGAGCTAAGCACTGCGAAACTCGATATTTGTCTTCAACGACATTGCCTGCGAGAAACAAACTTGCATTCAAGAATACTTTAGCATGGGTCGACACGCGAACGTTTTCTGTGTGTACCTCGGCCAGACTTTTCACGTATACCCAAACAACTCCTTCGCGACAATGCAAACATGTTGGCGCTGTTTGGCATGGACGATACGAATTTACGTCATGTTTACGATGATCATGTTAATACGGACATGCCTATATCAGACGGTCGTTTATGACTGTCTGCTACATAGGGGAAAGTACAGGGGTGGGTTCGACCAGTTGGATCCTGGGGGACGCTCGTTTGGCTCTCGCCCTATACATTCGAACGTATATACCTTGATCCAGGTAGGACGCAGCAACACGCCGTAGTCTTACAATCAATTCCCTCAGCACCCTCATCTGTACACACGATTTGACGAGAAAATTGCCCAGTATAAGAGAGTTGAAAACACATATCAGATTAAAGGCAAAAAAGTGTATTACACACACTCGGGAAAGGTTAGATACTTAACTATGATGAATCAAGCGAATAATTTTAAAAATTTCATGAAGAGATTGGGAAGGAGGATTAAAATTCACCTTATTAGCTTCCTCGGCTATTTTCTTAATAGACCCTAAGTCAGTCTCCTGATGGGTTTTCTCTGGGACTATTCAAATGGTATTTCAAGCTTACTCAACTTGGGAACATAAAACATATTCCTAGAAAAATTTATCACCGATCTACCTTCAACGTGAGAGAAAAGGGCGAAAGACCTACTGTCTGCCCTACAAGGAGGAGGAATTTGAAGTATTCCCGTACCTTTTAGCGTAGCTGCCTTTTGTGATCCCGTTCTCCAGGACCAGATCATCACATCATTTTCCTCGCTAACACTGTCTAACCAATGCATATTATTATTCAGTAAGTAGAACACAGGGGGGAAAGCAGCATGCACCACAACAAGGCAATTGTCATTATTCTCATTGCATTTAGGGTTACCGCAAAGAAGACGTTATTGCAATATTTCACTTAAGAGCTAAGTATGAGGAAATCCGGTCTACACAAGGCCTCGTCGTACTTGCGACCATTCCTAAGATCATCTGTTGACAAATCTGCGTAATGAAGTCTATCGCGAGAGACAGCGAGATAAGGACGAGCAGTTCTAATATAGAAAAAGTTAACACTATCTCTTCCCATAGTGGGCAATTCATGTGCTTTGTATAGGACGAAATCGTGTCCTGCAGATCGAAGGGGCAGCTCAATGTAAAGCCTGAGGGTCGGGCCAATCAAGGCAGCGTGCACCTTGGCTATCTGTAAATACTTGTACATGCCTTCTGTCCTAGTCCATCAGAAAATTAATTCTGGGCTTCAGTTCAATAGAACTCATGTAATTGGTCAATTCCGAAAGGGAAATGAAAAATGAAGATAGTTTTTAAGTGATGGTAACATCGAGAGCCTGGTCCCGCCGAGGATCGCTTCCAAGGTTCTCATCGATTCGCTAATAAGGCAGTAAACAGCACCTAACATATTTTTCAAGGTAACCAACTCCTTTTCGAATGAGGTGGGGGGAATGGTTCGGATCCTGTCCTATAGAATCGGTAGCAAGGGCCAACTTCCCGACAAGCAACCTAAGTCTATCTACAAAAACACTGGTGCAATTGATCAGTGAAGCCTGCTGTTATAACCCATGCATGTACAATTTCTCTATTCATTAGAGCCAATTTTTTTTACTTTCTGATTGATTTCATTCAGCTCCCTGATCGTGGCTGTGCCAAATAAAACTTTAAGAATGTCGCCGCCGAAGTCAATCAAACCTATTTTTATACGAATATCAGGCTCGAGAGTGTTAAGTATGATCTCAAGTTCCTGCCTGATCCTAACAGCCTGCATGTAAAGGATTTAAACCTCATCCTCTAATATAGTCCTAATTAACTTCGCGTGTTTCTTATTTTCAGCAACAATACCCTTAATATAGTACCGGCTTGGTTCCTATAAAGTGAGGTATTGAGTTCATTACCAATTCCCACCTGTCTTCACAAGAAAATTAATTCGCCCTTTCTCACGAATACCATACCCTTGTCCAGGTCCAGCGCATCGCCTTCGTGCAATGTTTGCACTGATTGCCATTTCACGACCGACACGCAGACGAACAGAATGCAAAGGCTCAGCCGGGACATCTTTCTCTCTATATATCTGAAAACAAACCACAAATTCGCCCTCTCATAGTGGGGAACTCTACTCTTTAAATAGCAAAACAGGTTAATTAGAAGTATGCGAGGAAATGCATTTGACGGTGTCTCAAGGGCGATATTAAATTCTATTCTCTCTATAAATTTTATCCTCCAAACATGAACAATACAGAAGAACCAGTTTATGTGAAACTTACAAGTCTTCAGCACAATATATTTACGTCGTAACAAACATGAAATTACCTACATGCCATGCGCAATACGTGCAGTCTAAAGTGGTAACATAGAGCTCATCCTGCATACCGTAGCAAAACATTGTATAGTGTACAGTACACAAAACAAAAAAAAACTTTCAGCAACATCCTTCTGCTAATACAAGTAAACGCAAGATCATTCCAATAACGCTAATAAGGGTGTATTTTCTCACTATTCCAAAGTAATTTTAACAAACACTTTCTTCTTAGTTCACATGGAGATTGCATACTTAAATCTATTACCCATAAGCAACATAATTAGTCCTGCCTTACTTACTGGTCTCAAATGTCTGCCAAACTTTAAATTAATAAAGTTATATGCAATCTCCTAAAATATTTCTTTCACGCAACCAACTTAACACAACAGCAGCTCACATCAATGGCAACAAGAGATTTAAAAACATTCGGAGAACACACACAATGGAACTATTATCAAAATATTTCTGTAACTCAATTTCTCCTAGACAGTTTATCCATACTAATTCTTTGGAAAAGAGCCGTAACTTCTGGAAACTTCTGTAAGGGCGAAGGTTTGCTATTCGGAGTGCGTTTGTGAACTGCATTTGATTCGCAATTAGCGCAAAAATCTGTAACATCTCTATAAATCCCATCTCAGAAAAACATAGATCTGATTAGTTCATAGTTCATATGTTCGTTTGACACCTTAGTGTCCTGCGAAAGGAAAATTATAGTAAGTGATCAAAACTTTGTATTGCATGGAGCCTGGTATTACTAACATATAATTACTGTTTTCCACGTTAAATTTATACAGCAAGCCCCCCCCTCTCTCTCTCTCTCCCTCCCTCTCCCCCTCCCCTCATGGGTTGACGAAGTAGCCGTTTTCTTCAACCTGTCTCCAGCTTTTTCTTTACAGCAGCGACGCGAGGGTCTCTAGTCTGTTCTAGTTCTCTATCCCACATAGGTTCGTACGGCGGGTTTATCACATTCAGTATAAAGTGGCAGCGTTATCATTGGTCTTTCCTGGCTTGTGAATAATGTCAAAATCGTAATCAGATAAAAGAAGAGACCATCTGGCTAACCTGGACATTGGCTCCTCCATTTTAAAAAGTCACCTTAAAGGCCTCTGTTCAGTAAGAACGGTGTACTTCCTAACATACAAATACTAACGCCATTTCTTTAGCGCAAATACTACCCAAAGATATTTTCTTTCAGTCGTGGAATAGTTTCTTCCTGCTTCATTAATTCGCCTTGAAATGAAATATATGTGCTGTTCAGAACCATTTATCCTTCGAGACAATACTGCGCCCATGGGTGAACCGGAACTATCACAAGTCACGTAAAAGGGAATAGAAAAATCAGGATACCTTAGAATGGGCTTATTGCACAAGGCTTCGCGCAGTTCAGAAAAGGCGGTTTCCCTCACATCATTCCATTCAAAATCGACATCTTTCTTGGTGAGTTCCGTCAGAGGTTGTGCAGTTTTGGAAAAATTCGGTATAAAACGACGGTAATCGCCAACTAAACCGATAAACTGGCGGATTTCTTTGACAGTTTGTGTTGTAGGACATTCCTTAATGACATCTACGTGGGCGAATTCCGTCCTCTAAAATCACATGTCCCAAATAGTTAACCGTGTTTAACATGAAGTTACACTTTTCTGGTTTTAACTTTAAATTAGCCGCTCTGAATCTGCCTAACTCTAGTTTCAAATTCTGGACGTGCTCCTCCTCGGTTTTTGAAAACACGATAATGTTTTTGAAAACACGATAATGTTATACAGGTAAACAAAACATACCAAACCTATCAAACTTGCCAATATGTCGTTCATTAGCTTTGCAAACATACTAAGCACATTTATCAAACCAAAGGGCATTCTCAAACAATGGCAGTGACCGTCCGGTGTTCAAAGCCCGGTTTTCTCTTGGTCCTCTGGGTTGACCTTAACCTATCAAACCCAGCTGATACAATTCATGGTTGTAAGGGGTGAATCAATCTTTTTGTTACTTGGTTCAATGCACGAAATTCATTAACTGGACTATTTTGATTCCGTTCGCAGTTTTCTGCACCACTAAAATCATGGGAGCGGACCACGGACTAGCTCCTTAAAGGTTTCATCCTGGCTTTGAGGTACTCTATAGGATCTCACGTAGAGAGGCTTCGCGTCTCATGTTTCAATACTGTGAGATATCCTATCTGTACAACCCAGCTTCTGGCCCTTCCTTAAAAATACTTCTGAAATGTCCTCAAAGGCAAAAAGGAGTGTTTCCTTCTGTGTCCGAACCAAGTGTCCTAAATCTAATAATTGACTTATATATTTAATATATCCTCAGGGACGAAATCAAAATAACTTAATTTTCTATCATAACTATTTTCGCCAATCTGAGAGTCCAAGGCTTCTGCTATATACTCAATGTTCTCTGAATTCACTTTATTTTCAGCATCACACAAAATGTTAAAAACGTAAAATATTTCCTCACTTATAGCAGAACCAGTCTTTTGGTTGAAAATCCCTAAGGGACTGGCCGACACCACTTTTTCTCCACGGTGCACTCTTACAACATCGCTGGAGGTGTTCCTCAATACTACGGGTCCTTTGTAGTCATTCATAACGGTGGAGGCACAAAGTTCTAAGTCGATGTTTACATAAGTAGGCACAAGGGAAACAACTACTTCACAAAGAGGTGGTACGAGTGTCAACTTATCACCTTCCTTCTCCACGGGCGAGCACTGGTACATGGGGTTTCTATTACTACCAACAGAGCTAGGTTCATTTAGCCGAACTCCTTCATCATAATTTCTAATGTGTGCCGCCGCACCGGGCGACCCCGCACAACGACCCTTTATACCCGAGTCTACATTCTTCATCACACACGGGGTTCCATTTTCTCCTGTCGTGGATTCACAAAAACTTTTACGCAGGCCACATTCCTTCCCCGATGTAAAATCTCCATTTAAAAAGGGGGGGGGGGCGGACGATACACAATAATTAGCATAAAATTTGCCGCACCTTAAAACTTCACTAAAAGGAGATATATTGTCCTCACGACACAGCTCTACCAGACCTGAAACGCCATTGACAGTATCGGGTGTCGAACCAAGCCCTATAAAACATTGAGGTGCGCCATCGTTAAACTTCACGCTTCTGGAAGCTTTAAAAGACCGGGAAACATGAACGTTCTCCCCCTCGTTGGACTGTGGGATAGTTTCACAATAGGACAAAGTCTGATACGAGGCGTCAGATTTTACTGAAAACGCTCTCTGTGTCCTCCTTCTCCGTTTACGTAGCTTAGGGGAACCATCACTTACAGAGGAAGTTAAACTTTCTAGGTTGCACGTCAAAACCTTCAACTTCGCCAGGATAAGCTCCCACAAAACGACATTCGGTTGTCCCACACCAATTCTATCAGAAACCTTATAATCCCTAACTCCCAACCCCGTGTCCACACATTCCATGCATTCTTCGCCACCAGCTGCTGCCTCCCTTCTGGATACGCCTATGGCCGCTAATCCCTTGCCGTTTCTTCCGCCGCCGCAGGCAGCGTGGCAATCCTTTCCGAGCGTGTGACTCACCTGCCAGACATCTGCCTTGCTGCCGCATGCTATTAGCCAATTCTTACCGCACGCTGCTTCATTATCGCACACCTTTTTCATCACGACCACACCTATGCCCTCTTACCAACGTTGCACCAACACACAGCCATGTTGGAATTGAGTGTAGAGTAAATTAGACCTTGCCGTACTGGAGCCTACCTTTTCTAACAAAGCTACATTTTCCCAGCCCTCGGGTGATATGACGCCCGTGTTTCCTACCACGAACTTTTCTCTCAACTGAAAACTACAGTTTCCTATTTTTAAGACACTTTTAACTTCACAAATATCACATTCAAAAGAGCACAAAAAATCTAAACTCAGTAGGCCATCAGCATTGAATTGCATTTCATTGTTACAAATCACACACTCTTGTTCGCTCGCAAATCATTTCGCCTTTGGTGATGTCTACAATGGCTGAACCATTCAGACCCAACTTACTGTCTGTACTAGTGTACAGTTCTACATTTCGCCTTTGGTGATGTCTACAATGGCTGAACCATTCAGACCCAACTTACTGTCTGTACTAGTGTACAGTTCTACATTTCGCCCTGAACCTTGAAATCGGGTCCCCCGTCTAAAACAGTGTTCTTTCTAAATGGTTACTGAAGCACCCGTATCTACTATAAGTCTACATTTATTGCTCTGTATGCATACATCTAAAAATAAGCCCAAGTGTATCTGAAGGGTGCGTACTGGCACGCCGACTTTGGTCAGGGCATGTAATATAATTTCATTTCTGATTTTAACCAAATTTTGTTTCTGACTTGGGTAGGTGCTAGGCTTACTTAATGTTATGGTAATTTGGATTAACAAGTTCGAGTTATTTTATATCCGAATATAACAAAGATTTAGTTTTTTTATATTCCTGTTTACAGTAATTAAAATAATGCTATTTTTGGACGGCCGAGATCGGTTCCCAGGGGACACACTTCATAGTAAAAAAAAAAATCTAGGAAATGCCTTTAATACATTAACTTACTATCACTGTCTATCTTATTACCTGATTACCGTGTATAATTCTCAACTTACGTGTTATATGATCGATGTCAACGGTCGAAGGTAGAGAACTGTGGAGAATGCAGTTACATGATTTAACCGTGTAATCAACATAATCGTGAAAATCCTTACTTGCATAAACATACAATGAATATTTACTAGTTATAGACGTACACACAGGAATAATTAACCACTAAACATTCACGAAAGTAATGTATCCTCTCAGCAAAACAGCCAAAATCAACTGTCAAATACCTTTACATTTGTTCAGAATTTACAAATAGTATTATTATTTATTATTATAAGTAAGGTATTACACTTACACTATGCTAGCATTCACAATACACACTTATTAAGTATGCACATTATATGTAGAGAGACATACGTTCTTTCCCGAGGAACTACAGCTCACCGTAATCATATTTTCAGAGGATATTTTCAAGCGAAAACAATTCCTGCTTTATTACTATCAGGTCAACAAACCCTAACAGAAAAAAAATGTGTATGCGGTTTCAACATATACCAACAACCAGAGACAGAATATGTCAATGAATTACTCTGATAAACCATTTCATCGTGTAATAGCAAAACACACACAAATTAACCCCAACAACAAACAAGACTACAAGGTCGAACACAATTAAAAACCTTTCATAAGCATTCTAACACGTAATTTCCCATATACCAAAGCAAAAAATATTCGAATTCATAACTTAGGCATTGTATCCGAAATCCAACACAATAGTAAAAAAATTTAGGCCTTATGCCTATCCGAACAAGGTCAATAATGCCTTAATACATTTGTAAGCATATTAACTCTTGATTTCCCATATACCAAAGCTACAGTCATCAAATTCATAACACACACATACACTCACACATCTCATTTGCACATACCATACCAAGCAATTGCAAAACCATATATCGTCAAATTTTACAAGCAAAACTAAATTCTTGAAATCAATATTAAAATATCATACAACTTAAATGAGCAAAACATATAAAAAACAGTCACGATCATAATATTGAACCACTTCCAACTATATTACTATCAACATAACACACAACTTGCAAAACCCCTATCATCAATCAACACAAGCAAATCTAAATACTTAACAACTTATTAAAAACTGTCATGAATGACCAAATGAACAAATCTCCATCATCTGTCTTCCAATACACATTATCACACGAATATAATTTTAGTATGATTATATACAAAAAGAAAAAAGTATTACAAAGATTCCGTTAATCCAATTTACTGTATAACATCAATTATAGCCAAATTAAGATCCAACTAAAACACTCATCACAGTCAAATCGTGATATGCCATACTGCACACAGCTATCAAAACATGTTTTTAATGCGACGCGTTCATCCCAATGAAATGGCAAAGAGGCATAACACTGCCCAAAATTCCAGCAGAACAATTATGTATTTTGAAAACTTTCTCAATTCAAACTTCAAAGGAGCGTAAACCTGCTATCGTGTTCAAAACAATCTACAATTACTTAAAAGAGGAACACTGAACTTGGATTGTTTTTTTACTTATTCCAAACTGTGTGGTTCACATTTCCAGCACACAAAATAACGCATAATATTTTTGTACTACAATTTCTCACATTACTACAACTTCCAATATAGATGCACCACGTGGAAAATTTTATACCATCAAGCTTTAATATGTTCTATTTTTAAAGTTACTGTAGTCACGAATTCAGTTTTCGGTGCGCCAGTGCATGTGCTCAACTTTAAATTCAATTAATTCTATTTTTAAGATGTCTTACATGGACAAACGTGAGAATAATAACTTTCAATATAAATGCACATGACACATGGCTAATTTTAATAACATCAAACTTTACTAATGTCAAATATATCTATATGTATGCCAGTGCATATGGCAACCTTAAAATTCTTTAAATACGCCGTCCAACCCATATACCTTGACAAAATTAACTGCCGTATAGATATAAAACATGAAATTATCATTTTCACCTAAATAGCTTCACATTATACTAGAATAAAGTCCATGAAGGACACAAATGAACCATAAAACGTCAAACATAGACCCAATCTAGAACAACTGGGGTAAATCATTTTTTCCTTTACATGATTTCATTTCTCAAATTATTTTCGGCAAATACAAAAAATTCACAAATTTAAAAAATGCCGATTTGTTGGCAATGCATGATTTCGTCTCACTTGCACCTTGATCTAAGCGCTTACAACAGCAAGTTTATTTTATTTTTCAAACCGGATGGTCCACGATTCTATTTAATTACAACATTAACTGGTTCAAATTCTTAGCTTCTAGTCGGAGACCCAAGGCTGTCCATGTCTGATCTGCCGGCTCCATCTCCAGACTATTTATACAGAGAAGCCTTTCAATAACCTCTATAAAGGTATGGCGAAATGCTTTTCTAATCAGGGACCGTGGAAGGCTCCACCAGATTTTAATTTTTTAAACACAACTGTCACATGGCGAAAATGGCGTTACATGGCGCATGCTCTATGCTAGCCATGTTGGGTTTTCTCCAGTAACAAGAAACGTTTCTACACAGAGTCAGCGATAGACATGAACAATAGGTTAGTCGTATTATAACATCAAAGTGTTCGTAGCTTAGTATTATACATCAATGTTTTCACACACACGTGTTTTAAATTTCAAGAACGGTAAATATTATTACGGTCATTATACAGGTTCCTTAGTCAAACAGGTACGTGATATTGGGGGAGGGGGGGGGGATAGTAGATAATTGAAACACACGTTTCAATGACATAAAAATTCCACAGTCAAAGAATGTTTGTTAAGATCTGCTCTTTTTGAAAGTTAATTCAATCTTTCTGGAATACTTTGATCCTATCTGTATAACAAGTATTTACACAATTAAACCTTCTTTCATCTCACAAAAAGGTTAAGTTTTGTTTACATTTAATTATATTTATCTACTGCGGAAAACATAAAAATCCTGCATACATAGTGATTCGGTCAATACTTCAACCTAATGCAGGTCTGAATATATATATATATATATATATATATATATATATATATATATATATATATATATATATATATATATATATATATATATATATATATATATACACACACACACACTAACACATTCTTTGTTTCAAATCGCTACGAGGTAAACACACGTATATGAATTACTATGTACAATATTTATTTAAACCCACTCATCTTAAAAATTAAATATGAAATAATTCTTCAAAATTAACATCCTTTATATCTATAATTACGTTATAGACTTCCTCATTTAATATAGTGTAATGACACACCTGCTAAGTACTCATTATGCAACAAAAAACTACCTTATATAATGCAAGTCAATGCACTACCTAACATATACTATCAGAGCCAAAAATATTTTAATCTTTTTTAATTATTTTAGGAAGACTGTTTTGTGAATGGCTAACAAATTCTCGCAAGCTTCCGAAGAATAGTATGATTAATTATTATCTATGCAGCATATTATCAATTATCAAGTGTAAAAGAGGTATATTCGCTTAACAAAAACACATATTTAGAAAGATTATTTACATATAAGTAGCGTATACGTAGTGACTCAAGAATCATACAAGATAAGAAGATATTTCTTTTAAACACGTACCAAGTAAATTCACCAAAGTTTTGGTGTAATGAATATCCAACTGCATGTAGTAAGAATGTAACGAGATGAATCCAAATACCCACCGAAAAATGGAAAACAACAAACAAGAAAGGAATATAACTACAGGTTTGAGAACATACTCATTGCTTCATTGCAAGTCAAGCCCACTTTTTAGTACAAGTATTTACATATTGAATAACTAACATGTTTAATTTCTCTCTAAGTATACAACTTACAATAACCGAAACTAACATCCGACTAACATTTGCGTGATGATATCCATAACTTACACATGACAACTTGCAACGCAGTTCACAACAAACACCTAAACAATACGCCTTTCCATTAACTTTCTCTCTCTATATTCAACTCCAGTACAGCATTCATTACCTCTCTATACCAATATATCACAGCTCATCGACAACAAAGAACCACATATACTAATCCCCACAGGCCTCCATCAGTCGAACATCATCTCTGAAAGGAGAACATCTTTCTCGCAGAAAATGAAAGTGAGTATTCTACTTAAGAAGGCATCACAACCAGCATAACATATATAATTAAAGCATACTGTTATAAAAATCATTTTCAAAAATTCATATACTTTAGAAATGACACATTCAACACAATCATGAAATAAATTACTACTCTACAGATCAATTCTCAATCCTCTATCCTCAATCCTCAGTTCTATAACCCCAATTATCAATCACAAAAATTATTCCTTATTACTCAAAAATTGATTCATGTTCCTCGAAAATAATTCCTTATTCCTCATAAATCGTTCCCTATTCCTTAAAAATCATTCCTCAAACCTCAACCCTAAAAAATTGCTTCATATTCCTCACAAATAATTCCTCATTTCTAAAATAATTCCTCAGTCATCAATCCTCAATGCTCAAAACTCATTCCTTATTCCTCAATCATCAATCCTCACTCCTCAAAAATTATTCCATATTCCTCAAAAATCGTTCCTTACTTCTCAAAAATCATTTCTCAAGCATTAATTTTCAAAAATTGTTTTTTATTACTCAATAATCATTCGTCAATCCTTAATCATCAGTCTTAAAAAAGTTCCATATTCCTAAAAAATTGTTCCTTTTTCCTCAAAAATCATTCCTCAATCCTCAAAAATTGTTCCATGTTACTCAAAACTCATTTCTTATTTCTCAAAGTAATTCCTCAATCCTCAATCCTCAATCTTAAAAAATTTGTTCCATGGCTCAAAAATTGTTCCTTATTCCTAAAAAAAATCATTCCTCGAGCATCAATCCTCAATTCTGAAAAATAATTTCCATTTTTTTCAAAAATCATTTTTAAACCCTAATTCTCAATCCTCCAAAACCATGCCTTATTTCACGAAAATCATTCCTCAATTATCAATCCTCAATCATTAAAAATCGTTCCTTATTCCCCAAAAAATCGTTCTTTTTCTTCAAAGTACATATCTAACAAGCTATCGCAATACTGCAAAACATAGATAGATCTTTTTAAACACACACACAGAATAACACAAATGCACACACAAAGAATACAAAATATTACTATTGGCAAACCCACTCCACCCAAGACTTGCTCTTAACAACCTTATTGACCCTAAATTAACCTAAATTGTTCTAAAATAACCCAAATTAAACCAAAATGACAAAATCTACTCCAAAACGCACACAAACCCATGCACACACACCTGTACACATACACACCTATACACACATGCACAGAATGAAGTAAACACCTAAAACCTACATTACTTGATACCACTAGCGTTTAGCTAAATGCTGTATCCATTTACTTTTTTCGTGATCGTAGTAACACAACGAAGAAAATATAAAATTTAGAAACAATTTCAGGATAATTAATCAAATCAATCAGAGACAAAATCAATTTTTTTTTTTTTATATTTACGCAAAACTCTTTAAAAATCATATCCATATACAGTTTACACGCGAGAAATAAACTATGTTTATATATTGATCGGATACCCTGCAAAGACAAATACTAGTATTGGGAAGGACATAGGTTTAGACATTTTGTCAACCTTTACCTATACACACACATCATATTCCGTTTAGTATAGAACATTTTCTATAATAAATACTTATGTTAGATTCATCGCAGCTCCTACACAATATTCACTTATAAATTCAACTTTAAAATCCACATTAAATTGTAATTGTCTGGTACAATCATTAATTTCTCAAATTTATATTTATAATAATTTATTTTATATCACGCACCCCATTTTGTCAAAGGTTCAGTTACAGAAACAGAGAGCTCACCATATCACCAATGCACACACAACAATATTTACCAATCTTTCCCTTATTCCGTAACAATCCTTACCAATCTTCACCAATCTTTAACAATCTTCCCATTAATCCATAGAAATATTTACAAATCCTCACCAATCTCAACCAATTGTCTATAAGATATATAAATATGTAATTATCTGTATATAATTATATATATAATTAGCTATAAGATAGACTATATATCTATACATATATTATCTATATATAATTATCGCTATAAATAATTATCTATATTATAGGAGTAAACATAAAATGTGGTTTCTTCTGGATGAATGTGTCTTTGGGTTTTCTCAGAGTGCTCCAAATCGCGAAGTTCTTATGATATTTTCTGCGAAATTAAAATGTTGATGTAAATTATATTTCTGTTGTTAAAACAGTATATTTTGTACATAAAGATAAGATCCCAAGATGTCAACCAAGGAAAAGGTTAACACTTTTCATTATAATAAAACATTCAATGCAATTTTCAGTTTTGTTGAGTGATTTAAGATGGTAGATTTACCCTCTGGTTCCCCGTATGGGAACGTGGGTTCGAGTCCTACACCTGCCAAATAACCGTTAGGACATATATTGAGATTTTTGAGATTGTGTTATTCGCTTTTCGTAAGTTGTTCAACTAAAATCTCTCTTTCTCTGACTGAGTTTCAGGGATACTTAAACTAATTGTTCTGTTGTGAAAACAGTATATAAGCGTGCATTCGGTATGAATGTTTTCCCTTATTCGACAGTTGTGATGGAAGGTAGATCGTCACAAGTGGACTCATTTAATGATAGTATAAGCTTTTGTAATAGAAAAATGGTGACAATGGATGAAGACTTACCATCTGTAACACCTTCAGCAATGGTTTGTGAAGATTTTCCAGCAGCAGTGCAGAATTGGTATTGGTGTTGTGTAAATACATTGAGTCAAAGTTGTCATGTTGTCACGTTGTCATGAACATATTCTTTGCTTGTTCAGTCCAACATATAAAGCATTCCACTGTGATAATTGTGATGCTGTATATGTGAATAAGCGTACCTTGACTTCTCGCAATACGATTTGTACTATACATTTCAAGCAAAGCATAAATACCGGAGTATATGTTTGAGAGTATGAAAGTAATAATATGTATTTTTCTATAAGTGTGTGAAATAAAGATAAAGTGTATTTATTCATTTTATGCTTTCCAACTTTTAACTGTTGTTGTGAGCATTCGCCTATAAAAGTTAAGAGAATGATAATAAAGACAGCAATATAAAAAAGCTTGGATAGTTAAATGAATACACAATCATTCTACTGTATACAATTTTTTGGAGACAGTAGGAGAATAGCTTTTCTTATAGGTATGGATAGAGAGTGTCTAAAAACCCTTGGATTGGTAAATATTGCTTAAGATCTATGGAAAGATTAAATAAGAAATGTAAGGATTGATGGAAAGATTTTGTAAAGATTTGTAAAGATTGGTAAAGATTAATGGAAAGATTGTTAAAGATTGGTAAAGATTTGCAATGATTGATGGAAAGATTGGTAAAGCTTGGTAAAGTGTGGTAAAGATTTGAAGGATTGATAGAAAGATTGTTTAAGATTTGTAAAGATTTGTAAGGATTGATGGAAAGATTGTTAAAGATTGGTAAATAATGGTGAAGATTGGTAAGGATTCGATGAAAAGATTGGTGAACATCAGTGAAGATTGGTAGAGATTTGTAAGGATTGATGGAAAGATTGGTAAAGATTTGTAAGGTCTGATGGAAAGATTGTTAAAGATTGGTAAGGATTGATGGAAAGATTGGTAAAGATTGTTGTGTGTGGATTTGTGATACGGTGAGCTCTCTGTATCTGTAAATGAACATTTGACAAAATGTTGTGCATGAAATAAAAGAAAATGTTATAAATATAAGTTTGAAAATAAATGATGTACCAAACGATTACATTGTAATTTGAATTTCAAAGTTAAATTTGTAAGAGAAAATTGTGTAGGAAGGAGATTAGATGAGTCTAACATAAGTATTTTTTATAGAAAAGGTTCTCTACTAAATGGAATATCATGTGTGTGTATATAGGTATGGGTTGGCAAAATGTTCTAACCTATGCCCTTCCCAATACCAGTATTTGTCTTCGCAGGGTATAAACATTGTATATTTCTTCTATGTGAACTCTATATGTATATGGTTTTAAAGAGTTTTGCATAAATATTTTTTAAAAAGTAATGAATTTTGTATCTGATTGATATAATTTATTATCCTGGAATGGTTTTTGAATTTGATATTTTCTTCCTTTTATGCTGCTATGTTCATTAAAAGTGGAAATGGATGTAGCATTTACCTAAACACTAGTAGTATCAAGAAATGCAGGTTTTAGATAGTTACTTCATTCTGTGAATGTGTGTATAGAGTGCGTGTGTGCGCGCATGAGTTTGTGTGTGTTTTTGAGTAGATTTTGTCATTTTTAGTTAATTTTGTGTTAATTTCGGTTATTTTGGAACAATTTGGGTTAATTTTGGGTCAATCTGGTTCACTAGGAGCAAGTTTTGGGTGGAGTGGGTTTATCAATTGTAATATTTTAGGTTATTTCTGTGTGCTGTGATGATCGAGCGGTCTATGGCTGAGTACACACACTCAATAAGAAATAATCTAAGTCAATTTAACACATTTAAGAGAATCAAGCACTGAAATGGTTACACTTATAATTATACATCTACTTACTTGGCGATGTGGCAGAAGACGACATGGGAATTGTTAATATAAAACATAATATAAGTTCGATTTGAAGCAATGACATGATATAACCACAGTGATGAAGGATAGTGGAGTCTCAGTGTAGCTCAGGCGAGTAGTTCCAGGCAGTGATGTGCAGTCTCTGGCGTCCTCTGCTGAAGTCCGGCATCCTCAGGCCGTGCATGGCATAATAAAGCATAATGAGTCTAGTGGGGAGAAGTCTCTCTCCACCAAGAATTGCGCATGAGCAGTCTCCCACCAATGAGAAGCCAGGGCGAGAAGAGTCGCCAACCAATGAGAGAGCAAGGTTAGGGAGTCAGCTAATGAACTGGAACTTTGCACACGGCCCCAAAGTGTGGTATCGAAATCATGTGACGGGAAAATAGCGCGTGATATAGCGTGTAATTCAGGAGTCATGGTGACTAAAATATCGTGAAAAACAGGACGTATTTTCCGTCGAAAGTGGTTAACAATCGCAGTCACGTGGTGCTGAAATAACCGTAGGTAGTATTATAACGTATACAGATTCCTGTCGCAGGCACCACAGAACCTGATAAGTTGCGAAAATACTTCATTAAAATGTTTTCTCTCTGAAATGGAAAACTGGTGGAGTACCCGCAGCACTACATCACTCCCTCTTTTCGAAAAGTATTGTTCGGGCTGAGCAAAACTTTAGAAATATATGTGGCAGAGGCTATATGTGAGTTGGTCATCAGAGTGAAGCTGGTTGAAGTATAGAGTCTGGGAGTGCAACTGCTTTATCTGTATACTCGCCAGCAACGGAAAATAAGGTTTCTGGACGACCAACTAACAGCGATCTTGACACAGGAGTCTTCTTTTTTGAAGCTTTATGAAATTGCTTCCATACTCGCGCTCAACTGAATCATAAAAGTTAATAAAAGGGAATGAGTGAATTCACTATTCTAACAAATAACTTTAAAATTAACTGAACTCAAAATGGGACGTACCATGTCACCTTCCTCATTATTTAAGTTCGCCTCTGTAATTTTCCAAAGTGCATCTGAAACAAATCTCATATACAATACACATATTGGATAAACACTAAATATCAACACTTGATAAAAATATTTGTTACAGCTCTGTCTTGCATACCAAGACTACTACTTTTCGTTCAATAGTTCAATCATAATTTTATTTGTAATGTTCATGGAGTAATTGAACAAATAAATATTATTTTGTTGAATATATATGTTCATAACACAACATATCTTATGTTCATTGATTTAACTTAAATGTCTCTTGTTTTCATTTAGCAGATTTACCAAAACAAAATGTTTTCATACTTGAGTTAAGTTATCTTGATAATAGAAAAAGAAAAGAAATATCAATCATTACATACAATCAAACAATTGAATAAACACATTGGGACATTTTATGTTTGTTGCTCTCTGGAATATCAGATTCCTAGTGTAATATTACTTGCTGTAATTAAACATTACGCGCACAATTCTCTGCTTTTCACTGACTCTACTTAAATTTTGCCTTTGGGCATCAACACTCGATCACTTCGACGTATCATGGAATTCTTAAAGCAAGTAGTGGCTGTCATCCTCGATGTCGGCCGCGGGGCTGGAACTGTGCTTGAAACAGCACACATCTCCATGGCATCTGCTTGATCCTGGGGAAGTTGGGCAGGCTCTGTGGTCTCAGCTACCTTCCGACATAGGAGGCAGGCGCGTGAACACCTGGTCAGTGTCTCACACAAGTGCCGTTTCAGGAACCAGAAGACGAGTACCAGACATTCCATCATAACGAACCCCACCAAGTAGTGACTGTGACATTCGATATGTTGACTCAGAACCTTTCTATGTTTTAAATCATGAGTGTCCGACATGCGATGATTCAACTCTACATCTTCTTCTGTATTTAACTCTGACAGACTAATATTGAAATTGGTTTTCATGGATGCAACGAACACTTGTTCACTTTTTGTTATTAAGGACTGAACTGGAGAGAACTTAACGTCATTAACGTTGTATTTGAAATGTGTTACTTTATTACTGTGTGGTAAGTGGTAACAACTGAATTCTCTCAATTATCAGACAACTGCTTACCTGGGACATGACTCCCTGCGCCGAGATCCACTCTTCCACCATGCGTGCTTCACTCTTTTCATAAGGACACATTTTAGTAACTTTTCTTTTTCCCAGTACTGATTAAATCCAACTATCACCATCTACTGATCTAATAAACATTGGTACGAATGAGTTACCTAAACCTTTTCTTTTACACATCTTATAATTGTAACCAGGTTGTGACACTAAATAATTTTCTAGAAATTCGGAACTTTTATGGAAAATGCCGGGACATTAGCTGAACAAACTATATTATTCCCGCCTTTACATTGGATCATTTCTGCTTCAGAAATTAACACATAAAACTGCCCGTTCTCTGACAGCGCGATATAAGACGCATCTGGCACTATCTAAACGCATCTCTCTAAATTTCTCTCAAACACAGGAAAAGGGTGAGCTCTATAGATTGTGAAATACCTATTCGCGGATCTCAAAGGAAACTCAATTATCAACTGTATACTCTCAATTGTAGCAAGTGCATGTACCGTCGTTACTTCATAGTAATTGCAAACTTGATCTAAATCAGTTCCTGCTATTAGAGTCTTGTCTACGGGCAATTTAAGAGCAATACCTCTAATAATTTCTGACAAATTTCCTGGAGTCTATAACGAAGTTGGTAACCTATCAGTTGCTATGATATCCAATGCCACTTTAATTTTTGTTACCTCTTGTTTATAAGACTGAAAAGTTAATTCTAATTCTCTCATCAAACAGCTGCATTTAAGTGCTTCCCCTGAATTGCGAATTGTTATTCTGTAATTTCTTTCAATCATTGAGGCTGTGAAAGTATTCCAAACAGTCATGCGGTTCAAAGTTTTTATTACTTTCGCTAACTCTTTTGCTAAAATGCCTACGTCCTTCGAGTTTTTCTCTGCTCTAGCATTCATCCCTTTCACGTTAGTTAATTGTTTCTCTACTATATGAATCAATTTTTCTTGTCTCGTCCCCAACTCATTAGTGACTTGGTGAATACGGACATAATCATCATTTGTATGTGTACTAAATAAAAATGTCAGAATATTACCACCAGAATCTATCACACATATCTTTTCGCGAGACGATTTCCTGGGCAATATCAAACTTAATTCATTTACTTCCTCTAATTCTGCAATTAGTCTATTAAGAACATCTATCTCTGAACGTTGTTTTTCGATCTGTTGGTTTCCAGAAAACTTCATCCCTTTAATTATGTTCAGTTGGTTCCTAAATTTCTGATTAATATTCTCCAATTTTCTTATGGGTATGTCTAGAACTATTGTCCATCTGTCTCCTGTTAATACGACGTGCATTTCTTGGACCAGAATCACGCCAGCACCTATGGTGTGATCTGCAGTGAAACCAATTTCCCTATTATTTAGTTTTTCGTATTGAACTCGTAATTATCATTAAATTCCAGGTTTTCCTATACCTTGTGGCTACGCATCACTTATTTCTGCTTGTTCCTCCTCCACTGAAGGGTTTCTTACATTTGAACGCAAATTATACCTGACATTAGGTTCACCTATTTTCTCACGAATTTTCCCTTTTAAATAACGCGACGGTTCCCAAACGTCATCAGTTTCTACATTATCACAATACTCACTATCATCGAGGGTGTTGTCGTCCCTAGAGTATTCAACACATATTTCGTTTACTTCACCTATTTCTGCTAACTCTGTTGTGTCTGCTAAAATTGGGCGTCACGCCCAATATTTTCTTCACTTAATACTTTATCACTTTCACTATCGCAAAATTTCTCAACTGTTTCTACGTCAACAATAATCCGCGGGGAATTTTCCCTACACGTTGTGTCTCGGCTTAGACACGAGCTCCTTGGCTCTATAGAATTTTTAGACAACTTTAATCTATGCACAATAACTTTTCTCTTGGCTAATAAAACTTCAAATGTGACAGCTAAATTTTCTCAAAACTTTATGAGGTACTGACCAAAACTTATGAAACTTAGAACCTCAACCTTTCTTAACACTTGGCGTGTGTAGATACACATAATCACCTACCTCAATATCTGGTGATTTTGACTTCTTGTCATAGTACTCTTTTTGTCTCTCAAAAGCTACTTTATTCCTTTCGCTAACTACTTCATGTGCTTCTTTTAACTTATTACTCAAAATTTCTACATGTTCCTTGGCTGCCATACCTCCATCTGACACATTAGGCTGACTACTGAATTCACCTAAAGGGGGTAGCCTAACTTCTTTCCCATACAACAAATAATGTGGGCTCTAACCCTTAACTGAGTGTGAGACCATCCTATATGCGAGCACTGCATATGGCAAATATTCTTCCCAATTACTACCGTATTCATGTACGTAATGACATATCATGTCCGCTAGGGTTCGATGAAGTCTCTCAACACGTCCGTTACATTGTGGTCTGAAAGGGGTCGTCTGTAATTTCATAAAATTTTTACACTTTGCACGTCTCTAACATCAACCTAGACACAAAATTTCTCCCTTGATCTGTCAGCAGGCTTTGAGGACAACCAAGCCTTAAAATAATCTGCTGTACAAAATACTTCGCTACTGTTTCTGCAGCTTGTTTGGGAATTGGTATCGCTTCACAGTACCTTGTGAAATAATCATTAAATGTCAACACACATTTATTCCCCTTCTCACTCATCGGTAAGGGACTTAAAATATCTAGAGATACCAAGTGAAATGGACAATTTACTTGCGGTAAAGAACCTGAGAGTGCTTTCGTCATTTTCGTACTATTTCTCCTAAGACAATCATCGCACCTCACAATACGTTCATCTACATCTTCAATGTTGGCCACTAGTACAAAGATTTAAGGAGGTTCTGAGTTCGCTTCACGCCTTGATGAGCAGAAAATGGAGTGACATGGTGATGACAAATTACTCTGGTCACGAGCGACTTTGGAACAACTTCAAAAATTTTATCTTCGTCTCTTCGCCTTCCCTATCAATAAAGAAATTTCCCTTATCTGCCTTACTAATTATACTTTGACATGTTTCGTCTTCCCTGTGTTCTTTCTTAATTATTTCTCTATTTAAATCTTCTGAATTTATTGCATTTACCCTTCACTACAAAAATCTGCATTCGCGTGTTTCTTGCCCAGTTTATGGATTGCTTCAAAATGAAACTTTACTAAGCGAAGTGCCCATCGAGTTAGTCTCGAACTAGGGTCTTTCAAATTCAATAACCATCTCAATGCAGCATGATCTGTAATAACGGTAAATCTACGCTCGTACAAATATGCTCTGAATTGTTTTGTGGCAAAAACTAAAGCGCACAATTATTTTTTTGTTGTACTGTAATTCCTTTCTGCTGAGTTTAATTGTCTACTGGCATAGGCATGATTACTAGCATCTGTACTCACAATAAATGGCTGTGAAAAATCTGGTTACACAAGAATCGGATATGAAATAAGTTTTTCTCTTGCCATTTTGAAAGCTTCCTCTTGTTCTGCTCCCTAATTGAGTGGTTCATCTTTCTTAGTTAATCTCCTCAATGTTCTTGCAATGTCTGCGAAATTCGGTACAAATTTCCTATCATACTGAAATAAACCTACCACTCAGCGAACTTCTGTGACTTTTTAGGTCTGGGGAGTTCTTTAAGTGCTTGCAGATATTTCTGATTTGGTTTTATACCTTTTGTACTTACAACATGTCCTAAGTATTCTACACAGTCTTGTACGAATTAACACTTACTAGGCTGGATTCGCAAATTAACATCCTCTAGTCTTTCCAATACTTTACTCATGCTCTCGGCGTGTTCATTCACAGTACTACTGAATCTTATAATATGATATTCTAACAAACCTGTTAGAATATGATTCTCTCAAATGTAGCTGCGGCATCACACAGTCCAAACGGGAGTCTATTAAATTCATACTTCCCCATGAATTTAGAAAAAACTCGTTTTCTCCCTATCACTTTCTTTTAACTCAATTTGGAAGTATCCACTCGCTAAGTCCAATGCTGATCAATATTTCGACCCGTGCAAAGGAATCTAACATCTCTGTGACATTCGGAATTGAATAAGGATCCTGCTTCGTAACTTTGTTTAACTGACGGAAATCTATACAAAATCTCATCTTAAAAGAAACGTCTTTATTTTTCTGTTTCACCATCACTACGGGAAACTGCCAAGGGTGCTAATCTTACTTCATGTTGTGGTAGTTTCGAATTATCGGGTTCGAATCTCGGTCAAAAACACCTAATATTATTTTATATCAAAATTTCAAAAATATTTATATTTTTAAACATTCTTGCTAAAAGTAATTCATGCAATGCTCTTTTGTATTACCGAGATCGATTCCCAGGGGACACACTTCATAGTTAAAAAACAAAGAAAAAAGAATTCTGGGAAATGCATTGTTACGCATTCACTTGAGATCGTTGTCTATTATATTACCTGATCATTGTACTGCTCAACTCACATGTTATATATTCGATGTCAACCGTCGAAGGTCAAGAATGGTGGAGAATGCAGTTATATGATGTAATAGTGTAATTAACATAATCTTGAAAATGCATACTTGCATAAACATGCAATGAATATTTACTAGGTATGCACGTACAAACTAATAATTAACAACTAAACATTCACCAAAATAATGTATCCTCTCAGCAAAACAGCCAAACTTCAACTGTCATATACGTTTTCATTTGTTTCAGAATTTGCAATTAGTATTATTTTTTGTTATTATTAGGTGTATTAGGTGTATTAGGACTTACACTATGCTAGCAGTCACTAAATTTACATATCAAGTATGCACATTATATGTAGATAGACAAATGCCAGCTCACGAGGAACTACAGCTATCCGTAAAATATATTTTTCATAGGATATTTTCAAGCGAAAACAGTTCCTGCTTTATTCGTATGATGTCAACGAACCCTAACAGGAAAAAACCACTGTGTATGCGGTATCAACATATACCAACAACAACATACAGAATATGTTTATGAATGACTCTGATAAACCATTTCATCATGTAATAGCAAAACACACACATCAACCACAACAACAAACAAGACTACAATGCCAAACGCACCTAAAGTCCTTTTATAACCATATTAACTTATAATTCCTCATATACCAAAGTTACAGGCATCCAATTCAATAAACACACAGTTACTCACACAACTCATTTGCACATACCATACCAAGCAATTGCAAAACCCCATACCATCAAACTTTACAAGCAAAACTAAATATTTGAATATATATTAACATATCATACAACTCAAATGAACAATACCTACAATAAACAGTCTCTATCATAATATGGAACTACTCAGTGGCGTAGCGTGGGTGTCAGCCGCCCGGGGCGGAAGAAAATTTTGCCGCCCTCTTATTTAGGTATTTTAATTTAAAAGACTATAATATACAGTAATTCTAAAGAACTTTTCGGCAAGAACAGTGATCATTATTGTGTATTGTACAGGTTACAAATAAAAAAGTAATATATATATTTATGTTTTACAATATAATAATCACATTTATTACAAAAATTCTTACACGTATGCCACTTACATTGATATAACAGGTATAGAACACTTATGATTATACCTTGACGATCGACAAGATTAAGTTCTTAGCGAATTGAATATAAAACGCATATCGACTTCCAATGAGAACTAGAACGATACTGTTAATATTTATATTTTTATTGAAAAATAATATACTTGTTAGAATTAAAAACAAAACTTCTGTCTTTAACTAAAACTTTATTCGTCTACTTTTTTTAAGAGCAAAGTCTTTTATTGCACTATCAATGTTTATAGCATCACACACCTCTTGCTCAATAGACAAGATAGCCAGATTGGTTAGCCTTAAAGTACTCATTGTTGATCTTAAATAATTTTTGATCAATTTCAATTTCGAAAAACTTCTCGCACAGCTGGCATTGCTTATGGCAAATGTGAAGAATATTCGGAGCATTATTATAATATTGGGCAGAGTATCTTCCAGCTTGGATTTCACAATAAATTTTAATAATTCAAGTGGGTCCGCATTAATTAATTTATTTTCGTTGCCTGTGGCAGCAATGAAAGTCCGCAGTCGAAGTCGTTCCAGCTTGAAGTCCTGCTCGTCAATTTCGGCAGATGCGTAGTCTAGATTACATTTAGTGTCGTCCGAATCTAGTAATATGGCCGACGTTAGATAAGCAAACTTATCCGCCAAATTCTGTAGCTGCTGGAAACGCTCACGAATTTCTACACCGATTCTATCAAACGAAGAAAACAGCTTTCGTCTCCTCATTTTCACAAGACAAGTTAGCATCTCTGGTTCCGTCATCAAAAATGTCCCTTCTTGTTATGTGCCTCTGAGGTTCCATGGAAATGCCACATATTTTTTGCATAACTTACAGTGCCATCTGCCCATTCTTCTCGTTTCTCTATCAGTACCATCTGCAAAGCATTTACTTTCTGAGCGCACAGTCTTATGTCAAGTCCCTTTGTTTGTAAATATTTTTGTGCATCATTCACTTCATGTACACCGGTTGCCAGAGGCCGAAGAAACAAAGAAAGGAAAATGACTGCATCGTAACTAGCAAAGTTCCTGCATCTGTTCTTGTGTTTAAGCTTTCACCTGTCTCTGTCAGTTTTTCCAAAGTGACGAGAATGTCTTTGTAATGATGCCATGTCATTTTTACGGCATCGCCTCTTGCACTCCACCGCGTGTCTTGAACCGTTTTTAAACTTTCGCCTGTAGCTGCTATCAGAACTTCCCAACGATGTGTGGACATGGAAAAAAAAATGAATAGCAACGTTCTAATGTGCCGAGAACAGTTACTGAACTCGCCTCAACTGAGGCAGCGTGTAAACAAACCAGGTTTAACGAATGATTTGAGCAAGGTACGAATTCATCTTTGGGATTTATTTCTTTAATTCTTTACTGAACTCCTGAATGCCTTCCAGCCATAACAGCAGCATTATCATATGCTTGGTCTCTACAGTTGCTTATATCGAGGCCATCAGCTTGCTCAAAATCATCTTTGAAATTCCTTCAGCAGTTTTATCTTTTGTTTCAATGAAATCTATAAAAGATTCCACTACTTGTACTTCCTTATTTTCAATCATTACGTATATTAATACCTGGCTTGTTTGATCTTTATGAGAAATGTCTGGAGTGCTGTCGAATATAATCGAATAATTCTTAGCCTTTTTTATTTGTCCGATGATATGTTGGCGAACTTTCTTTCCCAAAATTGCAATAAATTCGTTTTGGATTTCTGGTGACATATACGTGATTGAAATTTTGCCACACATTTTAGATCTTACAAGATGTTCACGAAGTACAGGATCGTACTTTGCAATTAAATGCACCAATTCTAAAAAGTTTCCTCTATTAATACTGGTGTCGTTTTCTGTATGGCCACGTAAAGCCAAATTTTGTTTGGCAAGGAATTTTATAATATCAAACATTCTGATAAGAATTTCTTGCCATTTTTTTGTTTCCTTTGCCACTAAGTTTTGCTCTTTCTTGTCAATAGTCTGTCCTTTTTGAAGTCTGCTCTCGAACTCCTTCCATTTGCAATAATTTTGGTTGTGTAGTGCACTTGGTTCGTGACTTGAAACCTTAGGATGTAATTTCCACCAAGTATTAAATCCATCAGATGAGCAAAACTTTGATCCATTCGGTGTGTTTACGTTCTCAAATAAACGACAGCAAAAGCAAAATAATGATGCTTTGGAAGGAGAATAAGCCATCCAAGTACGTAAAACTTTTTCGCCGTTAGTCAATGTGCGGTAAAACCATTCCTGGGTAAGCCGTTTTGTCTCTCCTTTTGATGTTAAAAAGCACGAATCTGAACGTGTTACTGTTGACGCTTCGGCTAAGTTAGTATTGATATACTGAACAACTTCCTGGCCTTGCTGAATGAGATACAATCGCATATTTTCATCTATGTGTTCAGGCCATTTTCCAATATCGTCCAAGTTTTGGTATTGAATAGCAGGCAATTCCGATGGTGTATCAGTCTCTGTTTCTAAACTATCGAAATCCATGTCTAGACATACAGATGCAGACTCTAATTGAGTAGATGTTGTTGGAATTTGATATTCAGAAACAATGTCAACATTTCTAACAGGTACCAGATCAACAGTGTCAAGTTCTTGTATTTTTTTTTAGCTTGTTCTGGGTTTGAAGGCCCAGTTGTCTTTGATGAATTTAAGCCCAACGTGGAATCTGGCGTCTCAGGAATAGGACTTTTCACGTATTTAAGTAAAGCCCCTTCATTTTTTTCTAATATTTTCCAACTTAGCTCTTCTTTTATTACGGTAAGATGCCCCACTTTCTTTTACTCTTTTCATTTTTGATGCTAAAACAAAAAAATAAATATTTGTTGACACTTATATATAATAAATAATAAAAGTACAAGTTTGAGTCGTAAACGAAACTATCGTAGAACATTTCAAAATAATTACTAATAAATATAAAAAAATAATATAACTTACTTTACTGAAATTTACTTGTTCTGATTTTTTAATTTTAATAAATTAAAGCTTAAACAACATTGCAGATAGTCAAACATAGAATTACATAAATAAAAAACGCAAATAAAATATTTAATACTCACATAGTTGAATGTATACGTACACGAACAATACAATTTGTCAACAAAGTTCAATAATTTAACAATCACAACATGTACTTATGAGCACTGGAATCACAGTGTGGAAAGCGTATACATCTATACGATACGATTAAGTTAATGTGAATTGGCCAACTGACGATCCATCAATCAAACTTTCTTTGAATTGTCAAAGCATCACTCACGGACTTCCCTGAAGTGACTTACCCGTCCTGTAACATTATTTGCAGGTGTTATTATACAATATTGAACACTATTCTTTATATGATAGAAGTCATTCTCGCTGAATATTAGTCATAAACAATCCAAGCACACAATAAAATACGGGGAATCCCTGCAAGTCAGTACAGACAGTGTTCCCAATCGCTACAATGAGCAAGATGTCATTATTATACATTCATTTAAAGAAAGGGGATTCCCCGATTTCGTCACAGAATAAGTAATGAAAAATTCCGTGCTCATTTCAATCGGTCCGAATCGTAGGCGCGACAAAAATATGAAATGGTTCAAATATTTTCAAGATATTATTATTATTTATTGTGAAATTTTGCCGCCCCCTAAAAGTGCCGCCCGGGGCGGGCCGCCCCTGCCGCCCCCACTACGCTACGCCACTGGAACTACTTCGAACTATATTACTATCAACATAACACCCAACTTACAAAACCACTAACATCAATCATCACAAGCAAAACTTAATATTTAAGAACTAAATACAAACTATTATACAACACAAATTAACAACTTTCCAGTATCTGTCTTCCAATACACATTATTACACATATATAATTTTAAGTATACTGATATTCAAAAGAAAAAAGGCCTTACCAAGATTCTGTTTTTTTCAAATTTACTATATAACATCAACTAAAATCAAACTAAGATACAAATAAAACACTCATCGCACCCAAATCATGTTATCCCATACTACATATATCCATAAAAACTCCATAATCGAATAATGTTTTTCAAGATCAGTTCTTTTTAACAGTTGATTCTATCCTTCTAGAATACTTTGGTCTTATCTGCGTAGCAAGTATTTAAACAATTAAACCTTATTTTATCTCACAAGAAGCTTAAGTTTTCTTTACATTTAACTATATCAATCTACTGCGAAAAACATAAAAAATCTTGCATACATACTGATTTATTCAATATTCAGCCTAAATGCAGGCATGCATGAGTATACTAACACATGCTTTGTTTCAAATCGCTACGAGGTAAACACACGTATATGAATTACTATGTGCGATATTTATTTAAACCCACTCATCTTAAAAATTAAATATGAAATAATTCTTCAAAATTAACATCCTTTAAATCTATAATTAAGTTATAGACTTCCTCATTTAATATAGTGTAATGACACACCTGCTAAGTACTCATTATGCAACAAGAAACTACCTTATATAATGCAAGTCAATGCACTACCTAACATATACTATCAGAGCCAAAAATATTTTAATCTTTTTTAATTATTTTAGGAAGACTGTTTTGTGAATGGCTAACAAATTCTCGCAAGCTTCCGAAGAGTAGTATGATTAATTCTTATCTATGCAGCGTACCATTTTGAGAAACTACGAAAAATTGTATGGATCATGATTATTTAGGCTTAGATCGGGAGAACTGAGCACACACGTTATCAACTATCAAGAGTAAAATATGTGTATTCGCTAACAAAAATACACATTTAGCAGGAATATTTACATATAAGTAGCATATATATATTGATATACTTGCATAGTGATAGCAGATACATATACATATCTTATCATACAAGATAAGAAGATACTACTTTTAATGGCGTATAAAGTAAATTAACCAAAATATTGGTTTAATGAATATCCTACTGCAAGTAGTAAGAATGTAACGAGATGAAAAACAACAAACAAGAAAGGAATATAACTACAAATTTGAGAACATGCTCATTGCTTCATTGCAGGAAAAACCCACTTTTTAGCACAAGTATTTACATATTAAATAACTAACATGTTTAATTTCTCTCTAAGTATACAACTTACAATAACCGAAACTAACATCCGACTAACATTTGCGTGATGATATCCATAACTTACACATGAACATTCTTGCAACGCAGTTCACAACAAACACCTAAACAATACGCCTTTCCATTAACTTTCTCACTCAATATTAAACTCCAGTACAGCATTCATTACCTCTCTATACCAATATATCACAGCTCATCGACAACAAAGAACCACATATACTAATCCCCACAGGCCTCCATCAGTCGAACATCATCTCTGAAAGGAGAACATCTTTCTCGCAGAAAATGAAAGTGAGTATTTTACTTAAGAAGGCATCACAACCAGCATAACATATATAATTAAAGCATACTGTTATAAAAATCATTTTCAAAAATTCATATACTTTAGAAATGACACATTCAACACAATCATGAAATAAATTACTACTCTACAGATCAATTCTCAATCCTCTATCCTCAATCCTCAGTTCTATAACCCCAATTATCAATCACAAAAATTATTCCTTATTACTCAAAAATTGATTCATGTTCCTCGAAAATTATTCCTTATTCCTCATAAATCGTTCCCTATTCCTCAAAAACCATTCCTCAAACCCCAACCTTAAAAAATTGCTCCATATTCCTCAAAAATTATTCCTTATTTCTAAAAATCATTCCTCAATCATCAATCCTCAATGCTTCTTATTCCTCAATCACCAATCCCAAAAAATTGTTTCATATTCCTCAAAAAAAATTCCTTATTTCTCAAAAATCATTCCTAAATCATCAGTCCTCAATCCTCAAAAATCGTTCCTCATTCCTCACAAATCATTCCTCAATCCTCAAATATCGTTCCATATTCCTTACAAACAGTTCCTTATCCCCAAAACTGATTCCTCTATCATCAATCCTCATTCCTCAGAAATTATTCCTTAAATCTCCATCCTCAAAAATCATTCCATATTCCTCAAAACTTATACCTTATTTCTCAAAAATAATTCCTCAATCATCAATCCTCAATCCTCAAAATTTTTTCCTTATTCCTCAAAAATCATTTCTCAATCCTCAATCATCAATACTTAAAAATCTTTCCATATTCCTAAAAATTGTATCTCATACCTGAAAAATAATTTCTTGTTCCTCAAAAATCATTCCTTATTCCTCAAAAATCATTCTTCAATCATCAATCCTAAATCCTCAATACTCAAAAATCATTCCATATGTCTCAAAAATCATTCTTCAATCATAAATCTTCAATCCTCAAACATAATTTCTTATTTATTATTAATAATTCCTCAATCATCAATCCTTAATCCTTAAAAACCGTTCCTTATTCCTAGAAAAAAACTGTTCCTTATTCTTCAAAGAACATATCTAACAAGCTATCCCAATACAACAAAACATATATAGATCTATTTAAATACACAAACCGTATAACACAAACGCACTGTAGTGCCGCAGGCACACCGCAAGCTTTCCATTTCAGAGAGAGAACATTTTAATGAAGTATTTTCGCAACTTATCAGGTTCTGTGGTGCCTGCGACAGGAATCTGTATACGCTATAATACTGCCTATGGTGATTTCAGCACCACGTGACTGCGATTGTTAACCACTTTCGACGGAAAATACGTCCTGTTTTTCACGATATTTTAGTCACCATGACTCCTGAATCACACGCTATATCACGCGCTATTTTCCCGTCACATGATTTCGATACCACACTTTGGGGCCGTGTGCAAAGTTCCAGTTCATTAGCTGACGCCCTAACCTTGCTCTCTCATTGGTTGGCGACTCTTCTCGCCCTGGCTTCTCATTGGTGGGAGACTGCTCATGCGCAATTCTTGGTGGAGAGAGACTTCTCCCCACTAGACTCATTATGCTTTATTATGCCATGCACGGCCTGAGGATGCCGGACTTCAGCAGAGGACGCCAGAGACTGCACATCACCGCCTGGGACGACTCGCCTGAGCTGCACTGAGACTCCACTCTCCTTCATCACTGTGGTTATATCATGTCATTGCTTCCAATCGAACTTATATAGTAAAGATGTTCATACCTCGAGATCGTGTTTATCCAGAATTTGAGAAAGAAAGGCTTGACGTAGTTGCGAATAGAGAGCCTTCGTCTTCGCAAGACGTGAACGTAAAACTCGAGCGTCTGGTAGTTCTTCATGTGCGGAACATATTGCTGTTCATATAAGAGATAATTTGACACGATTCATGAAACTAAACCTTCAAGTAGTAGTTCACGTTACGATACTCCGAAGAAACGGACACATGATCGTAAGACTTGAATTCCTCTTTCGAAATTGAATGAATAAAATTTAGTAATTTATAGTAGCACTTTTCTAGTTGACATAGAGGACGAAAGACATCGTCAACTAGTCCATGCGATACCAGTACAATCTCAAGTACCAGCTCAAGTTAAAATTTGGCGGTTATTTCATTAGTAGAAAAAATGGACTGGCGAAAAAGGCTCGTTACCGGTACACGACATTCTAGAAATCGTAGGAAGCGCAGCAAGCCTAGGAAATCTTTCAGCGAAAATGAAACTGAAATGTTTAGTGTCGTGTTTTGTTGCGACATGTCCTAGATTAAGAGGGGACATAATATTTAAAATGTTGAAAGATGAGCTGAACGACAGATTCAAGGAAAATCAGCCATTGCAATTTCACTATTACATGCTGCACAATGTTAGGCAGAAACATAATGAGGATGTGCAGACATTTGCAGATAGATGTCGTAAATAATGTGAGGAAACAGTTCAGCATTTAGATGAGCTTGAGAAACAGAACATTTTGAATCAAGAAGCTGAAAAGAGGTTATTAGCAGCTTTCACAGATGAGTTACTAGGTAACATAGGTCAGCAGTTGAGATATAAGATACCACAAACCTTGGACGAAGCTGAACGCATGGCTATAGCGTTAGAGGTTACAGTGGCTCATCAGGGACGCAAAACAATATTTGATAACCCTCAGGGGAGGAGAAAAGTGTATAACACAGTCTCCCAGCAAACAAGTGTGGCACGGGGTAACGCTAGAAGTGGCAAATATTATTCCATTAACAGAAGATTTGGATGAGGTTAAACTCATGTTACCGTGGTTCGATTGATAGCAGTAACAGTAGAAAGAGTTTATCGGAGCAGATATTTCTCCCAAGAACATGAGTTACAGACAAGAATAAAATAATAAATGTAACATTAAATGTTTTAATTGTGGACATTTTGGGCACATGATCAGATAATGCCGGAGTTTGGGAACCCCACAACGAGTCCAAGTACCTAGGAACGTAGGGAACGGCATTAGAGAAACTGGCGAGAATGTAGGTAGTAATCACCCAACCACGAGAAGCCGAGTGTCAGCCCCGGGCACCACACGGCGGTAATTACAGTTGTAGGGGGAAAAGAGACCATAGTATCAGTTCTTGTCGAGGGCCAGTCTCACTCGTTCTTAATTGACACAGGGTCCGATATATCTCTCATTCGACCTAGAATCAGCAGGAATATTATCGATGAATCTCAGTTAGGAGTGAAAGGCGTAATTGGAGACTCTCCCAGATCGCAGGTACCCAGTATGTAGAGTTGTGGGTAAACGGTCAATGTAACCCATATTGATTCCTTGTTTGTGCCTCAGAGCTTCCTTTCGAGGGAATATTTGGAACCGATTTTCTCCATTATAATGATGCCACAATCAACTTGAAAGAACACACATTCAATCTCAAAAATACGATTGATTTAGATACATATAATTCATTTACTTGCATAATTGATAAAGAGCAGCGGAAACAATCTGAGAGCCTGGCCAACTCTGAACTTGGATCCGGATCTGTGAATAGTAGTCAATATAATGAAGTGAAAATGCTACAGCACACGATTCTGCCACCGAAATCGGAGACAGTGATAGATGTTGCTTTGAACACGGCGGGTTGGGAAGCTGACTCGAAATTGCTTCTTATCGAACCGACATTGACGAATGTACCAGGCATCCATATTGCAAGGGCAATATGCAACTTAATTCTTACTGGTAAGAGCCTCCCAGAGAACGAGGTGTATTGTAGAAGCGGTACGGCTAGAAACTCTATAGCGAGATGTAATGGATTCAGTGAGACGGATCTGGAGGACGGGGTCAATGACCATCAGTGTACCTGTGTAGTTGAAAAGAAGGTACTTATGAGGGTGAGTGATCAGTGTGTTATCCCCTATGTTTCGGGTCAAAGGGATGCATTCCAGTGTTTCGTTCCTCATCGCGATCACGTCAAAGGGGGCAAAAGGACACGCAGTCCTAGTCGCATGGAAGATGCAGAAGCGACATGTGAAGTAGGCGATCATGTCGAGAGGGCTACTAACAGGGTAGGTCAAGTTGAGGGTTCAAGTAAACCTCACAGTGAAGGTTCAAGGAAACCTCACAGAGCATTAGTAAAAGCAGTAAGAGCAGTGACAAAAATCGTGAACATTACTAATGAGACGCTCGTCGTGCCAAAGGGTGCGGTAATAGGATTTGCCACACTTGTCAGTGACGTTGCTGGAGTACTATGCATAAATAGCGTACCCCGAATATCCGAGTGAAGTTGTATAAGTCTTAGGTCGGAACCAAGTGATTTAGTGTCGCCACAAATAGAACCATGGGTGAAAATCCTCGCAGATGTCCGCTTCCAGGCTCCGAAGGAGTAATTCCCTCGAGTTGCGTTAGCAATAAAGTGAGTGAATTAGTTAGCGAGGTCACAGAACAGGACAGATTTTGTCACTGTGTCCCCAAAATCCGCCAAGATAGAGTATGTCGAGCAGAGGCAGTTCCGATTCCGAATGAAAACCCCGAGTCCTGTCGTAGTAATTGTCATAAAAGTTTGATATGTCGTGATAAAAAGTTGAAATGTCGAGATAATTTGAAGTGTCATAATAATTTCAGATGTCAGAGTAATGTGAAAAATAGTAGAAACAGAGAAGTTAACTTTGAAAATACGTGCTTAAATAAAAAATCGGTACAAATGTTGATTGTTCATGTAAAATGAAAATAAATGAGCCGAAATATGTACAGACTAAAGGTAGTCAGAGTTGTGAAACTCGTATGGAAAATATGTGTAAATCATTGAATGGAGAAAACAAAATGCTAAATGTGCCAAATTGTTTAGTGACTCAAGGTTGTCAGGGTTTTGAAACTCACATGCCAAATAGTAATAAATCAGTGAAGCAGAAGGGTAAAATGTTACCAGAACTATAAAAAGATGAATTTATAGAGGCAGAGAAAATTGTCATATATAAATTGAAACATTTGAGTAAGAGTAATTTGAATATAATATTCCTGGTGTTAATGAAGTTTACTTATATATTTCAAGTGAAAGATAGTTCGAATTTCGGGTGCACTAATTTATTGTAACATAAGATAGATACAGAAGAGGCCAGACCAATAAAGCAGAATCCATACAGGATACCGCATGCATTAAAATGAGTAATTGCAGAGAAAATAAATGGTATGCATGTTGTATGTGCAGAATATCACTTACCTGGTTTTTGCCGAAAATTTTTCTCTCGCAAGCAGTCAAGTAACTGATAAAATTCCATTATAATTTTTTTGTGTGCTTAAATGTAATACATTTTTTACTGGTTACACATTACATACCGGAAGTCTATTTATAGTAATAGAAATTACTGCACAATGCTAGAATTCTATAGCCATTTACTTACCATCTATCCATCACAACAAGATCAATTTGGCATAAATCATCAATTCCATATTGCTGTGGCATGTCCTGAGGGGATCAGGTCACACATTAATTAGGGGGATTAAGGAAACTAGACGGATAGAGCATTCTAATATACAAAACACTTCTTTTTTTCAACTTAATGCAGTTAATACAAGATATTACAAGATTAGCCCAAGGAGTTACTTTATCAACAAGAACTATCAACAGCTAACTCAATTATGGCTGAAACAGCATTTAGTGCTGTAATGTGCTCCTTTGACTCTGATGGAGTCCACTTTACAGCCACGAGCATCCCTAAAGACTCACGACCTAGGGAGCCCACTGGGGGTGTATTTACCCTGGTACTTTACAGCCACGAGCATCCCTAAAGACTCACGACCTAGGGCGCCCACTGGGGGTGTATTTACCCTGGTAGTTGCATCGACGTCTATGGGTAGACCTCTTCGACGGTGGCAGCAGTCTGGAGTCGAGGTGGGCTCATGGGCCTGGTGTTCCTCTCCTGGAGTCGTCCCATGGGTGGCTGGATCCAAGATGGCCACGTGCCGCCATCGCCCCAGCCTTATATAGGAACGACCCTGGCCTCAATACCTTCCCTGGTGGGGTGTTTTCAGTTTTCATAACAGCTGAACTGGCTCGCCGAGGTTGCACCATCCTGTGCTCTCGCATGTCGCCTGACATCCCTGGCTACTGGTGACCACACCAATATGTTATTAAATATCTTCTTGGAAAATTTCTTCTTGCTGTTTTATCTAATTAATTAATTATATCTTCACTTACAATAGACAAATTTTTTTTCAAGTTTTGATTTATTACAATTCCATATTATCCATTTTTAGTATTTTAATTTTTTTATTATAATATTTTGTAACTTTTTTTCACTTTAAGCACCAAATGTTCACCATTTATTAATAAGAATATACATTTAATCTTCATATTAACTATTTTTTATTTATTCTTTATATTTTTCTTTATATTTATCCCTTATATTTATTATTTATATTTCAATAACATTCTTATTGCAGTCATCAGTTAATGATCTTATTCAGATTTTTTTAAAGTTATAATTACACCCCTTTTACACTCGATAACAATCACAGTATCATTAGGTAAATTAGGATTAACATGTAAATTAGAATTAACCATAGTTGTTTTATAAACAGTACAATCCTTTATAAACAGTACAATCCATCACTAACAGAAAGAAAATTATATTATTATACAAGTAAAAATATTACTATTTTTTTCTACTTTACAGGCAAATAAAATATTTATGTTTTCTCATACTTGCATTTTTCAATTTTCGAGTTAACAAGTGTATCGCAATAATTCAGAACTGATTGGTTTAAATTTTGTAATTTATTAGCTATTTCTTAATCAAAAAGTCTTACATTGATTGCATCTTTTCCTTCTATATGATCAACCATATTATTAATTCTACGATTTTGAATAGAAACATAATCTTTCTGTATATACACAATTATTATTTTATTTGATAACATAAAGCAGAAACAATAATTTTATTTCTTGTATCTATATCTTTTTGAAAATCAGAAACAATAGTATCATATTTTGTATTTAAATATTTTTTAAATCAGAAACAAGTGTTGAATTTTGTATCCAAATCTTTTTTAAAATTTTTATCAAAAGTGACAAAGTTTTCATTTAAATTTTCAGCTAATGTGTTAAACTTTTCAGAAAAAATGTTAAACTCTTCATTAAAATTTTCAATACATGTGTCAAAGTTTTCATATAAAATATGATTAATTGTTCTCCAGATCTAGGAAATTGTGTCATGAAATCTGAAACCTCAAAAGAATATAAATACAATTAAACATAGACGCCCACAAATAACTGAATAAAATTCTGAATTCGATAACCAATGTAATAAACATTTATATTTTTGAAATAATTAATTAAATTACTAGGAATATTGCCTTCAACTGAATAGAAATAGTAAATATAATTATTTTCTTTAAAATAACCAACCCAATGAGATCCACTATGTGATAAGATGTCAAAATTAACCACAACACATTAAATTTTGTGCATTCTTTTTGGTTATTCAAAAATCATATAACATTTTTGAAATATTTAATTTTTAATATTTTTACACATTTTTCAATATCAGAATTAGATAATGGTTTATGAATTCAAATTTTTTTGTTCTTCCTCTTTTTTTGTAACTAAACCATTTCCTGATTTATTTACCATAGCTAAATTATGTCTCTGTTGTTCTTCTAATTTTTTTATATATTTTTTCGTTTGTTCAACAAATTGCAAACTTCACTAGCTCCTTCAACTAAAGCTCCAATTGCTGCCAAAAGAATAATTACAAATTTTAAAAAGCCACCATCATGTAAACCATTTACAGATTTTTATTTTATTGTTTTTTTAATTATTAGTGCTGGCAAATTTATTTTGAAACCTTTGCCTTCTTTCAATTTTTAATTTTTCTCTCAAGTTGATCTTTTTGTTAAACATTTATCTATACCAAAATCTCTAGTTGATCAATAGGCATATCAAAAGTTATATTAGATATTTTCATTCATAAAGAAAATAATAATAATTATACATTTTAATGCCCTATCCTAATTTTCTTTTTGCAACCAGTGTAGAACCAACAGCTGCAGAAGCAAATTTTTGTTACCAATTGGAGTATTTTTATGTATCATATTTTATTTTGTTTCTTTTTGTAAAATTTCGCCAGCTTCATGTCTACATTCCAAAGCTTTATGATCTCTATAGGCAATATAATGCTATCTACATGCTTTGTATAATTTATTTATCCTAATGTATCCTTATTCCAAAATTTTTTATATTTTTTTTTAATGGTCCACAGTAATTTTAGCCTGGCAAATGCATTTCAGATAAATTTAATTTTTTTAATTCCAATTTATTGTACCTCGACCATTATGTTCTGAATTCCAAAAATTATGTGGAATTACACTTACAACTCCTATAAGATACAGAATAACTTTTAAGATTACTAAAACCAAATTCACAAATTTTATTGTTTAACATATTCATTATGCTTACTTTTTCGTTGTAATAACTGTTAATATTAACATGTTCTACACCATGAATAACTAAAAATCTATCGATTAATTTTCCAACATCGCCCATCCAAATGCATTCTTTTGGTAAAATATTGTACTTTTTTACCTTCTCCAGATCTATAATTTTTTAGAGAAATCATTCTTTCTGGTGTGTTTGGCTCTGACCTTGACTGTGATTCTTTTCAAATTCGATCACAAAATGGTTTAATTATATTATTGTATTTTCAGCTTTTATTCGTGTTTATTTTCTTTTATGGATCAAATTTTAAGAATGCTGCATCGGATGATATATGAATAACTCCATAATTTTTTATAGTCATTATCAGTGTATCTATCCTCTAGATTTCTTCTTTTTCTTTTGTTAACTAATTAGAATGACCGTCTTTTAGTTAATATTCTATTGATTCATTTTTTATTCTCAACAAATATGTTATCACCATCTATCTTTACTTTTGTATTTCCAATGTAAAAATTATTCTCATCTCCTCGTAAACCATATTGTTTATCAATAACATCAATTATTGTCGAAATCTCTTTTCTGAGATTTATAGTAGAATCAGACTCATCACCCGTCATATCTTTTATGGATACAATTCCCATTTGCTCTTCCAAATTAGTAGATTTATGTTTTGAAAATAATTCTCTTTCATATGATGTTTCTTCTGGTGTTGATGGAAAATCTGAAATTTTTGATGCTACTGGAACTTGCATCGTTATTAAATTTTTACCACTGTTTCGTAATTCGTCATTTAAAGCTAGCTATTTTTTTTTCATATTCTGATTCATTATGCTTTTTAGAATTACTGTATTTTTCAATTAGTAATTTAACTCGCGAAACCTCTTTTGATGAATCTTTAGTTTACATTAGATTATTTCTTATGTATGGATTTTTATATTTAATTTTTTTATAAATGAGTTATAAAAGTATTGAGAGTTTTTAAAGACAAACTTTTTCCTCCAATTGATCGAACTAGAGGAAATTTAAATGAATACTGTATTAGAACTGAATTTGATATTCCAATAGGCGATGAATTTTCTTTTCCAATGACGCATATATTTATGAATAATATTGTTAACTAAAATGGAGTAAAGAAGGAGATGAGGCAAAATATGATGAATTAGATAATATTGATGTTTGTTCTAACTTTTTTCCTTTTCAATTTTCTCGAGTAGAAATCTCAAAACATGGAAATATTTTTGAAGCTGTTTATAATCCAGGAATAACATCAATAACGATGGATGCTTTGTTAAGATCACCAAGTGAACAACATTATTTAGAACTGTCTTTTGTTGATAATAAATTTCGAATAATAGATGCTCATAGTGATAGAACTAATTAAGTAATTTATCCACTGAGATATTTATTTGGTTTTATTCGAGATAACAATGCATTTTATTGGAGAGGTGGTAATATTTGTAATTCGTCTGATAACAATTGTTTATATCTCTATGAAACTATGGATGCAGAAGTCAAAGTTCAGAAATATCGTCCTGATCCAGGTAAACTTATTCTTCAAATTTTAGAAACGTTGTAGCCTATTGTTGAATACGAATTTAACACAGCCACAGCAATTAAAGGAATAAAATTCAATCATCCTGAAATGTCTATTAGTTTTAATTATTGGCATTTTTTATACAAAGAAGTTTCTGATGGGTCAAGTGTTTTAAACTTTGATATTAACTTTCAGTTTAATAATTTATGATTTACAATAATATGCCTTATTTTTTAATTGTAGATTTCCAGAATAATAGAAGAAATAATGCTGAAGAGTTTAAATATGCTTCTATGTTTGATCATTGTAATGTAAGAAATATTTATGTTAAAAATGGAAGAAATAAAATTTTTCTAAAATAAAATTGGAATCTAGATGTTGAAAATGGTATTTGTGTTAAAATTATTCTTGTTTATAATGATTTTAGAAATTCAAAATCGAAATTTTGTACTGTACATAGAAATAGTGAATTAAATTATAAGCCGACTGTAAACTTCAATGACGACATCAATTATTAGTCATTTCGGGGTCGAAGACCATTTCAAGTTATTGATTGTTTATATAGGAAAACAACTGTAGACAAAGAAAAAACCAATATAAGAATTGGTGTGGATTTAATAAAACTTTTGAAGCAGGTACAATTTGTAATGTTGTTATAATCACTCAAAGAAATCTAACATATGATTATTTTAAAGAAATGATTACTGAAGATATATTAATTGTTAAAATAATAAATGAGACATATTACTAGGTTGTTTAATCTTTTAAAATTTTTACAAATTTTTGAATGCATAGTTGACTATTTTATCGAATAAAACATAATTTTCTTAGATCTAAAAGAGATTTCAGCATAAATTTGTTTGATTTGATTTGCATATTTAGCATAAAATTTGCTTCTTTTTAGCTTAAAATTGTTTGATTTAGCTTACAGATTTAGCTTAAATTTGCATACTTTGTATAAAATTACGATTATTAAATTTTTGAAAAATTATCGAAAGTAGCCAACTTGCTTGCTCCCTTGCATAAAGTGAACCTCAAAAATTTTGCTTGAAATCGAGAAATTTACTTGATTTTGGCTTAAATTAGCTACTTTTTAAAAGTGGCACGAAAAGCGGCACGATATTGAAAAATTATTAGAGCTTCGAATATAAAACTAAAATTTGCTGGTTTTAGCTTATATTTTCCCTAATAATTCATTTTGAATTTGAAGGAAAAATTGGATTTTCCTAGACGTGTCCATATACTACTTCTCGTCTCAACTAGCTGGAAGCCAAGTGGAAGATCCGAATACCGAAGGAGCTGCGTGGTGACATCTGTCACCACTTACATGATCATCCCGATGCACAACGTCATGGAACCAGGGAACCCCTCGCCGAGATGTATGTAGGAGTGTCAGCGAATGCACATCGTGCTGTACGCACAAAGCCTATCCTGTCAGCTAAATCACGGAAACCACATACTCCAGGGATCCAAATAGCGGTCAGCTTGATGGGGTCCTACTCCGCAACACCAAAGGGATATTGTAGATATTGGTCATAAAAAATCTATTCTTGCTCTGGCTAGATGCCTTCCCACTACCAAGCCAGGAAACATACCACATAATTAGAAAATTCAACCATGAAATTTTCCTATGCTAGGTATACCCACATAATATATGTACTGACAACAGGACCCAGTTCACTAGCAAAAAGTGGTTGCTAGCCTGTCAAGAATTCGGAACAGAGACACTGACATAAAACCTTCATAATTGGGAACACCCTGAGGAAACTCAAGTGTAAACCAGTTCCTTGGTCAATGTCGTAGGAGGATGACATAGGATCTTAAGCTAAAGTTCAAAATCTACTGCATAAAACGAAATGAAACATAATTTTGAGTAAATTTGTAATTTTACAGATCCAAATCATAAAACCTTCCCGATTGGGAACACTCTGAAAAAGCTCAAGTATTAACCAGTTATTTGGTTCACGTCACGGGTTGAAATCGGATCCTAAGCTAATGTTTAAAGTATATTGTATAAAACAAAAAAAAAAAAACATAATTATTAGTAAAATTACAAATTTCATAAAAAGTATCTTTCTTTATGTTTAATAGAGTAGATTTCGAACATTAGCTTAGTATTCTATGACATCATCGTATGATGTTAACCAAGGAAGAGATTAAAACTTTTCATTATATTAACACATTTTCTGTAAATGTTGGTTAGGATGAGAGGTTTAAAGTGCTAGATTTATGCCCTTTTCCCTGTATGGGAGCGTGGGTTCGAGTTTCACACATGATAACTAATTTTTAAAGAAATATATTAAGATAGTGGAGATGTTGTCGCTTTACCTGACTGAGTTTGAAAGATATATAGGCCAATTGTTCTGTTGTGAAAATATTATATAATCGTGTGTTTTGTATTAATGTTTTGACTTCTTCGACGGTTGTGATGGAAGTCAGATCGTTACGAGTGAAATCATATAGCGATATTGTACGCTTTTGTAATATGAAGATGATAACGTTTGAAGACTTACCATCTGTAACACCTTCATCAATGGTTTCTGATGCGTCTCTCGAAGCAATGCAGAAACAATATTGTTACAGTGGAAAATTATTTTACTATAATTATCATTGACATTGACATGAATGTAGCCATTGTTTGTTCAGTTTAGCATACCAGTTGTTCCACTGAGATAAGTGTGATACTGTGTTTACTTGTAGTGATAACCTATATAGACATAAGAAGAAGTGTAAAGGTAATGTTGGTCGATCATCGGGAAGCGAATGTAAGTATTGTAGCTAGACATTTGCGATTAAATTTAGCACTAGACAACATGACTATAGTAACTATCCATTTGCCATTAGTTATAAGACCTATACGTGTGTTAACTGTAATGTTGTACCTGCAGGTAGGGAATCATTAAGTGTATACTGCAGGAAATGTATAAATTTATAGTAAAGCATAAATACTATTAGTGAAATGAGAATGTGATTGAGTGTATGTGAATAAAGAGTGTTATTATAAGTTAGTGCTTATAAAAGTTAAGAGAATGACAATAAATACATCAATATAACAATTTATGATTAGTTGAATGCTTACATAACAATTCATTCTACCGATTTGTATAATTTTTTGCAGACATTAGGTGATATATTTTTCTTATATGTATGGATAGAGAGAGCCTATAAACCTCGGATTAATAAATATGTTATATAAGATTCAAAGAGTGGTAAAAATTTGTAAGGACTAATGGAAAGATTGGTAAATATTGGTAAAGATTGATGGAAAGATTGGTAATGATTGATGGAAAGATTGGTAATGATTGGTAAGGATCGATGGAAAGATTGGTAAAGATAGATGTAAAGATTGTTAAAGATTGTTCAAGGTTGGTAATGATTGGTAAGGATTGATGGAAAGAAGGGTAATGATTGGCAAAGACTGGTAAAGTTTTGTAAATATTGCTAAAGATTGGTAAAAATTGGTGAATGAGTGTGTGTGTGGCTTGGTGATGTGGTGAGCTCTGAGTTTCTGTAAATGAACCTTTGACAAACGAGATACATGAAATAAAATACATTATTACAAATATAAGTCTGAAAAGTAAATGAGTGTCAAACAATTAAAATATAATGTGTATTTGAAAGTTTAATGTATAAATGAATATTGTATAGGAGATGAGACGAGTCTAACATAAGTATTTACTATAGAAAATGTTCTTTACTGAATGGAATATCATGTGTGTGTGTGTGTGTGTGTGTGTGTGTGTTTTCTGGAGTAGATTTTTGTCATTTTGGGTTAATTTTGGATTATTTTGGATCATTTTGGGTAATTTTGGTTTAATTGGGATAGATTTGGTTCATTAGGAGCAAGTCTTGGGTGGAGCATGTTTGCAAATGGGAATATTTTAATTTCTTTGTGTGTGAGTTTGTGTTATTCTGTGTGTGTGTTGAAATAGATCTACGTATGCTTTGTTGTATAGCGATAGTTTGTTAGATATGTACTTTGAATAATAAGGAACGATTTTTTGTGGAATAAGGAATTATTTTTAAGAATTAGAAAGAATTTTTTAGAAAATTGAGGATTGAGGATACAGGATTGAGGATTGAGGATTGAAATTTGGGGATTGATATGTAGAATAATAATTTCATACATGCTTGTGTTGTATGTGTCATTTCTAATGTCTATTAAGAAAAAAATAATTTTATATCAATATGATATAATTATACATATATATATAATGCTGTTTGTGATTGTGTAGCCTTCCTAGAATAAGCACTCCCTTGCATCTTTTCTATGAGACCGTTGATCTCCTTCCAGAGATGATGGACTGATGGAGGCCTGATTGGGTGTGTACATGTGGTTCTTTGTAGCCGATTAGCTGTGATAGATTGTTGTAGAAAGAAGATGAATGCTGTATAGGAGTTGAATATAAAGTGAGGAATTTAATGGAAAGGCATATTGTTTAGGTGTTTGTAGTGTAGTGTGTTGCAAGCTGTCATGTATATAAGTTATGGATACATTCAAAGCTATGTTAGTAGGATGTTAGTTTTGGTTATGGTAAGTTGTTTATTTAGAGTGAAATTAAACACGTCAGTTATTCAATACAAATATTAGTGCTAAAAAGTGAGTTTGACTTGCAATGAACCAATGAGTATGCTCTCAAACCTACAGTTGTATTCCTTTTCTGTTTGTTGTTTTTCATCGCTAGATGGGTAATTGGTTTCATATTGTTACATCCATACTTGATATACTTGATATGCAATTAAAAGAAATAACTACCTACCCTTAATGGTTCTTGAATCACTATGTATATACGATTATATGTAGTATTCTTGCTAAATATGTATATTTGTAATGCGAATATACATATTTTACTCTAGACAACTGCTAACGTGTGTGCTCAACTCTCCCGATGTAAGCTTAACCTATCATGATCGATACAATTTTTTAAGTTTTTAAAAATGATACAGTGCATAAATATCAATTAAGCATGGCGTTCTTCGGAAGTTTGCGAGAATTCGTTAGCCATTCACAAACAGTCTTCCTAGAATAATTAAAAAGATTGAAATGTCGTTGTTTATGATATGATTTGTTAGGTAATGTATCAACTTGCATTATGTAAAGTTGTTTGTTGCATAATGAATACTTAGCATATGTGTTATTACACTATATTAAATAAGTTTGTCTTTATAACTTAATGATAGACAAAAAGATTGTTAATTTTTAAGAATTATTTAATTCTTCAGGTTTAAGATGAGTGGGTTTAAACCAATATCGCACTTAGTAATTCATATACATGTATTTACCTCTATGCGAATTAAAACAAAGAATATGTTAGTATGACAATACATGTCTGCGTTTAGGTTTAAGTATTGACTAAATCGGTATGTATGCTTGCATTTTGATGCTTTCCGAAGTAGATATATAGTTACATCAACACTAAAGCTTCTTGCGAGATGAAAAAAGGTTTAATTGTGTAAATACTTAATACGCAGATAAGATCTCAGTATTATAGAAGGATCGAATCAATTGTTAAAAAGAGCAGATATTAACCAACATTATTTGACTATGGAGTTTTTATGAAATAAACTGTTTTGAATGCTATATGTAGTATGAGCCAGCAAGACTTGAGTGCATTGAGGGTTTTATTTAGATCTTAATTTTGTTTTAAATTATGTTACATAGTAAATTAGAAAAACGGATTCTCGGTAAGACTTTTTCCTTTTTGTATACCATTGTACTTAAAACTATATAAAGAATGTGTCTAAATTTCTATTACACAATGCAAGGACTTGTAGTGGGAACGAAGATGGTTATGATTTGCATAAAACCTTAGGTACGGAAACATACCATTTCCCCACGACAAACAAAAAAACCACATCACATGTTGACCTCTCCCATGTCTACAACATACTGTACATTGTTTTTATTCAGGGTCCACTTACAATAACGGCTCGATGTGATGACCAGCGATATCTACAAAAACACGGTACGTACGTACCATGTTCTAGTACACACAATCACCAAAACCTAAAAGTCCAACATCCACCGCACCCATAATCTGTGCCAGCAGGTGTTCCTCTGATTCCACAGGGGTCTCATAAATCAAGATCTTCATGTGACCCCACAGGGAGTAGTCTAGCGAACTAATTCGTGTAAACGTGCAGACCAAGAAATTGGGCCACCTCGACTTATACACCCCATTGCTTGGCCTTCACATTCACCTGACTTGACTTCGCTAGACTACTTCCTGTGGGGCCACATGAATGGCTCGATTTACGAGACACCTGTGGAATGAGAGGAAGACCCACTGGTGCGGATTATGGCTGCTGCGAATCTCGGACTTCCAGGTATTGGAGATTGTGTGTACCAGAACGTAGTACATAGGTATCGTGTTTGTGTAGACGTAGCAGGTCATTACATTGAGCTGTTCTTGTAAGTGGGCGCTAAAGAAAAACAACATTCAGTATGTTGCAGATGTGGGAGAGGTCAACATGTGATGTGGTGGTGTTTTGTTTGTCGCGGGGAAATTGTACGTTTCCGCACCTATGTTCCTGTGCGAAACATAACCGTCTTGGTCCCCACTATAAGACGTTACATTGTGTTATGGGAAATTAGACACACCTGTATGTGTGATAATGTGTACTGGAAGACAGATTTTGGGATTTGTTCCTTTGTGGTATATGATAGTTTTTATTTAGTCAGGGATTTTTTTGCTTGTGAAGTTTGATGTTAGGGGTTTTGTAAGTGGGTGTTATGTTGATAGTAATATAGCTTGAAGTGGTTCCATATTATGATGGTAACTTTTTTTGTATGTTTTGTTAATTTGAGTTGTATGATACATGAGTATAGTTTTCAAGTATTTAGTTTTGCTTGTAATATTTGACGGTATGGGGTTCTGCAATTGTCTGGTATGGTATGTGCTAATGAGTTGTGTGTATGTGTGTGTGTAGGGGTGTGTAGGTTGTTGTGTGCGTGCTTTTGTTTTTACATTATGAAATTTTTTATCAGAGTAATTCATTGGAATATTCTGTCTGTGGGTGTTGGTACATGTTGAAACCACATACAAGATTTTTTTCCTGTAAGGGTTCGTGACCTGACAGGAATAAAGCAGGAACTGTTTTCGTTTGAAAACATTCTATTAACAGTCTGTTTTCGGTAAGGTTTAGTCGTCAGCTGTCGTTCCTTGGGAGCAGAGATAATTCTGTCTATGTATAATGCACATAATTGATAAGTGTGTTTAGTGAATGCTAGCAAAGTGTTAGTGTAATACATCCCACACCTTATAATAAAAAAATAATACTTATTGCACATTCTGAAACAAATCAAATGTATATGACAGTTAAAGTCTGGCTGTTTTGCTGAGATGGAATGTTTAGTTGTTAATTATTCATGTGTGTATGTGTATATTTAGAAAATATTCATTGCATGTTTATGAAAGTATGTATTTTCAAGATTTTGTTAATTACACGATTAAATCATATAACTGCATTCCCCTCCACCATTCTCGACCTTCGACAGATGATATCGAACATATAACACATAAGTTGAACAGTATACCCCAATCAGATAATATGATAGACAGCAAGCATAAGTGAATGCTTAAGAATGCATTTCCCAGAATTTATTTTAAAAATATTTATGAGAGTTTGGGAATAGATCTCGGTTTTCCAAAATAGCATTACATTATTACTACAAGCAGGAATACAAAGCAAAAATAAATTTTTGTTAACTTCAAAATTAAAATAATAATGTGTTCTGACCGAGACTGGAACTTGGAAATCCGAAATTACCATTACATTAAGTAAACCTAGCACATATTCAACACAAAAATATAATTTCGTTAAAATATGAAATGAAGTAATATTAAGTGCCCTGAGCAAGATTCGAACTCAAATCCTAATTTAACGTTAATTTAAGTACGCCTAGCATCTACACAAGTCATAAATAAAACTTGGTTAAAATCGGAAATGAAATAATATTACTTGCCCTGACCGAGAATCGAACCCTAATACATACATTAACATTACATTAAGTAAACCTAACACGTACCCAAGTCTTAAATAAAATTTGTTTAAAATCGGAAATAAAACAATAATATGTGCCCTGACTGAGAATCGAACTCCATAAACTAACTCCGAAGTTATCATTACATTAATTAACCCAAACACATATCCAAATAAATATTTTTTTTTCAAATCGGAAATGAAATAATATTACGCGGATAAATATGTCCTTGATGAGCATCTACTTAGTGAGTTTATGACTATGTTTTAATAGGGCTTACATGTATAATTTACCTAGGCAGAAAGGTCATAGGGCATAACTGACCTAACCATTATGCTGTATGCCCGGTATTATGTCTATGTTATGAATTTGATGACCAGAATGTGAGCCAACCCCTTTCCTCCACGCTACAGCATTCCAGAGCATTAAACCGAAATTCTTCTGCACGATACGGCACCAGAGAGGTGAAACCAGAGACCAACAACCAACACCCTGGAAAAGGAGATGTAATATATAGTGAGCGATATTTAAAACAAATTTCAATGCAATGAAACTTAATCCCATTTTCAACAAATCCCCTTTAACTCGTAAAACATATTTCATTTCCAGGAAAATATACAAATAAATACATCCTGAATGATATTAAAATCGGATTTCAATTCCGGGATGACTGTATCCCATTTCAAATAAATATCACATTAAAATATAAACATGACCTAAACACAATGACTTAAAACTTTTACAAATTTTTTAATGTGTAGTTGACTTATTTTATCGAATAAAACATAATTCTCTTATAACTAAAAGAGATTTTAGCTTAATACAGATTTGAAGACTTTTCCAACACTACCAACACCACAAAAAGTCATGTGGAATGTGGAATTAAGTTTTTCATCTGGGAAGACACAATTTGTTGTCATTTGTTCCCAAACAATTAGACAAAATAATTTAAAACCAATAGATCACTATTCTATAATATTTATATGAAAAATATTAATCTGTTTCTAAACAGTCAATCATATCCCTACACAGATTTCAATACGAACTTTGGAAATGGGGAATTTCTTATTTGCTACAATATGTACTCAAAAGTTCCAGTAAATGTAGTATAACCAAATTAGCTCACCGATCTTTGAAACCAAAGATTTAAAACCAGACAAATGTTATTTGTATTTAACATAAGTAAGCAAAACAACACCATTAGCAATAATGTTATTGATTGATGAATTGAAATAATTTCAAATACACCCATTCTGGCAAATATGCAAGCTTATGCTTTGATCATTCACAATAGATTGGCAAGCTATAATGTAATTGATAAGCTGGTGAGATAATGATTTGAGTCAGTAGATGAACGACATTATTAATGAGATGTTTTGCAATATGGAAGGATTTCAATCCGCAGAAAAATTTATCAAAGAATTGGGTATTACTTATATAGAAGAACATACAACCATATTCAGTTTCAAACTGCCGTTCCACTGGACATTTTTATGACCCAAATACAAAAAAAAGAACTAAGAGATGGGCTACCAAACATCACCATTGTGTAACATGGGAGAGTGGTTGTATAACATATAAGAATATACAATATATTTGCGAGAAGTACTTAAATAAGTGTGTATGTGAAGTTGTGCATAAACACACAATTTAGAAAGTGTGTTGAATGGAACAATAACAGATATTCAGAAAGAATACAACTGTCCATCATTCAAACAATTGCATAAAACATAGGGATATAAATCGACATTCTTTTCTGCAGATGTAAACTCTAGATTATTGCTAAATTGGTAATTAATAATATATTGGGGTTAAGTGGATTAAGATGATTAACCTTCTGAGTCTCCAGTGGATGTTATATGAGTAATATGACATTATTTGGAATGAGAGAACATTGTAGACTAACCAGTAAAATTTAGTATTTAAAAATTCTTGGTTTATGCAAATCAATACTTTGTAAACATGACTCAAGAAGAGAACGTAATCACATACTCATGCATACAGAAATTAAAGTGTAAACTGAATATTAGTAAATTAATTGCATGTTGGAGTAAACCTTTTAGAACTTGTTTTGGAAAGTAATAGTTTTAGTATATTTGTGACATTCCTACTGTAAATATTTCCTTCTTCCACCCAACTGGTATTTACGTTTCTGTCACCCCTGGAAACTCAAGTGTGAACTACCCTTGTTTGTCTAGCAGAATATTGCATCAATTTGGAGAGGCTTGTGGTGGATTGTTTTATTTAGAAAAACATCCAATATTTACTAAAGGGTGAAAAATGTAATGATTTAATATCTTATCTGGATATGTAAAAATGTCCTATATACCATATGTAATCGAATACAAGTCTACCAGCGACCATTGAAGAAGTGTATTCACACTTTTATGAAATGTTTCCTGATTTACCTTAATGTATAATATTACATGCACTGAATTACACAAAAATGATAACAATATAACATATGTGATGAATGCAAGTATAACTAAGGAGAAAATTGAAAATATAAATTCTGTAAAAAGTGTTTTTTGCAAACACCTATTAATCACAAAAAGTATTCTGTAATAAAAATTAAAAGAAACAAATGGTTGGAAATTACTTGTGTGTTTTACGGACTTTACAAATGCATGAATTGTAATATTCACATATATACTAATTCGGACAATGAAATGTTATGTAAAATTTAATTACGTGTTACGCATTAAACAATCCAATCTAAATGTGTTTGCATAAAAAACGGTGAAGGTTTGTGTGCGGAATATTGATTAAATATAATATTAGTAATTTGAAAGTGATTTAATACAGAAAACTGTTAAAACATACATTCTAGTATTCAGAAATATTGTGTTTAAAAACGAATAGTTTACTCCATTTTACAATTACTGTAATTTATATATTACTCACATTTTGCACTTCCCAGAGTTACCTATATATGCCTGTAAAGGATGTGCAACATTCAGTTTCAACAGTACAGATGCAATAATGAATCTGCTTTGTTGCTTCTGTGGTACAGTATTTACAGTTTTGTGGAACTTACAACGACATGAAATAACGACCTGTGGAATGAAAACTTCAAGAATGCAGTCTCACTGTTATTTCTGCCAGAAAAAGTTTTTGAACTATTTTTACAAGGTGCAGTGTTCCTCTCTTAGAAATAACTAAACCGTCGCCCTGGCCTGTTTAATTAACGTCACCATAGAGTGCTAATTTCTGAAATCCTTCGCGGCAGAGTAAAATGCTACAAAGACGTTTTATTTTCATAGTAAATCTCTTCCTGTTCTACATTCGTTCGATGTTAGCGAAACTTACTATGAAACTGTTATGGTTTACCTGACTAACACACTTGAGGAGTTTAGTGCATGCGGTAAAGGCCTATTATTGCATATGGATGTTCATATATGGCAATATAGGGCATATACATAGCTGGTGCTGCACACACTATGTTCCCCAAGTTTATTGGCTATAGGAAGGCTTACATTCTAGGCGAAGTAAATTGTCGATGAAAATATATTCCTGATAGAAATTTCAAAGAGCTTTGTTACGTTTAACAAGCCTTTGTACTCTGGCATTGCTATTCTCGACATTTTAAATTAACCCTTTATGGATTTCATTATCATTACATGTGTACCAAATTTCCGCACCAGCCTTGCACCTTTTATATTGCGACTCCATTTCCTTGGTTTATTCTGTTGCTTGTGATGATATATGTATAAAGTTATTGTGGCTCATTTAAAAGTGTGGTTTAACTATGCGCTTGACACTTCAAATTATGCACTAGATAATCCACAAAAAAAATCACACGTGAACAAAGGTTGTATAGGGGTTAAGAAAGACGACTGTGATGACCGCATAGTTACACATATTATAGGTTTACATCTCAAACTTTACACTTGCATTGTTACGAATGAGCAGTGTATGCATAAGGTGAAGGGCATAAAACCTAACATCTTGCAGAACCTCTGTTACGAGTATTGTGGGAAATGCCTCGAAAATTGCACAGGGTTTTGGGGACCCAATATTAGTTCTGTTCGCATCGTCACGATGACTACACAGAACGAATGACCAAAGTGTTGTTATCGGGGTTGTACGATAAGCTATACATTAAAGTAGATGGAGGGTCAACTAGGCCCTGGGGGCACTACAAAATCCCAAAACTATTATTTTTTCCACACTACTACACTCAGTTACATAATAAATTCAACTCTGTCCCCTGCAACAACACTAATGAGCTACTTAACTGACACAATATCATCTTCAAGTGAAGCAAACTTCAAGTCCCATCACAAATGAGTGGATCAAACTTCCAATCGCATCATGAATGAGTGAATAAAACTTTCAGTTCCATCATGAGTGAGCCAATCAACAGACAGCAAGTGGTTTACAACAACTAACATATATTCTGAATGTCTAACCGATAGCGAACAAACAATTCATTTAGAATCCATTGTGAACAAAACATCTCTTAGATTCGAGAATAAGGAGTTCGTCTTTCTGCAACAATATTTACATATTACCAGCATCATCACCAGATATGTGATTCAGTAAGTTACCAACTATATGACATCACACAAGCAATGTGAAATTTTTTTACGTTAATTTAATTGAATAAAGAATTTTATGTTTCAGACATATAAAGAAAATTGTTTTTGTAAATGTAAATAAATATGATTAGAAGAATGTGATTTTTTGAATGTGTAAATAAATATTGTGGTTGTTGGAGAAATGGGATATAATAAATTTTAGTTCTCTCTGAATGTTTGTTTCATTTACCTCCAAACAGAGTGTAGATATGGAATTTTATAAAACATGTATTTTAGAGAAATGAGTGAATCAATGTATACGCAAAATTAAAATACAATCAATACAAAATACTTTATCAATCTATGGTCATAACTTTAAACATTATTTGTGTGAGGGACACATATTTATTAGTGCATGTGACCTTTATATATATATATATATATATATATATATATATATATATATATAGGTTGACACATAATTCAAGATATATATATATATAGGTTGACACATAATTCAAGAGATATATATATATATCTCTTGAATTATGTGTCAACCTAACGAAACAAATATGCCTGGTTAATTAAAATGTTTTAAGTGAATAGAAATATTTGTGTGAGGACGCAATACGTAAATTTCATTCAATCAGCCTTACGAGTATGTTCGTAACAACTGGTGTATTGTTGTGTCCGACTGCATTCTCATATAAGCGAGCAATACTATCTTGCTGTGAAATCAGTTTGTGTTAATATCTCCAATAACACCAAAATCACTAATATTTAAAACATTAAAGTCTTGTGTTTACGGAGATTCACCCGGGAGGTGCACGAGCCCAGAACGTGTGCAGGAGTACGGCAAAGCGAGGTGTGGTTTGGACAGACGACTGCAACGTGCACCAGGCACCACGTCCCAGCCTAGCTCCTTCTCCGCTCCCTTTCCTCGCTTGCGACGAGTGCGGACCACCTACCCCACACCGTCTTTGCAATGGAGATACTTCCATGCCTCGCATGTGCCGACAGCAATGGCGATCACTGTTCTCCCCTCCACTTCCCCCTTGTTGGCTCCGAGAACAACAGCACACACCGCGCTGTTATAAGTTGTCTGCGGCCTTTGTGCTTCGTAACAGGCGAGCGTATTTAGAGCACATTTAATACTTATAGCTCATGCCATTTTATTTAAGACGAAACTTTATATAATGCGTTTATATTGAAATATTAATTTACTTTTTCATAAAACATATTTATATTTCATAAAATGATGTAAATTACTTGAAACAGTTAAAAGTTGAATAAATTTTTAACAAACTACAGGATATTGAATAACGAATATTTCCCAAGAAAGTTTTAGCAAAGAAATAGGAGCCTACACTCCAACAAATAAACATTTATTAATGGCAATTAATACTTGCTAAAGAATAACTTGTTAAATAAATAAGTAGATTGCACACAAAATGAAATTGATGGGCTATAGCAAACACAAGCGGTTTTCATGGGATATTTATAACACATAGAAATGTATTTTAATATATATCTGCACTTACTGCAAAATAAACTCATTTACTGTGTAGATAATTGAAACAGAGTATAACGAAACTTGAATTATATGAAAATTTTTGTATGGTAGATATGTGAATTTCAACCGTGTTTGGAACTAGGCTGCTTTAAGCACGGGGATTTGTATAATATTGCAATTCTCCTACAGGCGTGGTCTTTAAAGCTACGATTCGGAAATACACAGCCACTGCTGCTTCGAGTGAGTGTGGATAGTCTTATTTGGTTAGAAACGGGAGCAGAGTATTATTACATGTTTTTCCGCCTTGAGAGACAAGCCCTATGCTGGCCAGTGCTCACTCAGGGAAATGAGAGAGAAAGCATGAACGAACGAGGCAGACAGAGAGAGGAAGTGCGAGAAGGCACTCTAACATCGGATTTTTAAGTTGTGACTGAACGAGCAACCTGACTGGAGTGGTGGTGCAGACGCAAAGCGAGGAAGATCTGTCCTTATCCTATTGAGCTTTCGTTTGAAAACTCATTTTAGGCAATATATTTTTCTTGTGAGTATTCATATAGTTAGTTATGGTTGGAAATTAATTTTGTTATTAGCTTTCATTATTCACAATGTGTTATATAACGATACATTCGTGGGCATGTGTCGGGCAAGCTTGAGTAGTTATGGAATGGAGGGGTCGGCTGTCGTACGAGCTATAGTAGGATTGCGTTTGTGGGATCCGACACGTTGTGCTTAAAGCGGTATTGCGATGCAGTGTGTCCTAAAATATTTCATTAAATACTTAATTTCGAGTTGTGGTTTAGTGAGCTACGGACCTCTGTGATTCAGTGAGAGCAAGTTTCTTGTGTACAATTGTGTTGGATCTTCGTGCTTCGCAACAGGCGAGCGGTGGGAGTGAAGGGATTTTCTTGTGATGGGTGTGTTGGGCTGCGGACGGAGATGCGATACATTAGGCTTGAATGTAATTTGCATGTGACAATTGGAATTATACCATGAGTGAGTAACTTTTTATAGGAAATACACTGCAATTGTGGTAAGTTGTTTTGTGTGAAATTTGGTGTTAAATTTATTTCTTTGTTCATGGTTAATAATTTGTATTTTGTGTTATCTGCAAGTGATAGATCGTTCTTTGTGTTTATCATTCATACCTGTGTTTTGTTGCATCTACTTTTCTATGCATTTTGCTAGTAACATTATTTCATTTTTGTTAGGTAGTCCTGAGAGTCAATGAAGGTGAAGTGAAGTACGTGTGCGCTATTGTGATTGGTTGTATGGACATTAATATACGTTATTCCAAGGATTGTTGGTGAGTTTTAATATTGATGTGGACATATGGTTATTTGGCTGTGATTCCAGTTTGTTTCATCTTGTATGTGCATGTGTTTAATGAGTGAGTTTGGTTAACAGTTGGCATGTGTGCAATACTTCTAGGCGTTTAGTTTCTGTGTGTGCATATTTTTACAGTTTATTTTATTAATTAAATAAATATTTGTTTTGAAAGTTTAGTTAGCACTTGTTTTGTGTAATTTATTCTGGTATTTCAAATATATTATATTGTTAGGGAAATATATTTGGGAGTTCTTCAAATTTCGTTTGCATGTGATTATGCTGGAGATTTATCATTATCCTGTTGTCTGCATAAATTATATTGCTAGGAAAACAAGACGGGTTAGTAGACTAATTTTTTAAAAATTGAACATGTAGTTCCTTCTGCCAGTTTCAATTGTATTCATGTCTCTTGCATTTGATTAATTAAATACATGTTATTTGAACAGTAATATTTTCATGTGTATTTTTTATGTTCGTGTGCTCCATCTGTAAGCAGGTGTAAGTTCTTTAAATGATTTGTGCACTGTTACAATTTCGGATATGTTTCTTTTGAAATATTTTTTGTTTGCCGAGGAGTGATAAGTAGGACTCTCTGTCATTTGTCTCTAAACATTCGTGCATTGTAATTCTCAATCTGGATAATAATACCGGAATAATATTTTCAAACATTTTTTCCATTACGTCGTTTCGCATATTTACGCCTCAATCCTATACAGGCATTCAAACAGAATGGACGTGCCTTGCTGCTCTCTCCCAGTTACCTCACCCAGCCTACAATTAATCGCAAGTGCTCCACCACCTCAGTCCTGCACCGCATTCCCAAGTGAACGGACATGTCTTGCTATTGCTCCGCCAACACCTCAGTACACCTCCAGATATCGGAGGGTAAACATCGATGCTGCTGCTCTCCAAACAAATAAGAATAATATAAAATAAAGGACTTTCCTGCAACTCTTGCACCAACATAAACTATTATATACCCAATACACTGCACATCACTGCTCAATCGACTGCCATATGGCCGTGGGTGAATATAACTTTCCATATATAGAACATCATCTTTCATACCACTTAAAATAAAAAAATACAGAAAAATATAAAAATTTTCAAAAACTTCCCAAATCCGGATTAACCCCTTATCCAAACATGGCATTTGCAAAATAATCGGCTTAGGATTTGCTTATTTGCAGGATTTGCAAAAAGTTCGTAATATCTATTTTTAGATCCTCTCCATCCAAAGTTATTCACCTACTTGTCCAGAACCCCCACACCCCTACTACTCATGTGATAGGGTTTTTTCCTACCTTTGTTGCCATTTAACAGACCCTGTAAATTAGAATGTGTTGCTCGAATTGCAGATTGTTTATTAGCGTGTCCACGACTCCTTTTCCGTATTTTATATTTATATTTTATATATTTCTTAAGGTGTCGTGGTGAACTGAAGTAGCATTGAATGAATATGCATTTTTATATGTTCTCATTACAGTGTCACGGAAATCGTTAAACTGAGTGTTCGCGTCGTCCCATGCAAGTAATCAGAGAAGATGCAGTGTTCACAATAGTCTTTTGTCATGGCGAATTGTTGCCTAATACAGGAGTTCTCAAAAACATATGTTACCCTTTTCTTCCTGTCAGGGGTTAAATTTATAGAAAATATCTAGAGATGAACTTTTAGTCTTGATATAGGCAACCTTTTGAAGTAATTAGAACTGTAATTTCTTATTGCGTTAATGTGCAGATTAGAATTGATCAAAAAGAAATCTTACCCAATATAACCTTCATGCTGAAATGAGCCATTTTACCCCTCATCGGGTCAATGAGCTGTTGAGGAGTCCTCGAAAACGTATTTTACTGCCTTCCACCCCCCCCCCCTTATAAGTTGAATGAGCAATAATTCCTTAAATAATTATTTTGATATTTGAATGTGCTACCTTTTGAAGTATACAGCACATGGATATCTAATCGATTTAATGAGCTCTTGAGGGGTCTTCAAAAACATATTTTACCAATTTTTACTCTCTTTGGGATCGAACTACAGAATATGTTTTCTGAGTAGGTGCCTGCACCTTAAGGGGAAACCGTCATTATATATTAATGCTTTTATGTACAGTGTTGGCGCTGTACATTAATTAGGATCAGTCAGTCATTCTATTGGAAAACTTATTTTATACATAATTTTTACTATTATTTCATATTTGATTTTCGTTTTCTATTTCGGTCCAAAGCAAAACATGAACAAATATATACACATAAGGAATTTTCTAAAAAAAAAAAAAAAACAAAAAAAAAAACAATGCCACACCAATATTATCTAAAGTGACTTTAATTTTAAAATTTTTGTAATATAATATAATTCACAAATTGAAGTATAAGGAAATTTATTGAAACTTAAGTACATCGAGGATTTTTTTTTTTTTTTACATTTTGTCGCTTGTTTTGTTTTACAAAGGGATCAATTTTTAAAGTGTTAGTGTTTTCGATAATGCACAGTGAGTCAGCACTAATAATAGCGATGCTAGATGAGTAATCGGTGATGTTAAAATTGCTGAGTAATCTTCAGACAATCTTATGGAGTAGGTGGCATTTGTACATGATAAGCCTGTGGTGGTACTGGTACTGTACGCGGCAGTGGTGGTGCTCTACTTCCTATTATGGATTTTGGAGATGGTGGCATTGCCCGTGTGGGTGGTGGCATTGGTGGTAATTGTATTGGTCGTCCTACTTGCCTTGATGTTTGCTGTGGTTGTGGTTGTTGTGGTTGATATAGTGGTTGTGATGGTTGTGCTGGTTGTTGTCGAAGTGGTACTGTTCGTCGAAGAGGTGCTGTTGGCCATAACAAAACTGGTGGTTGATTAGGTGTTGCTGGGGATGATGTTGCTGGTAATATGGGAGGTGTTGGTGGCCATGATGTTGCTGGTAATATAGGAGGTGCTGATGGTTGTGGCCTTGCTGGGTGAGGTGCTGATGGCTCTGGCATTACTAGTGGTAGAGGAGGTGCTGATGGCTGAGGAGGTGCTGATGGCTGAGGTGGTGCTGATGGCCGAGGTGGTGCTGGCCAATGCGGTGCTAATTGCCGTTGCATTGCTGTTGGTTGGCGTTGTGCTCTAAGCTCGGGATTGAACCTGAAATAGAAAATTTGATTTACCTATTTATGTATTTCTCTAAACGTATATGCAGTAATAATTTGCTTTAAATAGTTAATCAAAAACTTATATGGTAGGACCATACACCATTAATTTATTAAAAGGGGAGGGATTTTCCTGGATAGCTAATGGTAATCGGTCTTTGATGTATGCATTAAAATAAATCAGATTTTTGTGGGGGAACTTTCCAAAATAGTACAGGAATGATTACACATTTTAGCAAATTTGGTGCACACAAAAGGCGGGCCTTCTTCAGCACACAAACTTTCAGTTAAACTAGTTTGGACCGTTTTTCATGTTGGAGTTAATTAATTATGAATGACCAAGTCCCCTTTGACTCAGAAGTATCCCGACGACCTTTTGGGATTATTTGGAGAATGGTTTTAGCACCCATGAAGCAGTATGTTTATGTGTGGATGTTATATGTATGTATGTGCATATATATACATATATATATATATATATATATATATATATATATATATATATATGGAAATTTATCTGGCATAATTGGGCTATCTATAAGTATATTGTTTCGAATAGAACTAGGAAGGCCAGTATCAGTTATTAGGAATTATAGGAATTATCAGATTTATAGCACTATTTTAACAGCTTATGCTTTCATAATAATTATCTTTATAGTTGTACCTATTATAATTGGGGGAGGGGGGAGGGTTGGTAACTGATTATTACCTTTTATAATTGGAGCCCCTGATATAACTTTTCTACGAATAGATAATATAAGATTCTGATTATTACCACACTCATTAACATAATTAATTATAAGAATAATAGTTAATACAGGAACAGGTAGAGGATGAACATTATATTCGACATTAGCAGGTTTAAAAGTTTATACAAATATATAAGAAAAATGTAACTATTTTTGCATTACACATAGGAGGTATATATAGTGTGTGTGTTTGTGAACAACACAGACAAATTTCGGCAAACTATTCCACACTTAAATATAAGACGAATAATATATATACATACATTCCTACTTAAGTGACTTTAACGGAGCTGTGGACTCCCACAAAACCCTAATGTCAAATACTTTCCTGTGTGGCGTGAGATGCCCACGAGTCAGGCAACAAGCAGTCTGATTTGAGAATTATGTGTTAATTCCTCTAAAACTGTTCACCTGAGAGTGTTACTTCAAGACAATATCCGTTGTTGGATAGACTTTCTGATTTATAAGATGTCTTTTAAAACATTGAGCATTTATTACAGTTGGATGTTTCACCTAAAAGTAATTTGCCTACCCCAGTTTCATCTTGAAGGTGTGCGATATCACCAACCACTTTTTCAGAGGTTTAATATTAACGTTTTACTAAACACTACTCAAGATATATTGCGTAATCGCCAAAGATTTCTATAATTTTCTGAATGAAAGGCGTTTTAAAATTAGATTTGGAGGGTTTTGGGAGGCATAACTTCATTAAAAAATAAATAAAAAGGAAAAATTATATGTAACTAAATTTTAACCGTATTTTGTCATGAGGAATAACTTGCCACAGTTTGTATGTGCTGTTTAGAAACACCCAGTTTTTATGATAACTTTGATATATAAATATACACATATAGGTCGTCGTGATTATGCATACGGCTCGCTCAAGTTTCAGTGTCGTTACGTGGCCAAGGATTTGTAACGTCGGATAACCTCGAGACAACCAGTGCTGCGTTGTTTGTCACAGGACAGGCCAAATTACAGCTTCAGAAATGACACGAGTTGAACTTGAATGCACGCCGACGAAACAGGCCTCGAGACGAGAGAGTGCCGTAGACAAGTGTAAACACTATTTCACTGGACTACCTTAAAATTACTGCTATAAAGGTTTTTAAAAGTTTGGCCTGTACTTAGAATTAATGTCTACAAGTTAAAAAGTATTTTGATGAATATAAAGTAATAACTTATTTGCGTCCAGGGCCCTTAACCTACACTCGGTATGGGAGACTTACAACTCATCAAGTCTCCAAAAATAGGAATTTATTATTGTGTAGGAATACGGTATTCTCACTACGCTGTAGAGGGGGCCGCGGTGGTACAGTGGTCAGACTACTTGCCTTCCATCTAGGTGAGCCGGGCTCGTGTCCCGGTGGATCGCTCCCACATTCTCGCACATGGGAATTGTGCCGGACAATGCCATTGGTTAATGGGTTTTCTCGGGGCTCTCCCTTGCATTCCAGCGCTGCTCCATATTCACCTCGCTTCGCCCTCGTCGTATCTCAAAACCTCGAGGTCAAGAGATGCGCCTTTAACTATTTTCTTAAGAAACGTTGGAAATCTTCTTTGCATGCACTTCCTTCACGCGTATTGAACCAAACCTTTGAGAACTCACCCGATGTATGACGTTTTGTTTGATTCTTAACTATATTATGTGTCTTAATCGTTTTGTACATCCGTTAACATTAAAGTATGTTATTTTTGTTAAAATCAACTTCTCCTTATTTTTTATCCACAAATTGTTATAAATCACTAAGAATTAATACGATTATAACAGAGAGAAAATAGGTGTGTTGGTAATGCCTAGTAAGAAATAGTTCATAATGCAAATAATTATTACACAGAGTGCGCATGAGCTCGGTGCGTTGTCCTTTTGGTGTGATTTTGTGAACTTGATTAGAGGCTTTGTTTGCATATGGCATTGGAAAAACGTGAAAGTAGCGGTTTGGGAGGCGGGGCTTCAGAAAAGTTGCAAGTATCAACGAATTGGTTTTCGCGAAACAGCGAGGGCTTGGGTGTCGTTTAGGGCGAAGTGAGGCGAAGATGTAGCAGCGGCGGAATGCAGACGATGAGGACGCCACCACAGTGTTCTCGCATGCTAAAACTGCGAGATCACAACGAGAATCGAAACCGGATCGCCTCGATGAGAAACGAGATACGTTTCCACGTGGTTATTTGCGAGTTAATGAACGCGGCATAAACTTTCTTTAAGATGCTTAGGATTTTACATATATTTATTTGTTAAAGGCCATTCACGTTAAAATGAGCACTCTAGAAATCAACCTTCGTAAAAAACCACTGCCCACAACTGCGTATGTATAACCATGCGTGTTACCGCACAGGCTGGAGATGAACACACCCAGTTAAGTTGGCAATGAAATGTGAAAAGTAGTTCTACGATATAACGCGGTATTGCAAGTGTAATGTTTAAATTTATGGCCATTTAAGTTGTTGGAAGTTTATTTTATACACTTTAAAGTAATTATTGGCGTAAAGATAATGTATTTACTGTAACTCATAATTATATTGTGTCACGTGGTCGTCGCAACGGTCAAAACCAACGGTCTGTTGTTGTGGTTCCTTCATGCTTGTTGCTTGGCTCATGCTGTGTGTCCTGCAGTTCCCGATTGATGTGGGAGTCATGTCACTATTGAACTAGGTAGGTCTGCGATCCCTACAGTTCAAGGCAGTGCTGAACGAGCAAAAACAAAGATACTGATAGACAGAGGCAGATAGATAAGAAGTATGCTCGTTGTGATGTGGCCAGTCACGGAGGGAGGTATGGCAGAAGGGAGGAATAACTGGAGGGGGGAAAACTGCAGGGAGAGACGAACAATGAATTATCTGAGCATGCGCAGTGGCGCACCTGGCATAGTTACTGGCACTGAGAGAATGACTGACCGATATCACAAGAGACTAGTTCTTTTATGTCGCGGTGAACTATGCACCTAGTTCTTTTTCAAGACCAGTTCAAAATGAACTGGTAGTTCGTGAACTGCCCATCACTATTGTGAGGCGAACTACAAATTTGGAAACTGGAAGTTGTGTTTGAATATTTCTAATTTTTTTTACAGCTTATCTACAGTCAGCATTGTTTTATTATAGGTCGTATAGTGTTCAATTGCTAGTAGTGAATTTGAGTAAAGTTATGAGTTCCAGCAAACTACGTACAAATATTCAGCGTTAGGAGGACATTATAAATCTCGCCGAAAGTATTTATTCTTTAATTCGTCGAGGAGAGATGAAGCCGTGCAAGGTGATCGAACGAGTTGCAGAAATGATGAAAATTTCCAACTGCAGCTGTCCGGAGGTAAACGTAAATGTGTTTTTACGACGTGTTTTCGCCGCTTATCCCCAGTAAAAAAAGTGAGAAAGAGCAAGCATAAATCGACAGTTAGAAACGTGATATTATAAACGAAAAGTTAAATAACAATTATAAAGTAAATGAATGACAGCAGAAACGCAATATTAATATATTCATGTGAGTTTGCGAAGTACATGTTATATTATAAGTTTGACAAATTATATTAAAAGTTATCTGTACCTATCTACCTACGCTCATCTGTTTAACCTTTCTTTCAAATCTGTCATTATAACAAGTGCAAATTTGGCAGTCAATAATTATACGTTAAGTTTACATGTTTTATAACCCCGTGTAGTTTTGTAATGTAGGCCTAACCTCAAACTTGTGTTCATGTAGTTATTCATCCCAAGTTACAGTGTTAAGTTTCACTATTGTTAACGTAACATAAACGTCACAGTTTGACGTTACACCAAAGGTGTTCAAACATCCTATAAACTATAAATCTTGAAGCTGGTTTTGTTAACTATAGACCTCTAGCTGTGCTTGTTCCCGACATTATTTCGTTTTACTTTGTAATGCTTGCCATTATAAGAACTAGAAAGTATTTACAATTAATTGTCAACAGTTAGGCCTATAGAACAATTCCATGTTTAAATTTCGAAACGGATGTTCAACAAGACAACTCGCTACCTTCTGAGAAATATCAACGAAGACAGTATGCGTTATTGAGTAGGCATAATTGTTTGTAAAATATTGTAGTTATTGAAATTTAATGTAACTGTAGACTACACGTCATAGTCAACACCCCAGACTCCCAGAGCTCCTGTTTGCTTGCGAGTGCATGTTTTGCAAAGGTTATACTATATTACGCAGCATATGTGTTAAATTAAGTATTTATAAAAAGCTGTAAGAGCTAGCTTTCAGTAAGATTGTTTGCAAACGATTGTGTTGTGTATGAAGTGGGGAAAGGGGGGGGGGGCGGAAATTTGCAGGCGGACATTGACAAGATATGGTTGTGGACCAGGAAAAATAAAATGAAGATAAATGTAAGAACTAAGGTAGTGAGGTTCACAAGGAAGGAGATGATAAGCAGAGACATGTACAGATGGGAGGGACAAGAGATAGAAGAAGCAGCAGAATATAAGTATCTGGGGATTGTACTGCAGGGAGACCTCAGATGAAAAAAAAAACAGTTAGAGAGGGTGGTTGCAAAGGGAAGAAGGGCTCTGGGTATGTTGGGAAGGGTGCTGAAGGGAGTCAGCTGTGAGGTGAAGGAGAAGGCATATCGCACAATGGTACGGTCAATGTTAGAATATGCTGCAGCAGTATGGGACCCATGTGTGGAATTGGAGGTGCGAGAACTGGAGAAAGTGCAGATAAGGGCAGCAAGATGGGTGAAGGGTAGGCGGAGAAGGCAGGGGCAAGATGGTGAGGAAGAAGGGAACTATAGGCCATCAGTGATGATGAAAGAAATGGGGTGGAGCTCATTGAAGGACAGGAGGAAAGTTGAATGGTTAGTCAGTATGTACAGGGTGGTGAATGAAGAGGGAGGATGGACAGGGCTAACACTGCAAGCTAAGTAAGGGAGTGTTTAGAGGGAGAGGAAACAACAGTGAGAAACTTCAGAGGGTGTGGAGGAGAACGGAGCGAGGTAGGCAGTCCATGCTTGTGAGGTCTGTGAGGGATTGGAATGTGTTGAGGGAGGAATTGGTATCTGTGAGAGGGGTTGGTAAGTTCAGGAAGGGAGTAGAAAAGGAGTTTGTTGGGTGAAGGAGAGGTGAGAGAGCTCGCCACCAGGCGGTGGCCTAATTGCGAGTGTATGTATGTATGTAAGGGCCGGGCTACAATTGACATACCAAACACATTCACACTTATAGCGATAAGCACATGCAAAACACAAAAGCACAGTGGCCTGGTTACAATTGATATAACGCTAATAATATTAGTTTATTTATGTTGCTACATTTGTACCGAATAAATTAAGGTCTGTACATAGAGTTGGTGGTAGGTTTTTTCAAAAATAAATATTTTCAATTGATCTGAGACATTTTTTAAATGGTAAATAATTTACATTTCAATTTTTACTTTAAACATTACCTAAAAGCGTTACAAAACTTCGGTGGTTGTGATTATCCGTAAATAAACAAAAGAAAATATCTTCCCGGGGAATGTAGTCAAAATACACACTTTCTTGATTTGTAAATAAGTTTTTCAATTGATAACATAATATAAGTGTCAGGGCTTCTGATTGGCTGTTTATTGTCGCACAACTATAGTAACAAGGAAAGTTAAACCAAGTGCTTATCGCTATGCATATCACTTGCCTGTAAGTATTACTTTTATAATTTTCCTTTACATTATCATTTTGCTGTCATTTGTGGATATGGATTGGTTTTACATCAACAATAAGACATTTATTTCAGCTTTGTGTGTGCATGCATGGACCATTTTTGTAAGTATAGTAATTTTCTTTAAATATTTCTCATTTAAGTTTTCAGTTTCGCTGCAGTCATTGCAATGAAGGAACCAGAACAATGAGAGTCCATGCACTTTACCTGTTAAATTGGTTTCTTGAGGTCTGTGTGGGTTTGAAAAAAAGGAAATGTCGCACCCATTTGGGCCACAAAAGATACCGGAAATGTGGCCATCACCGGATCGGCATTGAACTTATCTATAAATAATATACATTATTTTTAGAAATTTTGTATAAATGAAGGTGGTGCCAGTTACAAGCCTGGTATACCTTTATTTTACCACTTCAAGTCACAGTATAAATGTTCAGTTCTTTTTTGGAGGGTCTCAGAAGAGTACGAACACAGAGTAACTGTGTCAAAAGAAAACAATATGCACATATACACAATTGCATTTGTTGATATGTTTATGTTTTCAGTGTAAATTATTTTTATTTTATATATATGTTATAGGCCTATATTGAAATATATTTATCTACATTTATAAAGGTGCATATAAACTATCAATAAAATATAAATTTACATGCACAAATTTTATATCCTTTTCGTTTTTATATATTACGTATTTTTATATACTGCCACATTTGTGCCGTCACATTAAGTTTATTAGCACCATCGACTTCTGTGCAGTGGTGTACTCTTTGCTTGGCTCAGATCCCCTCGTCTTTCCTTGCTTCCCTGCCTTCCCCTTTCCCCTTCGTGCATCATTATTTTTTGTTTTGTGATTTTTTATTTAAGTCCTTGCACGGCCTCGCTTTGTCTACTTTATATATTTCAGACATCTGCTATGTTACGCCGCTACCTTATGCCTGAAGGATGTATGTTTTTTCCTGATGGCTTAGTTACACCTAACTTCAGTCAGCTGAGGGCAATCACAGCTACCATGTTTTAAAGCTGGCGTTTTACTTATCATGCTACAGAGCGATGGGGCATTTAGAAAATGGTGAGACATGGGGAACGTTAAGTATTCGGTATAGTTTTTAAATGCTTGGTAATTTGTGTGACAGTGGTGTTGTACCTTGGGTGTGCAGTAGTGCTAGTATATTTCAAAATCTGGATTTGACTGCCCTTCCAAATTACTTTTCGACTTAACTAATGTGTGTCCTTTCTTAACGTGTCGTGTTTCCATGGCTTTATCGCTAGGGCGTTCATTTTTCAATTGTTTGTTGTGTAAAGATTTTGAAACAATAACTATGTTATGTATTTTATATATATATAGTACATTTTACATGATATATACATATATATACACATATGCATATATACATAACATATAATGTGTTATATACATATTATATGTTACATGTTTCATACATAATATACTTGTTACATTTAGCAGTCCTAAAATGTAAACATTGAGTTTATTAGCATGTGGAAATCACATGGCAGTCATATGGCAATGTTTGTTTACATGTGGTGGAAAGATACATAATGGGTAGGAAAGTAGGATTTTAGTAGGGCTTTGAAAAGAGCTCACTTTATCGTGAATTGCCTATATGTGGATGGTTTTCCTGCATCTCAATGATGAGACTATTCATATAAGTAGAAGGATTGTGGATAATTCAGGGCCAATGGAGTAGGGCTGTGGAGTGGTGCAAATGCTCATGCTGTCTTTTCGTTTGTCCAGTGGCCATCTTCCCTCATGACTTCCCGTTTTTTTCCCTTAAAATTGACCCATTTTCCCTTAAAATATCGCTTTAACCCCTAAGATTTCGCGTTTTGTCCTAAAAAAAAAAATATGCACCGATCCCCCAATAGCAAACATCGAAAGGATTTCGGGGCATAGTTTTCGAGGACGGAGCAGTGGAGACCATATTTGATTTATTGGCATAGAGTAAGCCAAATCTATAAACACAGTCAAGGTTTCGGAGTCAGAGCTGGCCTTCTACCATCTTCGTTCTGTCTGCAATCTTAGCCGCCATGTTAGATGATGGAGACCTTGACCCTCGATCTTGAACTCTAACTTTAAATGAGATAAAAATCAAAACATTTGTAAAATGCTATAAAAATTTTACAAAAAATCCAAAGATTTAAAGTTATTATATAAACGGTATTAAAAAATTTTGAAAAACTAAAATTTCCTATGTTTGAAATTTTAGGGGACATGGTTGGAGCCAACCAGCCTTTATGTCATTATGACTAAACACTATATTCTATCTATCGACAATGAACTTAACCTTTGACATTGAACCTGTAAGTGTGAACCCAAATTAAAAGAAGCAATAAAATCTCCAAACAATTCATAAATGTTAAAACCTTCCAAATGACTATAACCATTTTGTTAAAAAATTGTTTAAATATTTTGTTTAATAAATATTAAAAATTAACATTTCCGGTGGTACCCACAGAACCACGTCCAGCAGAGGACTGAATGGGTTCAATTGATCACATTACCTTAATATTCCCTCTCCTCATCTTTGATCATTCCATAGTATTCAGCCATGTGGTTATTTTGTTTCTCGTCTGTTTTCATTTTTAACACCTAGGTGGTGCTAGTGTAATAATTACCGATATCATTTGATATTTTTTGTTTGTCATTTGTTTACTTCGCTGTAGTTCATCTCTCGCCAGTGCTCTGTGTGCAATCTTAGATTCATATGTTTACTTTTGCATCACCTAGAGCCCTGGGAAATGACCTAGTAGGAGTCTTTATAACCATCTTGAGACTCGGCAAAAAATGGGGATGAGATGCGAATATAAGAGCTCATCAAGAGAGCACTCTTAGCCTCTTTCACCTCAATTCTCCAAACTTCCTACCTTCTCGTGGTGCATCTGTTAAGTCGAGTAACCCAGTGGAAGGTTCGGTAACCAATCCCAGCGGGAAACTCGGTCGATGAGCAGACATGTTTCGGAGGTCAGAGGAAGGCAACGGGAACTCATCACTGTAAATTTTCCCATGGCAACCCCATGATGTCTTTGCTCAATTTCAAATGCTTCTGGAATAGTTCTCCAGTCGGTTCTCCGGGAAAAAGGGGGGGGGGGGGGGGCAGAATTGAGGAAGGCTGTGGCATAAGATGTTCATGGCCTCTTGTAGACAGGCAAATTAGTGATAATTGAGAGAGAATTGCATTCTCATAAACTATATATCCTCAGTATTAGTGAGACTGACTGGAGAGTTTGTAGTCATTTTGTAACTCATGAGAAGAACACTGTATACTTATCAGGAAATGAGACAGAGAGTCGTAATGGTGTTGCAGTTATAATTCCTGAGAATCTTAACAATGCTGTTTTGGGTTATGAACCTATCAGTGATAGAATAAACTCCATTCAACTAAACGCCTCTCCTTGCAAGGTCAATATAATCCAGGTGTATCTCCCCACTGCTACAGCTCCTGAAGAAGAAATTTATGAGTTTCATGCTATGTTAGAATGTGTCATCAGTAAGATTCCAAACAAGAAACTATTAATAATTCAGGGTGAATTTAATGCTAAATCAATACACTCATGTGAAGTCCATAATTGGAGCTGAAGGTGTTGGTGTGAGGAATACACATGTCGAAAGTTTATTAGAGTTTTGTAATGAAAAAGATATGTCTGTCTGTAACACCCTCTTGAAACATAATATAAGATGTCGTTATACATGGATTTCACCTAGCTACAGGACCAGAAACCAAATTAACTACTGCTTGGCTCAACGACGTTGGAGAAGTTCTGTTATGGATTGTAAGACCTATTCTGAAGCAGTATGTGGCAGTGTCCCTATCTTTCTAGTCATGAAAATGAGAATGAAACTCAGTCTCGCGAAGAAGAACAGGGGACGGCAAATAAGACCAATGGATCAGAAATCTCTCCAAAAGTTTGGTGAACTAATTAAGACCGAAACTCCATGGTATTCTTTCAGACGAGAGTGTATCAGTCTCCCAATTTTGGGATAAAATGAAAGAAACTCTCTTGTTATCGCTTCCCAAATTAGTTTAAAAAACCAAGTGCAAAACATCCTTGGATATCACACACTACCTTACAGTTGATCGATGAAATAAGCAATATGAAGAAAAGTGGTATTCAGACCACTCAAGACCTAGATTAATACATGTCTTTGTGCCGAGAGGTACAACGTAACATATATGAGGAGATAGAAAAACATAAAGAACTCAACCAAACTCAAGACCTATTCAAGAAATTGTATAATATTATGCGAGAGTTTAAACCAAGAACTTGGGTGGTGAAAAGTACTGATTGGCACCTCATTGGAGATAGAAAAGCCGCTAGAGACATGTGGGAAGAGTACTGCCAGGATTTGTATTCTGATGGTGATCGCTTCGAAAAACCAGGACAAACAGAAGAAACCGATAATTAACCTCCTATTCTATGTTGTGTATTTGAGAATGCCATCAAACATTTAAAGAATAATAGGGCTCCAGGTATCTATGGCATATCTGGTGAGATGTTGGAAATAATGGGAAGCGAAGGCGTAGAGTTGTTTCACTCCCTATGCAATAGGATACGGAGTACTGGAGAGAGGTCAAAATATTGGATCAGCTATATAATAACCCCACAGCATAATAAAGATTCAGTAAGAAACTGCAGTAACTATTATACCATGGCCTTGATCTCACATGCCATCAAAATCTTGTTACACATCTTGAACTAGCGACTGATACCGTATATATAACCTCATATAGCAACAGAACAGTTAGGATTTGTTGAAGGCAAAGGAACACGAGAACAAATACTAAACATGAGACAGATTATTGAAAAAGCTCGAGAATTCTGCGTTCCCGTTTTTTATTTTGCTTTCTTGAAAACAAAAAAAAACTTTCGATTATGTTGTTTGAGAAATGTTATAGGAGGTGCTTCATGTATTTGGCATTCCACAACATGTTATATCACTTCTGGGAAGCCTGTATGTCAATAACATGACAGCTGTGAAGATAGATGGTGACATGTCGGACTTTTTCAGCATTTCCAAAGCTGTTACACAGGGTATATCTTGTCTCCACAACTCTATAAAATATGTGGTAAATACATAACAAGTAAGGCACTTGAAGGTTGGAATGGTGGTGTTTCGGTCGGTTGTAGAAAAATCAACAACTTGCATTTTGCCGATGATACTACCCTTTTGGCCAGCAGTGAGGATGAGCTAACCGATCTGCTTGATAGAGTGATAAATGTAAGTTTGGAATATGGATTGGTAATAAACAAAAGCAAATCAAAACCTATGATCATTGATCGCGAATCGCAGTCCCAACTCACTGGTCGATTAAATTGGATGAAAATAGTATAGCATTTTGTCTACCTAGGTTAGAACATCTTCGACACGGGAAGCTGCGAGGAAGAAATTCGACATAGGATCATTTTACGAAAAGTGGCCATGAGTAAATAGCTGAAAATCTGGCAGAACAGGGCTATCACGAATAACACTAAGATCCGCCTTGTGCAAACTCTGATATTTTCTGTCTTCTTATATGAATTGGAAACATGGATGGTTAAGGCTGCTGATTACAATCGCATGGACGTCTTCGAAAGGTGGTGTTGGTGCAGAATGTTATGGATATTATGGACTAAATAAAGAACCAACGCTTTCATTATTGCATAGCTTAGTGTAGCTAAGAGCCTTTATTCCCGTGTTAATGAGAGGATTCTCCAGTTCTTTGGACTTATAGTGAGGAGGAACAATGACAATCTGGAAAAAACTATCCTAGAAAAAAAACATAAGGTAAAAGACCTCGCATAAGAGCTCCAATCAGGTGGTTGCATCAGGTGTCCAAGATCACCGGCTTGCCATTTCAGCGCACCATAAGGAAAGCAGATAACCTGTCAGGATGGCGTTATTTGATTTAAAAGTCTACAAGAAGTCAAGATTGATGGGGTCACTATGGTCAGGAATGAGCAATACTACTGATGATAATGAAGTGATGCTAGTGAAATAATTATGGATTTACTCTGCTCCCCCACCCTCCCAAGTGGCAACCATATTCGATTCTATTTTCTATTTGTAGGTAGCAATAGTAAATAAATTTTAGATTAAATCACAAGGTGGGTAATCGATTAAGTCAAAAGGTGGAAGTCATATTTATTGACTTTTTTTAGTATGTGGGGAGCTCTCTGCGACTGAAATATTGGTTTTCATTTCCGTCACCTAAGTGGTGCTAATTTCTCAATTTAGCCACCATGCGAGTTGCTGAAACCAACATTCTCTCAAGCTGTGTCATTCCATTTTCACCATATTCGGTTTCATTTTTCTTGTAGATACCTTCCTTTCAGTCCTCATTATTCCTTCTTTATTTGATTACCCCGATTTAGTCACCTGTGCTTCCCACACTACCTTACTTTGTATTTTATGCTCTGCCGTTCCACCTCGATTTACTAGCCTGCTGTTTACTCGAACCACTGTCTAGGGTTACATCACTTCTGCATCCTTTGAATATTACATACCGTCTTCATCTTTAAAAATCGAAATCCATTTAGTCGTCATTTGTGTTTACTAGAAATATACCTGTGGCGTATTAGAGTAACGCCAGTTATTTAGAAATTTATGTGGGTCCTCACTTCACCAAATACCGCACAAAATCAGGCCTGGCCAGGCCCGACTCGACTTTCAAGCTCCCCTTCCCTCAAGTCAAGGTGTCGAAATTCTACCACTTCAACAGCATGTTTCCATGTCTGTTGCATCTAACATGCAAAAAACATATTATGACAGATCATTCATAGTTCCTGTCCAGTTAATATCAACATTTTAATTTAATTACAACTTTATGTATTGTGTGCACCCAGTGATGGGCATACACAAGTAAAATTTAGGGAGTATATTTTAAATCATTATGTTTTAGACGGTGGTTCGAGTAAACAGCAGGCTAGTAAATCGAGGTGGAACGGCAGAGCATAAAATACAATGAAAGATAGTGTGGAAACTAAATCGTGGTAACCAAATAAAGAAGGAATTTCAGAGACTAAAAGGAAGGTACTTAGAAAAAAAAAGAAACTAAATATAGGATGGTGAACATGGCATGACAGGGCATGAGAGAATGTTGGATTCAGCAGCTCGGCTGTTGGCTAAATTGAGAAATTAGCAACACTTAGGTGACAGAAATGAAATTCAATATTTCAGGCGCAGACAGAATCACACATACTAAAAAATACGTAACTAATATGGCTTCCACCTTGTGGTTAAAACGATGAATTCTACAATTAATATAATATTGATGTCTATACATTGGAAATAGAATAGTTATTCTTACCAACTTTTGGTGAGGAGGAAGTGAGGGTAGATAAACCATATATAACTTTATTTAATTCACTAACGTCACCTAGGTGATGAATAAGTAAACACACGAATCCAAAATGGCGTAAAGAGTAAAGATGAGAAATGAACTACAGTGATGTAAACAAATGACAAAGAAAAAATATCAAAATAAAATCGGTAATTAATACACAAGCACCACCTAGGTTTTCAATGTGTAAGCAGGCGAGAAACAAAAAACAAGATGGTAGCATACGACGGAATGAGCAATGATGAAGGAAAAGGGAATATTAAGACAATGTGATTGATTGGAGCGGTTCAGTTGTCTGCTGGACGTGGTTCTTTATGTACCTCCTGAAATGTAATGTAAAAAAATATTGAATAATTTTTTATTGAAATTTAAGTATATTTATAATTTATATAATTTTTTGGACATTTTATTATTATTATTATTTGTTGGAGAATTTTGAGATTCTTCTAGTTCAAGGTCATGGTCACAAGGGCCCAGGTCAAAGGTCAAGTTCAAAGTCAATATATTTAATATAGTGGTTGGGTGGCACCACAACATGGTGGCTGGTCGGCTCTAGCCCCCCAACCCCTCTTTAACTAAATCGTTCTTCCTAAATCCTTCCGACGGATCGAAAAGTGCCTTTCGGGGATTCGTTTTTGCAACCTGGTGTCCGGTATTTCGAGGGAAAACTGGAGGTTTCAAGGTGAAAAGGGAAATTTGGAGAGAATATAGGACGATTTTGAAAATGCCCACCGGGTTACCGGAATGACAGATTATGAAAAGCTGTACGGCTCCACCGCCAAATTATTTGTCCCCGACTCGTCATTGTAATTCTACTGCATCAAAATTTTCATGATTAGCGCTTGTGAAACCACTATTTTTTATTGTGTTAAGTGCTCAAGAAATTAATTTATATTTGATTGAAAAACATGTTATTTAATATGTAAATTAACTATAATTCTACAAAAAAAAACTTTTGGAAGTCAAAATTCTAATTTTAACTCAAATATCCATTATCTTTTCAACATATATACAGTTGTATTACTACATAATTATACTATTATATTCGTCAAAGAAATAATATTTGGCGTATATTTTTTATGTAGGTGTGGTTTTGTTAGGCATGGCAATTTTATATTATTTTGTTTTGTTTTAGGACAGAAAATGAACATATATAATATGCCCACAAAAACTGCTGACAAGTTTTGTTTATTGATTCCTAAGTTAAATACAGTCTGACTCGCTTCCTAAGGATGGCACATGCCTGTAAATGTGGAGAAGAGCTACAGGCTTATTGCGAATAACACGGAACCATATGTTATTAGACCTTTGAAAGTACGTGTAGAGTGTCCCTACCAGTAAATGAACATACACATCTGCAGGCAATAAAAATACTGTATGGCGTGACGCATACTGTACTGCGTGGGCATGTGTGTGCGTGCATTTTACATCTTTTACTGGTAGAGACACTATCACACGTATTTTCAAAGTTGTAAGAAATTCCGTTCCATGATATTCGTAAAATAATATTTACAAGTGTGTGCCATCTTTAAGAAGCACGTTATAAATGTCATGGCCATACTTTTAGTTAATATTTAAGTAAGGAATCACCTTACGGAGTTTGTAGGTGATTTTTGTTAACAGTATATATACCGGCCTGATGAGGACACTCTAAAATTTCCGGAACGGTTGCATATAACGAAAAGTGATTTTCGCAAAATGAAATTAAGTCCGGGGGTAAGTAATGTGCTGCAGTGCGACTACTCAAAACATGTGTATGGACAGAAATAATTAAACCCCATTTCATTTTTCTCCTGGAAACATACATTTATTCCAACAGCTTCTGAAATACACGCAAAGAGCAATTCAGTGATTTAGTATACGCAATGTAAAGTAACAGAGAAACACTAAGAAATATTGCGCAAATATGATTAACTTAAGAGGGCCGTTAGCATGAAGAAGTGGACCTGTACTCATAGTTGTAAACAAGTTACATGCGCATGATGACTCGTCCTGGTGGGACCGCTTACTTATAACAGTGTAGCATTTACTTTAATGGGGAAAGGTGCATGGAATGTGATATCGGACAAAGAAGAGAAATGGAGTAGGGGGTATACGGGCAATGTGAGTGCAAGTCTGGCATAAATACATTACATTTTATTCAGGTACCAACGCAATTCAGGAGATTTGTTTCCTAGTCATCACCTGTAATGGGTAACGAGTGTGTAGAGATGAACAACAAAATTAGAACTAACCATTCTAAGAATAAATGAAATCGGATCCGCACGCATAGTACAAAAGAGCACAGCTATGGTTGAATTGTTTCACATAATGTCTTCTCACAGTATGTGAGTAGTGTGAGCATATATGTTTTACAACTTAAAAGTGCAAGAGTGGCACAATGGACATTTTACAAATTTAGTTTGGGTACGTTCCCCCCAACCCCGCCGCCAACTGCTCACTGTGCTGTGATTGGCTGCCGGTTTCTCACTACACTACTTGCACCTTCCCCTTCTTCCCACCCTGCACTCCCCTGAGAGGTGTGCTTTTATTGGCATTTGGCTGAAGGAGTACCCAAATTAGCAAAACAACAGGCATATAAGGGACATTTGGGAACTTTGTTTGACTGGTGGTCTGAGGTCGACCCTGTTTGGCAGGCTGTCGTCGGATGAACTGCGACATATTGGGAGCTCTAGCAACCAGTGTATGGAGTGGGGAGTACTTTGTTTCATACCCATCGAGAACAATATTAATTATTATCAGGGGTAATTGCGCAATTAGTCATAATTACGTAGTAAGTTCGCATGTTGACCCTTCGGTGCCGTGCCACAAGTGAGGAGGTTGGAAGTGGAGGTTAGTGGTTAATGCTGGGGTGAGTGGCGAGGGGGTTGATTAGGGCTGTAGGAGGGGATAAGGGTTCCTCGTTCGACACATGACGAGAGTAAACACATATAATTAGATTATTTAATCGCGCAGTAAGTTATTACAGGTAAAGAATAATTGCATAATTAGACATCATATGTAACGAGTAAGTAACAATAGTAAATGCACAGTAATTAGTGTAATGAATAAAATGAAATTACACAGCATGCATGTGCAATGGGTTATAAGTAATTGCACAATATCAAGTATGCACTTGCCGAATTAGAAATTGTACAATTATATGTAAGTACAAATTATGTATACGTCTGCTTGCGACTGAGCTGAGATTCGTAATATCATTAATTATATCCCCGAACACCATGATGGATTGCAGCTGGCCGACCTAAGACACAGCTCCAGCGACACTGCTTGCCCGCTCTCGAGCACCGATTGAGCGCAGTTCGCCACACCACTGCTTGGTGAACTAAGAGTTACGAACAGGTTACTGTAGGTAAAACACCACGGGAGTAACAGTCATATTGGATCGCATTTATGTATAAGGTAAAAATTTTTTTTTAGAAATTCGCAGTATAATTTTGGAACCAGCCAGTCTCGGTTCACATGAGCTGTATTAGTCTGTGTGATGAAAACTGCGATAATCAGTAACATAAACTATGTTATACATATTTAATAACTTGAAAGTGTAACACCGATGTGTCGGTGTGCAATAAGACTGCACGCTTCAGGTCAACAGCGGTGAGCCAACATACAAGAAACTTGCGCTCTTCAGGTCAAGAGGACGGTGTGCAGTGCTACTATGTCGTGACTGTACCCTCTCCGACACAGCAGGAGTCCTCTAACGACCCACCCGAAACCCATTTTAGGATCAACTTCAAGTTAGATATAAATCACTGCTGCAAAAATTGCTATGCGAAGTGGATCCATATATACTGTGCAATTTTAGTATACGGTAAAGGTAAATATCTGTTTATTTAGGACATAGAGAATGAACTGGCGTACTTTTCAAAGAATTTGTCATATATTTCACAGCACACAAAATTAAATGTGTATAATTACCTACCCCAAAACTTGAGGGAAGTGGAGAACATTATCTCTTATTTACTGTGTGAGTATTGCCCAATTGGAACACCGGCATTAACAAATTGCATTTTGAAAAACCAACCTTATATTAAAAGGGACCGAATTATTAGAAACATTTAGCAAATTATACAAGCTAAGCAAGATTATGATGTGCCGGACAATCTGCCAGAAGTGACGATGGAAATATTGTAATTTGTGCAATGCACTCCGAGTGCCAAATTGCCGTGACTGTGTGTATTTTCAAAAACAGAAGTGCCAAATTTCTTATACCAAGAGTGGAAGTATTATTTTTAAATAATTTTCTTTGCAAAGATTGTAAGCTTTATACATTCACTCAGCACCCTAAAATCCATATTAATCCACATGCATGAGCTCATCCTCTAATGCAGGCAAGGGCAAGCTAACCAAATACTATTCATAGTTTAAAGAATCCATATTGAAAGAATCACGCTAGGTCTAGCTTCGTAATTCGTACACACGAAATCCAAGAAAGACAGTAGAGCGAAGGAGGTGGTTTACCCCTGGATATAACATTTTCAAAATGTACTCGAGAAATACTTTCCCACATATCAAGCGAACCAAGGTGCTTTCCCACAAGTCAAATCCACCCCCTTATTTATTTGACATGCACCACTACCGTGAGAAATATTGCCCTACACATTTTCTCTAAACATGCCCAGACCCACCAGGTGTGATCTAATTTAAACTTGTAAGACATTGATTTTGTATCCAAGAGTCATGAGCCTTTGTAAAGCCCACCCCTTTACTAAGGACTTATCCTTTTCCGACCAAATAACTTTTCATTTAAATACTCATTTGGTGAACAAACTTTCTATAATTCAAATGATTAAAAACCACCCCTGATTGGCTCGCCAGTGTAACATTCCAAATAATATGCACTAGAAAACGACTGTCTGTTAAAAATGTTATATATATATATATATATATATATATATATATATATATATATATATATATATATATGAAGTGCCTATTTGTTATTTCAAAACTAATACCAATTTTAATAATAATATGCTATTTAAACGACTTTGAAACATAATAATAATTTAATTTTAATTTTTGTCTGTCTATATTTGCCCAGAATAGGCTCCGAAATGTCTAAACCGAATATAAAGAAACTTTGAGAGATCTTAGAGTTTATTTCAACTTAAAATCTGCACTTTGTTTCATATCAATATCTGAAATAATTAAAAAGTAAATAAACTTTTTCATGTAATTTTCCATAAATTGTATGCATACTTTTACCGCAAAACAATTATTGCATTAAAAAAAGCATTGTTGGAACCACAATAGTTTTACAGCAAAATAATCATATCTTTATTTCAATTGCGAAGTGCTCGTAGTAGGTACCGGACGATAAAAATATTTCCAATATTAAAATAAAGAAGATTCAAACCAATTACATAGGTATCTATTTCAATGACCCCATAAAAAAATAAAAAATAAAAAATAAAAATGCCAAATTTCATGCAAACGAAGTCCTAAGTCAGCTAGTTAAAATATCTCATACAAATAATTAATCGTGTATTACTTTCAAAAATGCCTTTTTACTTGGAAACACGTATATAATTGCCAATTTTAAACTTCTGTTTTTGCTCGTCAATCACTTGACATCTCTATATATGGTCTTTAATAATTTATTTTATTTGCATGTATAGGCGAATTTTTTTTTATTTCTGTGATATCACGAATGAGATAGTTTCAGTAATTCCGGCAGATTATCTGCCGACTTGTAACTTCTATGCAACGTGAAGTATTTATATATTAGCTGTTTAAGACTTATTGTTCCTTTCAACTATTTCACATTTAATATCATAACAAGTTAAATAATTGTTAATTCAATACTCTGTCATTAGTTTCATGAAATGACACTTAAAACCTCACTCCCCTCACAGATGTGCAAATTCGAAGGTGATCACCATTGCAACATATTTTTCACAGCGCTGGGCACTTGTTCTCCACTCTTATGTTTTAATGCAACCCTCCGCATATTTTGAATAGACATCTATTGCTGTTGAATGTATTTATATCTGTCATTATATTTCGAGAGCATGGAAATGTCACACAAGTCAGCTTCGAATAAATTTTACATTACCAGAGTAAAAAAAAAACATTCCTTCCAGGAAACTTAACAATGTCAGGCACATGTAGTTCTTTAACAATCTCGCTGAATTTAATCTTTAATACATTTACCAGTATTCAGTCAATTCCTCAATAATCGATACAGTTTAGTTTGTGTGATAATTCCCAGATTGTTTCGAAGCAATACGCAATTTTAATCTATCCACTAACTCGTTTGAATTGTTCCAATATATATGTGAAAATTGACCGCTAACTTCGTATATATATATATATATATATATATATATATATATATATATGCGCCATGTCCAACAATTTCATTATTTCCTGATTCACTACTGCTAAAATGCGTGTTTGTGCACATAATAAGAGCTTCATAATTTTCCAGATCAGATTCGCGGTATCCATTCAAAGACGTTTTTAAATAACTATTCAAACAAACCTTGTGACGCATCAGTCACATAAATGAATTTTATCTCCAGGTAAAAACGTATTTAGTGAATGAATTACCCAGGAACCATACATTTCCATCTCTGTATACGCCAATAGTCGTATCGTGCGCTGGAGAACCACTTTTTAAAGCTTAATATTTATCAGTTAATTTAGAAATTTTGCGAACATCGTATTTTTTTCTTCAGAGGCATCTCCCCATTAATTTCTGTCGGTTAGTCATAAAAATTATGCATTGTTTCATACAATTTACCTAATATACTTGTTAGAGTATTCAAAACTTTCTCATTCAAAATATCTTGCTCCATTCTTGCACATTAGACTTGCAAATATTTCTCTTAGCATTATGCCATTCTGAAGTAGCATCAGACATTTATTTCACGTATACATTGCATATTTTTATATACTCAATTACCTTAGTTTTCTAGCTGGACCACATTGGATTACCACTACTTTGATTCTTTTCTATCCTGTCTACTTTATTTGAATGAACATCTAATTTACTTGCAAATCATTAGTTTCTCTTGTATTTCAGCCGTTTGTGATTTAAATACTTCTAACTTATTTCTGTTTAGGTTTTCAACCATATTCTTATTTGATTCATCACTATCTTTCACTGGAAGACAAACAATGCATAATAAATGTACGTTCAATTCACAATTCCCATCGCGAATTCTGGTTAAACACATATTGTAATGGTTCCACCTTTTACTGCTATTTCCAAATTTTGACATACTCATTCTACTTCTGGAAGTGTAAAACTATTAAATCCGCAGGAATATCGACCTTCATTTAGGGATAATTACAGAAAAACATACTTCTCTTTTCAATAGAAGAAACATGTCCTTACACTTTGTAAATTTAATGTTACAATAAGGTTATTGTAAATATGTTGTAGATTTAAATTATCCATCCAGAAAACAATGCTCATATTCGTATTTCCATGAAAATTATGTTTCGGAAATCTATCATAACTTTGCGATAGGTAAAAATAGTCGACATTCAAATGTCTGCCGAAACTCAAATATTGCCGATTTTTACTTGGACGTGTTATTTCGTCTGTATTACTGAAGGAGAAACATTGCATTCCTTCAATCGATGACCAAATTCTCGCTAAGTACTTATGTTTGTCTCGTTGCAATGTTTTCGAAAATAAACACGTGTTCTAAAAGTGATAATCACACAGGTTTTCCTCCATGAAGGACCACTTATTACAAAATGTGTATTTGGCTGTAAAAGTATTCCATATTTTTGAGTTTGTTCAAATATTGTTCTCGTTCTTAGTTACCACTACCCGAAGTTGAACACTTTTTTATAACTTTCATACTACACAAACTGCAAAACTGTAAAACTATGTATGAAGGCTATATATATTTTTCTCGTGCTCAGTCGTAAATAATCTATCGTACTAAATGCATTAAAAAAGTAGCAGAGATTCAATTTAACACAACCATTAATAATCTGCCATTTGAATTACATCCGCCAAAATACAAATACTGTGAACCAGGAACAAAACTTGCGAAACACTTAGCACGTAACAATAATGTATAAATGTGTTAGACAATGCCTGTAAAGAGCATGGTATTACTTATGTGCAAACAAACAACTTAAAAAAAAAGACATACTGCACATACGATTTTGGCCAAGAATGCAAATAATATTAGGTAGAGCTCCAGTGCTTCAACAGGGGAGAAACACAGTGCTTGGGAAGTTAGGAAAAGTATATGAACCAAGGTGAAAAAGGAATGGGTCTTTGCAGATCAAAGAAGGACAGAAAAGTCAAAGTGAAGAACGAAGACTGCCTGTTGCCATTTATTTTCTAGCATTATCCGCCCGTGGAACTCTAATGGCTGTAGTGTAGGCCATCAGAGAAAGGCCTGCTGGTAGGGATTATAGTGACGGTGGATCTTGGACTTCCAGGTATTGATGATTGTGTGTACCAGAACATGATACGTAGGTACCATGTTTGTGTAGACGTCGCTGGTCGTCACATTGAGCGCTTTTTATATGTTGAACCTGAAGAAAAACAACATACTGTGTGTTGCAGATGTGGGAAAGGTCAACATGTGATGTGGTGCGGTTTCGTTTGTCTCGGGGAAACGGTTCATTTCTGCGCCTAAGATCCTATGCAAAACACAACCGTATTGGGCCCCACTACAAGCCCTTTCAATATGAAATGGGAATTTAAACACGGCCTGTATTGTGAATGTGAACGTGAAGCAACGTATAGCAAGGTTCACTCCACAAATGTTCTTTTATGTAGTTTAGGATGGTAAAGAATAATGATGAATTCTATTTGTATGTATTTGTATTCAAATGTCTTATTGTGGAATCATTGTTACCAAGTTATTCAAATGTCTTATTGTGGAATCATTGTTACCAAGTTATTCAAATGTCTTATTGTGGAATCATTGTTACCAAGTTATTCAAATGTCTTATTGTGGAATCATTGTTACCAAGTTATTTAAATGTCTTATTGTGGAATCATTGTTACCAAGTTATTTAAATGTCTTATTGTGGAATCATTGTTACCAAGTTATTCAAATGTCTTATTGTGGAATCATTGTTACCAAGTTATTTAAATGTCTTATTGTGGAATCATTGTTACCAAGTTATTTAAATGTCTTATTGTGGAATCATTGTTACCAAGTTATTCAAATGTCTTATTGTGGAATCATTGTTACCAAGTTATTCAAATGTCTTATTGTGGAATCATTGTTACCAAGTTATTCAAATGTCTTATTGTGGAATCATTGTTACCAAGTTATTCAAATGTCTTATTGTGGAATCATTGTTACCAAGTTATTTAAATGTCTTATTGTGGAATCATTGTTACCAAGTTATTCAAATGTCTTATTGTGGAATCATTGTTACCAAGTTATTTAAATGCGTGTAGCACTGTGAACTATTTACTTGTTGTTTTAGGAAATATTATTATTTCTGTGTCAGTCGTAAGTTGGTGTTCATACCGTATGGTTGTCATACTTTCACCCCAGTGATCCACATATTTCTGTTACTCCCAAGAAATCAACTAACTGTGGACTGTGCTTATTATTAGGATAGTGGATTGCTCAGACAATTACTGAAATTTCTGCCTCCATATTTCATTTCAGAATTACGCATTTTCCATTGGCGAATGAAAAGTCGCATGAAGTAATTTAAATGATCAGAAGTAAATGTCCTATGCATTACACGAAACATGCATGTACACAAACTTGTACTGAGAAGCTTAAACCAGAATGAAGGAAACATATTTATTGTGAAACTTCTCAAGAACAAGATATTTAATGAATTGTACAAAAAAAGGGCCAAATGAAATTTTACAGAAATTGTAAACAGTCTATAAATATTTGTGTAACCAAAATGTTTATTGGCAAATTGTAATGTATCCCATTGCATATTGTAAAAATTGTATGTCAACTTGTATGTCAAAAGTGTCTGTCAGCTTTAAGGTATGCCAACTTGTATTCAAAAATTTAACGGATTTATGTTTTATATTCACATTTTGATATATTAAAAGAAATCGTCTGATAACTTAATTAAAAGCAATTTATGTCTTAACAATCTCTTTCCACATGCATGATGTTTAATTTTATGGGAGTTTGTGTGAAGGTAACACTATAAGATACTAATATTGCATTTTAAATGTGTCGTTAACATTGAACAATTAGTAACACTTGGTATGTAACACGATCCCATAATCTACATTTTGCAATGCAAACGTGTGAAGTTAACATAAAAAAATTACTAATTTCTTTGTGTCATGTAATGTTTCACACTAAATTAACCAACATTACATTTGGTTTGTAACATAGTCACATAATGTGAACATTCAAAACTAGTAACGTAACATTTGGTTTATAGCAAAATAGTTCATGCTAAAATTAGTAATGTAGCTTGGGGAGCTTTGTAGTTTCAATCCAACTTGCTCGCTTAAACATATTTTCATTCGTGTGCTTGTAAAACCATCGCATTCTTCCCTCCCCCAGATGTTACAGAACCATAAGTTTAACTTCATGCATGACGTTTTTGCCCGAATGGACGTCTTTGTTGGAATGTTTCGTTTATAACTTTTACTTACATGTGGGTGGTGTATTTTGCTTCCGCACTGTGTATTGTGTTTAACTGTTGCATAAATCTTACTAAATGCTTTTTCTCTGTGTGCGGCGTAGTTATTTTAACCGCTTTTCTGAGCGTCTTGAAATAGTTTAAGTGGTCTTTGAAGGTGCGGTGGAGAATACAAAAGGATGGGAAATTCCCCCTTCCTCTGTCTGCAACTCTTCAATCGCCAAGCTGTAATAATGGGTCTTGCGCTCCAGTGGATGTTCCAGAACTCAGTCTGTCTTCAGCTCTCGTACAATCAACATCTATACCCACTTTACCGGTCATTGCGAGGGTGCGTTTGGCAGTAGTTTGTCTGATGGATCACCAGCAAAAGTGGTTGTTCTGAGCTCCGGTGATAGGATTTCGTCGTCTACTGTGCAAAGGATTAAACCCTTTTAAAAGATGTAAATAAAAAAAAAATCTTTTTAAATTTTAATAATTTTAAAATATTTCTTAAAATCATTTTAAATATTTGTTTGAATTTTTGAAGTTTATATTTTAATTTTTTAAATATATTTATATTTTTTTATAATATTAATATTTGTTTAAATTTTAACTTTATTTTTTAGTTTTAATTAAATATTTGAAACTTTCTCACATTGAGGTTCGTTGGTATAGTAACTGGTAGAGTGCTCGACATGAAGTTTCACTGGTAGGGATTCGAGTCCTTTTCAAGGCAAAAAGATTTGTTTTCCCTGCAGGGCCACGACGTTCACTTAGTTTACATCTTACATAGATGGTTAGATACATATTAATGCAAAATTCATAGTGTTTATTACTTACACGAAAGGCACACATATATTTTTTTCACGTATATTTTCTGCTGTTATTGCTAATATGTTTATTTTTCTGTTTTGTTTCAGATCCAGACTTTGGCAGGTGCTTAGTTGGATTATTGGCAAGTAGAGAAATGTAGGGTGTAAGGCTCCCCATGAGTAAGCATTGTAGCATTAGCTCCGAGTCAGGGTCCTATTCAGATGCTGATTTATCATCTTCCGATGTAAGTTAGTCGCACAACTAGGCATACATCCTTTTGGATATGGCCTTTGGTCGAAAACTCGTGGATGAGTGAATTTTGAAATGATAAACTAGAGAGTGATGCAGACATTTCAAATTTTTTCGTGAGATACAAGGCATTTGTTCTGGAAGTAACTTCAACGGCAGCCAGGACATTCAAATTAAATATCTCCATAGCTGTGAAATTTAAAAAAAAAATGGTTTCTGAGGAAATAGTTACAGATATTTCAATCCTCTATTCGTCCAATGTTGGCGAAATTTACAAAGAAAATTTTGGCTTTCAACTCACTACAAATATTAGCGTGTTTTTTGGTAGGTGCAGCGGTTCGGAAATGAAACATATATTGTGAATGGATGTTTAAATTTTTCTAAATACAGGCCATTCACGGTAGATTTGTCTGACACCAAACTACCTAAATTCATTACCAATGGGATGGCTTGTATTAATGAACAGTGCTCGGAAGATGAGTGTTTCCTGTATGCCGTAGTAGCATGTGTATTTCCTGCCACTTTACATCTCAACAGTACATATTCGTATCCAGAGCCTGGCAGGTTATGAATAAGAAGGGATTGCAGACCCCTGCGTTGTTACATTATATCAAAAACTTCGATTAACTAAATAATATTTCTATTACTGTCTATTCAGTAATAGACAATTATATAAATATGGTTTACAAAGCGTTTGATAACGCCAAGGAAGGGACTGTCGTACATATACGAATTTCTCCTATGCGTCATGAGTGACATGTAAACATGTTAGCTGTTCGTTCTAGTGGTAGTACCGCCCACTTGAATTTTGCATTGATTAAGGATCTGTAATAGCTGCTTGACAGTCAGTTGACTACGAAGTGCAGAAAAATGTTATTTGCGACCGTTGTCTCCCCTGTTTTAGACGTGAGGAAAAAACTCAGAAAACAAACTGAATTATGCCAACAACACGATGCTTTTTGGTAGGTTTTCCCACGTCAGCAAAATAAGTACATCGAATTTACGAATTTTCCAAAACAGCAAAGAATGGGTTTTGTTGCATAGTGCAGTACCGAAGCATATCTGAAACCCATGTCTACTTGCTTACCACACAACAACAATAGTAGCACAACAACAAGCATCAACAAACAAGTGTCATATGCTTGTAGCATTTTGTTCGCGTGTGCTTATATGATTCTACTTTATCACAGTACGACAGTTTGTGGGTGAATATTGAATGCATAGGACAGTAGATATATTAGTTGAACTTACAAAGTGGTATGTAGACATATACAGAGTAACTGTTCCAATGAAGACAATGATAGCATATATAGCTAGGTATATGGTTCAAATATTCGCAAAAATCTGCTTGGCAAAGTACTTATTATCGAACACAACCATTTGACAGGTGCAGTCAGAGGCCACGCAAAGATTACATGTAATATGTTGGTCAGACTTAAGGCAAACCAACTTGTGGCTTTATCCATAATCTGCAGGATTATGATGGCCACTTTTTATGCAGCCATTGACTCTGAGGCAAATCCCACAACCCGATTGAAGCATGATAATCGAAAATAGGGGTGTGATAATGTTTATTGTAATAACTTTGGAGAATTATAAATATGTTACCAAACACTTTCCTCATTAGAGACTTATAAAGGCATGTGGAAATCAACAATATTTATATGTGAAAGAAGTATAACCCTAGAGTGGTAGACAAATACATTTACTGCTTAGATGTTAACAGACTGTACATTCACACCATGAAATGTAAGCTACCTATTGGTAATTTTGAGTGTGATGAGTCAGACGTGTTTTCGATGTAGAATTTTTCTATGACAGACAATTCAGGGGATACATGTTTTATGCTGAAGAGGATTTATCTTTTAGAATGAATGTCACGATTCCCTAGCTGAACTGCTTCTTGCCTCAGTAACTGGCATACCTCCGAATGGCAAAAGTAAAAAATTGCTTTTAACCCTCGAAGAATGGGGCCAAACTCGATGCTGTTCATCGCATACTACGCATTAAGCAGAAAGTGTGGATCTCATTTGACATTGAGAAATGGGCTATGACGAATGTATTTAAAATATAATTTTTAAAATTGATGAAGAATTTAGTGTATGGAAAACATTGCAGAACGTCCACCGGGAAAGGGACATCAGAGTCGTATCATGGTATAATACAATATACCGGGTGGCAGAACTAATTCGATGACCTACTTTCAAGTCAATACATATATTCGATAAAAATCTAGTCCTAATAGATTTACAAAAAGGCCTCTATTACATTTAACAAGCTGTTGTACACTGGTGTTTCTGTTTTAGACATTTATAAATTGTTCATTTATCAATACCATTATAATTAAATGCAGAAAAAAATTTCCTCAGCCTGCTTTGCATCTCTTATACGGTGATACTGACTCCCTTATTTATGAAATTCACTCAAGAACATTTCCCCATATTTGGCTACATGTTTTGGTACCTATAACAATGCACCAGATAATCTACAAAATTTCCATTGATGAACAGAGACATTACAGTGGTTATAAAGGTGAATATGGCCATCGCATCATCACACATATAGTAGTCCTACACACTAAAGTTTACTCGTACATTGTTTTGAATGAACTGCGTGTGTGTAAAGCAAATTAGGTGAAGCCAAATGTGCTCCAGTATCTCCTGTACGAGGACTATCTGGAATACCTCATGCAAAACTTCCCGGGTTATGGGGACCCAATTTTATTTTTGTACATGGGCCCACGGTGTCTTCACCGAACGATTGGCCAAGGTAGCTTTGTCAAGCAATGATGACAAATACTATGTCGGATCGGACGATGTATCGACATTGCCTTAGGGCACTATAACATCCCAAATGAAATTTCCCCTACTTGCCAACATCTGCCATCTACATCAACTGTCAATCAACTGTAACATCTACCAGTTGCAACATCTGCCAAACACCACTTCTACTGCTAGGGTCGATCCACACTCTACAAGCAACATCAATTAAAATGTCAACATCGGAGGAAATCACCGTCCCATTGCGTGAGAACAGTTTTACTGCACTACTTCAACTAGTCGCAGTGCACCGGCATTGAAGGGGATACCACTTCGCAGGGAGTCCACAATTCCTACTACACACCGTCCACTAGCATCTACAGTTGCGAGGGCACATCATCACAACTGGGTTAAATCCTCAGTGCTCTCTGCACTCAGTCCAACTGCACGGGCATTTGACCACATCTATCTGCTACTTCACAAACAAAATTAACCAGGATCGTCTGTTTGACTGCCTCACCGAGCACCCACTTCATGCCTTTCAATAGAGAGTACCAACTGTGAAGTATGACTGTTTATTACACAGGGGGATGTTCCATCAACCTGCCAGAAGGAAAGTGTTATCGGGAATGTGGCAAATATTGTGTGTGTATATATACATACATATATATACTCATCTCATATATATATATGATGTATATATGAGATGCCAAAGAAGCGTGTGCGTTTGTAATGTATGTAAATCGAAGAGACACCAAGAACTGTGTGCATGTGTGTAAATATAAGCGTATATTTTTATGTTAACCAAAAGGATATGTGAAAGAAGTAGAAGAATGTATTTGTATATATATTGTGTTGTGTACATAATAATTTTTCTGGTAAATGGATATACACTTGGTGAGTAATAAAAATAGTAATATCTATTTGTCAATTGCATTTATTTTTGCATTACCTCAAAATGAATATTTCTTGCAACAAGGTAGGTATATGTAGAAACACGTCAAACACTTATCACAAAGTTTTTAGAGGTGTATAATGTGTGATCTGGTAGAACAGTTTTTCTTTAATTTTGTAAAGTATTACAATGTGACGTAGAATGTTAGTGTGAAAAACAGGGGGCTACACGTAAAAGTATGGCTAACAGTAACATGAAGTGTGAAAATATAATGTGGGTAAAACAAAAAGTCTTATTCCAAATTTAAATGTAATATAATGAGATGTATAGTGAAAAGTGTGAGAAACAAATAATTAATACGGTTTACACTAAAGTATTTTACTCCATACACACTCTTTTATATTAGAACATAACTAAGGTAATAACATATGATTTATAATAACAAGTGTGACAAACAGGAGGAAACACTTAACTTATAATTCAAGTACACGAGAAAAGTGTGTTTGTCATTTACATAATGTGGAGTAAGTTTTAACAATAAATAATATTTTACTATGCAAAGATGTATAGTTTCAAAGTAATAACTTGAGATGTAGACTGAAAAGTGTGACAAATAGAAGTCGTAGTATGCTTATGTAACTGTCCACTAACACAATTTGGGGAGAACTTTAACACTAAATAACACCTTCCTGAAATTAAATGGTGAAACATTTGGAATATGGTTATGTAAGAAACATTGTAACTAATTATAGATTTAAAAAACAAATATATGTGAGTGAATGATATGTAAAAACAATGCCAGGCAATACACGTATTTAGTTAGACAGTTTACATTTCACGGCAGGTTTGCTGGGTGAGCTAACACTTTGCATTTTTCTCTGGCGCTGAGAGAGAGAGAGAGAGAGAGAGAGAGAGAGAGAGAGAGAGAGAGAGAGAGAGAGAGAGAGAGAGAGAGTGAGAGGGGGGAGATCTCCGTGAGGTGCTGCCTCTAGTAGCGGATGTGCAAACATACTCTCACTCACGACCATGATCGATCATTGGAGGTGGGGATACAAGGATGTCTCCATCTGGTGCTGCCTCCTAGAGAGAGCATAGCGAGGTAGTCAGTCGGCGCTCGAAAGCTTGCGAGGGCTGTCTCACGCGCTGTGCCGTGGGTTGGTAGGGGCGATCGGCTGGAGTAGGCGACGCATGGCTACATTCCATCATGGTGGTCGGGGATATAATTAATGTTATTACAAACGTCAGCTCAGTCGCGATTGAGGTTTCATAGCGAGCACATGTGTACATAGTATTTGTACTGACATATAATTGTGCAATTGATATTTATGGTAGTGAGTACTTAGACATTATGTATGTACTTATTATTTATTGTATATACTTACTATGAAATTATTTATTATTAATTATGTATACTTAATGTGTAATTACTATGGTACCTAATGTCTTGTTACTTATTACATCTAATAAAGCAATTATTCTTTAATAAATGTTTGCATGATTAAATAATATAATTACACATATTTAACCTCGTAGGGTATGGAACCAGGAATTCTTACCCCATCCTATACTCCTAACCACCCCCCTCACCATCACCACATCATAAACCACTAACCTCCCCTTCCGATCTCCTCAATTGACTTGCAGTTCGGCAGCCAAAGAGTCAACATGGGTACTTACTATATAAATATCCCCAATTGGGTAATTATGCCTAATAATACTTAATTGCTCTCGATGGGTATCAAACAAAGTACTCCCCACTCCATACACTGGTTGCTAGAGCTCCCAATCTGGTGTAGTTCATCCTACGACAGCCTGCCAAACAGGGTCCTCAGACCACCAGATATACAATGTCCTCATATTTCCCTTGCGCTAGTTTTGCTATTTTGTGTATCCCCTTAGCCAACAGCCAATCACAGCACACCTCTCAGAGGAGGGAGGGAGTGGAGGCCGATAACAGCACACCTCTCAGGGGAGAGAGGGAAGCGTGGAGGGTTTGGGGGAGGGGGTAGGGGTGGAACCCGGCAGCCAATCACAGCAAAGGGTTTGTTGCCGAGGAGGTGACGGAGGAGAGAAACTCCCTAACGATATTTACTAAATGTCACTTGTGACATTCTTTCACTTTACATTTCGTAGAACATACATGCTCACACTTCTTATGTGCTCGATGTGTTTACCATTCACAGCAATACACATCTGTAAGAGCACATGTAGTGAGCGACGAGTGGCCTGACGTGTATCTGGCGCAATGCATCTGCAAGCTGCCACAATGCATTCCTGCATTTCTTCTAGCATCATAGGAACCATTCTGTATAACCTATCTTTTTGTGTTCTCCACAGCAAATATCGAGAGATATGAAGTCGGGGGGCGAGCTGTCCTTCTTACATCACTATGCCCTTACCACCAGTTTGAGATCGTTTCAAATCCGCCGGTTCCATCGTGCTGAATCCACTTATCACAACATTTGTCGAGCGGTATGTTTTCCAGAAGTGCCGGTAAGGTTCATCCGAGGAAATGGTTTTACGCAAAGCCGGACATTGTCCCTTGAATGAAGTATGGCTCTATGATGTAGTCTCTAGCGAATCCATACAACACATCCACTTTCCACTGTCGCTGGTGCTACACGTGCTGGACACTGCACGGATTTTCTGTCGCCCAGTAGTGCATATTTCGTAAATTAATGTACCCATGGTCTATGAAGGTCACTTTATCGGTAAATAGCATGTTCTTCAGAAAACTGCTCTCACCTCTTGCAGATATTAGAACAAACCTACAAAACTGAACATGCTGCTTGAAATCACCTTTTTGCAATTCCTGATGAAGAGCCACGTGATGAGGAAGGAATTTCTATTGGTGCAATATCCATAACACACTTGTTTTACTTCTGTCTATGAACCTGGAAGGTTCTCATATACCCATGTGGGGGTTTGCATCGACACGTGCTAACACATCATTTTTATACGTCTCGCCTGTAGCAGTCTGTCGTCGCACTCATGTTGTAATTCCAATCACGTCATTACAAGAGACGTGTATCGCAATTACTTCGTATAGTTTTCCGTGAGACGGGCGTCCGATTAGGATACCTCTCCCCATACATACGGGTGGCTTGCTAGGCATTTCTGCCACACTCACAGTAAATAAGTTAAGCATCCAGTTTTTCCTCATTCGTGATATTCATTGCGCACATAGAGCCATACACTGCAATACCACTTACCATAACAGATCACGGGGACTGGTGCTGCGCTGCTACTAGGAAGCAGTCCCGCCAGGATGAGCCATGGCGAGTGTTGCTTTCTTACGAGCAGTGAGTCTGTACTCACTGCTCGTACTGACCCACTGTCTACTGACCCATTCTACCAGCCCACCTAACTTAATCATATTTGTACATTATTTCTTGGTATGTCTGTGTTACTTTCCATTGCATAATACGATATCACCGAATTCCTATTAGTACATGTTTTAAGATGCAGTAAAAAAAAAAAAAAATTCCTGGGTAAAAATCATATGTGGTTTAATTATTTCTGTCCATACACATGTTACGAATAGTCACGTTGTGGCAAATTACTTGGTCCAGCCATAATTTCATTTAGCGAAAACTGCATTTCGTGATCTGCAACCGTTCCAGAAATTTCGGGGTGTACACATTAGGTGGACCATTCTATACACACAGCAACAATGTTTCGCAAACATTTGATTAAACAAAGCCAGGTGCTTGCTGATGTGAAAGACAAGATTTGAAGTATGATACCCAAGTTCTAACTTAAATAATAAGGGTTGTAGGACCCCTTAAAGCCGACATCTGAAAAGAATATTATTTAGGATATTATGCAAATTCCTTGCGATAGAAGAACCAATATGATATACGAATAAATTAAACCTAGATCTTGGATGAAATGAACGTATGGTACTTAACAAACAGCAGTTGGTGCGACTTTGTTACCTTGAAGTAAAATTGATGTAGATGCCATCGTATTAAACAATACCTCGTAATTAGCCAACAAGGCGCTCTTGCGGCATCTCTCTAGGACCCATCGTTTTCGTGTAAAACGGACACAAAGGTTTCAGTTGTAGCAAAATGTTGGCCTGGTAGGTAGGCAAGACGTCCTACAGCAGGAGGTAAACCCATGCTGGTTGTAATACGTTGTCGAACGCTGAATAATTATCGCCAAGAATAAACAGGCAGCAAATAAATTACTATTGGTAAATGCGCTACACCGACGTTTAGTTGTTTGGTGGCACGTTATGAAGCAAGGGGATTAAAACGAAGACAAGTTTCTGCGCAACTGCTTAGCTCTGGCCGTTCTGCAGAAACTGTAATCGCATGTGGTGTCTTGCATCTTATCGCAAGTAGCAGTGAACCTTCTGTACAAGCCCGCATCGGATTACATGGGTGTCTCGTACATATACGCCTTGACGTATCCCCACAGCCAAAAGTTTAATGGGGTAACGTCAGCGAGCGTGGTGGCCATGAAACAGGCCTGCTCCGGCCTATCCAGCGATGATGATATGCTGCATTCGCGTGGTCAGGCACAAGTCTCGTTAAGTAGGGTGGATCGCCATCGTGTTGTAGATATATCAGTTGCCTGACGGCGAGCGGAACATACTTCAGTAAGTCTGGCAACATGAACTGCAGAAAAAAAAATAGTGCAAGTCTGTTATTTGTGTTGGCAACAAGTACGACCAAATAATAATGTTGCCAAGTGATATTTGAATGAATTGTACAGTAGGGGTGAATGACTTGATGGAGATTTCTGGACATTAGCCATTGAGATGCAGATGTTTATCATGGGAAATCCGGACTGAGCAAGAAAAAAAAAAAAAAACCTAAATAAGACAAGTAACCAATGGAAAAGAAAATAAATATACATGTTTGTACAACACTGTAAAATTCCAAGAGGATATCGAGTCAAGAAACAGAGCAGCAACTAATTACGAAAATTACATATTAATATACAAGACGAACAGATAACACATATGTAGATAAATAATACGGCTAGCAACATTCTTTAAAAAGTAGGCCAACACTGACAAAATAAGTAGGAACAAAATAGGACAACACAACAAATAACGCTTTGTTCATATATATTTTTGTATACATCATATCTATTCTGTCGTGTCTGGTAAAACTGCTGTGTTTGAGTGCGTTTCTTTGTTGTGTTATCCTATTTTGTTCATATTTATTTTGTCAGCATTGTCCTAACATTTTCAAGCAGATTTATAGCCAGTGTTGTTTGCTATGTGTTATCTGTTGGTCGTGTATGTACACATACTTTCGTAATAATTGGTTTTTCGGCATTTGGACTCTATTCCCTGTTGGAATTTTCCTCTGTTGTATACATATACTTATGTTCTCGTACATAGGTTACTTGTCTTGTTTAAGTATGTTTTTCGTGCTCAGTCCTGGTTTTCCATGACAGACATCTGCATCGCAATGGAGAATGTCCAAAAATCTCCATCTAGTCGTTGTTGCCCAGCCCAAATGTTGATAGCATATTGGTACTGGTAGCCCCTCATTGCAGTTGAATATTTGTTAGTCATCCCAGATGTGGCTATTTGGACTATTAAAATAGCTTTCCCGTTTGAATGTGGCTTCGTCTGTGAACATAACAATAGCAGGATAACCAAATAAAATTTCACACAGAAGAACGAAATACTGGCAAAACTTTCGTCTAGAAGAATAATCCGCTGGCTGTCATTCTTGCACCTATCGCACACATTATAGTCGCAGCAGCTGTTCATGTAGAACACTATATAGTTCAGCAGCTGTCATGTAGTACACTATACAGTCGCAGCAGCTGCTCATATAGTACACTATATAGTCACAGCAAATGTTCATGTAGTGCACGACATACTGGCTCATTCAATGCATCCATTGCACGTGTGTTAGCACGGGTGCTAGTAGAAGGGTCTTACTCTGCACTCTTCAAGACTGCCTCTTCAAAACGTAGGGTATCGAACGCTTCCCTGTTGACCTGGTCCATCTCGCCTCCAAAATGTGCCCATATATGGTAGCTGCTGTGTGAAGTTTCCGAACGTATTACAATTAGACTGGCATCGTACAGGATATCGTTGGCTGTACAAACATGTATATTCCCTTCCATTTCCTTTCGCTTCTCCGTCCACCAACACCATGCCCGTAATCTCCTTGCAGTAGTGAAGCTCCGCTATGACTCACAGTGAATGACAGCCTGCACTGACATCGAGGTAGGGCTGCGACAATATCGATAAGGGGCCGAAAGGGAGTATGCTATGCCCTTCAACAACGTGCGCCCACTATTTCAAGCCCGATTCAGGTAAACAAATCACTGACTGTAGTACGAAGTTACCGCTTTTCGGTAGAATGCCAGTGTCTTCATCACTATCCAGACTTATCACAACACGCTTACTGAAACCTTTATGTACGTATCACACTAATACGGTGGGTCCTAGTGAGCTGCAACATGAGTGCCTTTTTGGTTAGTTACAACGTGCTGCTTAATACGATGGCATCAAACGTCAATTGTACTTTAAGGTATAGGCTATTCACGGAAAAATGAGCATTTGTGAAAGCCCTGCTAAAATCCACCTATAGACATGTTGTGTATTCTTCCGCCTTATGTAAAATTAATATTGGAATGGGCCTCATCACCTTATTCATGTGTCGGTCAAGTAAAACCGTAAAACTATTAGAAAAGTAAATATTTCGCAAATCTACTCATTTTTATACTCGGATGCATTAAAGATAACATCATAATTTAAGTCGTCACAAATTGTTACATAACACTTTTTATTTGACGTTAAGATATGGAAATACATTCCCTCCTTCGTTACCAAAATTATTGGGCGCATGTGAATCAGTGCGCCCGTTAAAATATACATATGCAGGTAGGAGAAGTGACATTTTTCTAAGGTTGATGTCAAAAATGCTCACTTTATCGTGAACAGCATTTAACAAAGTTGTTTGCAATAAGAGGGAGCAAACAGCTGTGATAGGGGCAACTACGACGTAACACACCTTCATTTTATCCACAATCATGGTTTTAATTCATTCTTATAGCAAAAAATTTGCTTCTCTATGGCAAGTTCTTTACATAACATCCTAAAATATATGCTTTTCGTACGCCGCCTTTAAAAGCCATCTACAGTTCTAATTATTTGACGTTCGGCTCTCAAGAATTCGTTGTGTTAAGTGCAACCCAAATATCTCAACACAATAATTTTCACATTAGTAAAAATTCTCTGGCAGAATTTTGTCACATTTCTTCCGAATATATATATATATATATATATATATACTGAATAAATGTGACAAAACTCTGTATGGGAATGTAAATTTTGTTTATTCCTCTCCACCACTTATACCCAACCCCTTCTACCAGCCAACTAAAACCCGTACATTGCTCCTGTGCAGATCGCAATTCATTGGCTCGTTCACCATGACTTTTTCATGGATATATATATATCCTGAAGAAATGTGACAAAACTCTGTATGGGAATGTATATTTTGTTTATTCCTCTCCACCACTTATACCCAACCCCTTCTACCAGCCAACTAAAACCCGTACATTGCTCCTGTGCAGATCGCAATTCATTGGCTCGTTCACCATGACTTTTACATGGATATATATATATATATCCTGAAGAAATGTGACAAAATTCCTAGCAATGGGAATGTATATTTTGTTTATTCCTCTCCACCACTTATACCCAACCCCTTCTACCAGCCAACTAAAACCCGTACATTGCTCCTGTGCAGATCGCAACGTGAATTTTTCATGGATATATATAAATTTTAATAACGTAGTTTTAACTTAAACGGCAAAACGTTCGCGTTCGCCCTATCACCTTGTTCCACCTGCCTGAAGGTTGAAATGTTCGCAGAGTGTTTGAAATTCCGGTTTTCTGACGAAACTGTCAAACGTGCCCACAGTACGTTTACCTACAAAAAGACACAATACCCTTTACAAGAAAGCAATTGTACTTTAATGTTACCATGCATGCTGTAAATATTTTTTGGGATGCCTTCAATATAGTTAAAAAGGGGTTTTCCAGACTGTCGTATCTTGAAACATACTAGCCAACCACGAGCTAATCTACGATAGGAGCCTGCATTGAACTTTGCAGCAGACTTTTCACCAATAAAATTATAGGATGATTGCTGAAAGTGCCATAGGTAGACGCAGAACTACGAGAATACTGCAGAGGCCTGCACGTAGTGGCGATGGCGCTCTTGTAGTACATACCAATATAACCCTAATGGAGCCTGCGCTTTTATGACAAAAATAACTTTAAAAAAAAATTAAAACAAAGCTGTTATGTATAAATGCACTAAAAAGAGAAAGCTTATAATGGTAGTTACATAATTTGTAGAACTTTTAAGATGTGGGCGAACAACTATAATAAACTTTACTACAAATTAAAAAGGTTGTATCAATTGATATTTAGTATATAAATGCTTGGCGCGAATAGTCAAGAGCCTTACGCTAGATATGTGCTTACTATGGTTTACTTTCTACATTGTGCAAGCTTTTATATACTGTTGATACAACCATTTTTGCTCATTTGCATTTTAATCCCACGTAGTTTCTGACATTTTGCAAATAATGAGCTACAAGTCCCAGTTTTTCAAGGGCGTGAATATCTTTCCCTCAATAATCATGCTAGGTAATAGGCCACATTATGTTTTCTACACTCTAAATCTAAATCAGTGAGAACTGTACTGTTTAGTTGTTAAGAGTACCTGACTGATTAAAATGTTATTTGTGTGAATTATGACTGATAAATTAGTTAAAATATTCCAGTCTTCCTTCATCTATTGGTTAAGTGACTTTCCCCCATTGATTCATCAACCATTTTAATCTCTGTTTTTCAATGAATTGATTTTTGACGGATGTACAAAATTTCAGCTAAGCAACGTGTATCAAATGAAGTAACAACTCATAAGTTAGTAAAACCAATAAAACATATTTATGAGTGCTTTCGTACGTACGATCTGTTTTTACAGTCTTTATATTACCAATTAAACTAAAGATGAAATGAAAGAGGAAATCAAATTTAGAACTCCGTACTTTCGATATATAAATATAATTCGTATATTTTCCCCTTGGAATGTAAAGTTACCCTGGTAGCTAAGTTGTTCAAAACATGATAACGGTTGATAAAAAGGGGGAGGGAATACATTCTGACCACGAATAATTTTTCTATCTTTTAAATTACAGTAAATTGTGCAGTATAAATAGAGGCTAAATTTAATGAAATCAATATTTAATTCACAGCATGCAGTTGGCTCTCACTTATTCAATTAGTGAAATCGTCTCACTCAAACAACCAGTCGTTTCTCATTTATTCTAAGTGGAGCCATTTTCAGTGATTCGAGTAGTTGGATTTCATTGTGAATCAGTGGTTTTCCATTGATTCACATTTAGAGAGTACCAAATTTTCAATGACAAATTATCTCACAGAATTGGCACCTTGGATTTGAGGATATCCCTGTACACATCACTAAAATTAGTTTCATGTTTCATGAATGGCCCAGAATTATAAATGCTTCTTTGCAAAGTCACACAGAGTACGAAAATATCTTACCTTTCGAGGCCGTCTATAATCCTCTGATGGCTGTACTTATTGTTCCTCATCTGTGTAATTACCTCTTTTATAAACTCTTCTTCCGTGGCAGCAGGTGTGCAGCAAGGACCTGACATAATAAATTGCAACAGCACATTTAAATATTCACTCATAAATTTAACCATACTCTAATTCATAGACAGAAAGGAGAAACTGGATAATTCCAACATTAATCAAACATATAAATTACGTCTGCAGGAATGCATCAAGCTTATATTAAAATTAATAACCTCCATATGACAATATTGCAGCAAGCTTGATTTGCTAAACTTGTTCAATCTTGCCTTTGGATATGTTGCGAGTATAACTCGTCATCTGTAATTTGCAAGTACTTTTCAGTTGATTTCGGTTTTGATTTGAGCCTGAATCACATTTAATTCGACAAGTTTGCAAGGCAATAGCAATTCAGGTCACATATCTATTTTAGACTTCAAGCGGCAGTTCTGATGAAGTATGGGTTAATGTTACATTCGTAAAAAGACAAAACAAAAAACACTACGATAAAATTTTAAGTTATGTTCATATTTAATATCCTCCCCTTTTTTTATTTACACAAATTCATGAAATAATTTATTGATGTGTATTGATTTCGGAAAAAAAAAATTCATAAAATATCGTCTACCTCTTATTCATATATACAAACAAAATAACAAAAATGACGTTATATTTGTTAAAAAGTAAAGAATAATGAGATATTTATTATTTAACAGATATGTTAACGTGGTAAAGTAAATTTACCGAAAAAAATAAATTAATGAAGTTTCTGTAGCAATTAGAAGTCATTAAAATTAAAAAATAACCATCTAAGAAACAAGATATCGTACGAACAGTTAAACTATTAACTACTATAACACTACGCTGCTCCAGGGACTCTTTAATTCTCACTATTTTAGGAGGGAATTAACTCAATGCCAGTGATTTTCTTTTCGTGGTTTAGAAGAGAAATATCTCCACGCTGAAGACTTTCATACATAAAATAGGTTTTCCGACGTTTATTTCTTATAAGAACAAAATATTTCTTGGAGGAAAACCGCATACTTGCACTCTAAAGAAATGTTTGTACTTTTACAAGAAAATACTTGGAAACTCTGTTGCCAAGAAAATCATTTGTAAAACTAAAAAGAGTTTTGCTGTAAAATCTGCAAAACCTTTCTTTGTAATGTTACAAATGGCAGCCTTGTATTACCACTGAGATTATTAAGAAGTGTAAATAAAATTACTTTTTTTTCTTCTAAAAACAAACGCAATGAATAACTAACAGAGAACCACTAATAAAAATATTCAAAATATAATGTACAAAAAATAAACTCCACGTCGCTGGCATGAGGAACAGAACCTCATACCCCTTGTATAGCTAGCCCGTACCTTTTTTCACATAACGAACTTGACTTACAACATAAACGTTTATTTTTATTGTAAATATAGATATGACCATACAAAGAAATATTTATGTTGTACGGTTAAGAAGAATGGCTACATTAAATTTTTTTTTTAAGTTTTCTGTCGTTGAGTTAAGATATTTGGGCGCCTCTTAACAACGGGGTATTAAGAGTCGATTTAATAGTTTTGTGTAGCTAGGAAATACTTACAAGTAATAAATAATATGGTCACGTTTTATTGATATTGTCGTTTTATTATGATAATTTGAGTTGTTATAAGTGTTTTACGTAATTCAAACATGCAATAAATTTCTTTTTGCACCCTAAGTTTTTGCACAAACAGCTTTATACTGTTTTACGTTGTTGAGTGTCCGCCATTTTGCTGAAGCTCGTAGATACGGCTCAGTATAGTACAGACATTTCCTAAGGTCTATTACAAACACGGACCTTGTAGTTTTACAAACGAGAAGTTTTACAAGAAAAATCTTTGTACTGTTACAAGCATTTGTAAAATTACAAAGGATTACTCAGTAAAAATTCAAAAAATTTTAGATTGTACTCTGCAAGGTTTCCTTTTATCTCAGATTATGGAAGGTTTTATTTTCCACTTACTACATATTATTTAATTTTTTACACTTTTCCCCACTCATTTACCGACTGTAGCAATATACCATTAGTAAGCCTCAGATGTAAAATTAGCAATTACTTGCATTCTGCGAATGAAAAAAATAATTTACATCTGGCATATATTTTCCTATGTCATAGCTATTCCTAGCAACCCAACACAGACGACTCATTTTTTTTTTTACTATGTGAAAGGGCGTAAAGTTATGAAAGTGTGTGGACGCATCAAATTTGGAAATTTAAGACAAATCTGTGAAAGGAATTGAACACACAACCATTAAATTTGACGTCACACAGCTCATTCCAAGACAACCAGATAAGTTGCAATATAACCTCTGATAAATGAAAACAAGTAAATATTTCTGCATCATAACACTATACAACATTAGCGTAAATAATTTTCATGCAATTTATTAAGTAAAATATTAAAGAAATGATTAATGACTTAGGTTATAAAAACAACAATAGTGAGCACATGAGTGTGAAACGAATTATAGAATACTGATAGGTGTCTTTATTTAGATATTTTAAAAGTGAACAAGCCACACGTATAACAGAAAATCGTAAGTAATTTTAAAATGAGAGTTTTTCCAATCCTGATATTTTATTTGGGAACCTAATTTTTTGGGGTATTAAACTTGTGAAACACAAATGCAATGGACGGTTGCGTAACTTACACCTTGCAGGCCAAAAAAAAATTGCCTGTATCTTCTTGCTAAGTATTTAAAAAATAATAACAATTTGTAAAATATTTCGAATTTTATGAACTTTGCAAAAACCAAGAAACTAAGTGTTCAGCATTTTATAATATATCATATATCCGAGTCATTTAGCTCATTAAAACAATATTATATAAAGTTCTACAATCAACATCTTTATTAAAATTAGTACTTCGTATTAGGTAAGTTTTATATTTCACAGTGATAAATTCTCTATAATAACTATCAGTTACATATAAAGGTCACGTAGCAAATAATAAATAGTAAGTGGTTTCACCATCACCATGTAGACTATATAGTGTTAAATAAATGTTTTTTAATATTATGTATAGTGTTTCATGTAGTACTTCAATTTTTAATATCATTACTTGTTATATATTTTATAAAATATGTTATGAAAATCAAATTCCTTATTTGCTTCTGGAAATTATCAATTCGACTATTTTTACACAAATATTACTATAACTGGCAGAATATTTTTAACATAATTAGTTTTATATTTAATAACAATAATAATACCTGCAAATAAACAGAAATTAATTATGCAATTTCTTTAATAAGTAGACTATATTGTTGACACAATTCTTAGAACAGGCCATATAACTTGATTTGTGACTTATTATTTTACCACAATCAGCGTAATCTTCAATAACTGTGCTTTTATCATCTCTAAAATGAGGGGAAATAGAGGAATTAGATAATATATATTTTAATGGAAATTTATTTTATTCTTATCTTTCCAATAAATTAGAAAAATTTCTAGAATGACTTAAAAAATGTTTAAACGTATAAATAATTTCGATAGTTATATACATACGCATTAATTAAATTAATAATTTATTCTTTAATTCAGTGAATTATAGTCAAATTTATATTTTTTACAGGTGGTACAGTATCATTGATGTAATTAAACGATTACTAAAGGCTGTAAAATATCCATGTTTAGAAGTAGTACAGAAAATACGAGTCTAATGCAAGGGCAGGGGACATAGGAGCTAGGCCCCGACTTCCGCCATCTTGGAATATATTTTTTTCCTTTTTTACCTCGAAATTTCTCTTTTTCACTTCGAAATTCACTAATTTCCCCTTTTTTTTGTTCGGAATTTCCCATTTTCTTATAAATTTCCCCTATTTTCCTTCAAAAAAGCATTGAGCCCATTTTCGAAAAAATAATAATAAACGAGCCATTGGGAGTTTCTGAAGGACTCGTCATGACTCTTGATTCAAGACTCATGACTCAGACCCTATACCAGTGACTTGGATTACCTTGAAAACCCAACAAAAAAATCCCCAACAAATTCCCAAGAAATAAAAAAATATTTGAAAAAATTAAGAAGCAAGGAATTAATTCCACTGATGTAACCCGACTGTCATATTGAATGCCGGTAGCCTTGACCCCATGATCTGGACCCCATGAAGTTGAATGGCCTTAAAAACCCAAAAAAAAATCCAAAATATTAGAGGAGTTAATAAAAAAAATACTAAGAACTAAAAAATAAATACTGAATATTAATAAAACATTATTTAAAAGTTAATTTTTTAAAACTATAAAATCAAAATCATAATTTTTGGGCTTAGAGATTACGAGGAAATGCAACCGACCAGCCACAATGTGATCACGTCGTCAAAGTGACATGTTAAATTCAGGTGACCATGACCTAAACTCTATTACCATGACTTTGAATTACATTTAAAACAAAAACTTGAGAAAAAATAGTAAAAATTCAATAAATTCATAAAAGATAGCAAGCATATTATAATACTGACTGCTACCGCCATTTAGAATATTGTTAACCTATACCTTGACGCTAAGGCCTCTGACTTTGAAAACAAAAAAATAAAATAAAAATAAAAATAAAAAAATGCAAAAAAATTTTGAAAAAAAAAAAAAGGTAACCCGGCAGCCATATTGGATTTAATTTTGCTTAGCCACCTCTCCATCATGCTCAGTAATTCCATCCTATCTGTACTCCATCCACCACCTTATTTTTCCATGATTATTATTCCATATCAGCCATCTTAGCTTTAATCACTACCGCAATCTTACATAAAATCTTCACCATGTTTCCTACGTATTAGTGTTCCATCAATCCATGTCAGCCATCTATGATTTCATTTGTTTAAGCTACCAGACAAGTCGGCGAAACAAATATTCTCTCATGATCTGTAATGCCATGTTTACCATGTGTGATTTCGTTTTTTTCTTAGTTACTTTTCATTGATTCCTTATCATTCCTACATGACTTAGTCAAAGACTAACTAATTAGATTTAAATCGTGCTCTACCATTCCACCTCGTTTTAGTAGCCTGCTAATTTCCCGCTCCCTTAAAACAACATATTGGATTACATCTCTTCTACAATCATTGTTTAGAACATATGATCTTCTCCTTTAACGATCAAGTTCTTCCATTTAGTTCGTCATTTGTGTTTACTACAAAAATAACTGTGGTGTAATAGAGCAGGACCGGGAATGTCGACATTTATGTAGGACCTCTCTTCGCCATATATTGCACTGAAGCCAGGCTCGACTCAGTCTTCAACCGCACTTTTGGGTTCTCTATCCAATGCATTTCTGTGGTGCCGATATTGGGATCTCTACCCACTGAGGTACTGCGGCCCCACTGATGGGTGCTCTAGCCCTTGACCAGCTACGTCTACCCGCTTAGTTTATGTGGCCCCACTATTGGGTTCACTAGCCACTGTGCTACTGCGGCCCAACTATTGGGCTGTCTTCCCACTGAGTTTCTGCTCTCCCACTATTGTGTTCTCTACCCACTGATTAATGCAGCCCCAGTATTGAGTGCTCTAACCCCCGACCAGCTGCGGCCCCTACTAATGTGTTCTCTAGCAGCTGAACTACTGTGATTCTCTTATTGGGTGCGCTAGCCATTGAGTTATTGCGCTCTCACTATTTGGTGCTCTAATCCATTACCAGCTGTGGCCCCACTATTAGATGCTCTATTCACTGAGCTACTGCGGCCCCACTATTGGTTGCTCTAGCCCCTGACCCACTGCGGCCCCACTTTTGCATTCTCTAGATACTGGGTTACTGCGGCCCTACTATTGGGTGCTCTAGCACCAGACCAGCTGTGGCCCCAACATAGGACGCTCTAGCCAATGTGCTACTGTGGCCCCATCATTGGGGCCTACCCCCTGAGTTTCTGCAGCACCTCTATCAGGTTCTCTACCCACTGAGCTACTGCGGCCCCACTATTGGGAGCTCTAACCCCTGACCAGCAGCGGCCACTTCTAATGTTTTATCCAGCCACTGAGCAACTGCGGCATTACTATTAGATGCTGTAACCCCTGACCAGCTGCTGCCCACTATTGGGTGCTGTAGCCACTGGACTACTGTGGCGCCAGTATTTGGTTCTCTAACCATTGTATATCTGGGGCCCCACTATTGGGTTATCTAGCAAATGTGCTAATGTGGCCCCACAATTGAGTGATCCAAACCCTGACCTGCCACGGCCCCTAATTATGGGTTCTCTAGGCACTGAGCTACTGCAGCTCCATTATTGGGTGCTCTAGCCAATGAGCTATTGCGGTCCCACTATTTGGTGCTCTAGCCCCTCACCAGCTGCGGCACCACTATTGTATTCTATAACCACTGAGATACTGTCGCCCCATTGTTGTGTGCTCTAGCCACTGACCAGCTGTGGCCCCAACATAGGATGCTCTAGTCACTGGGCTATTGCGGCACCAATATTGGGTTCTCTACCCACTCAGTTTCTGGGGCCCCACTATTGGGTTCTCTTCCCACTTAGCTACCGTGGTCCCACTATTGGGTGCCCTAGCCCCTTACCAACTGCGGCTCCAATATTGGGTTCCTAGCCACTGTGCAACCACGACCCCATTATAGGATTCTCTACGTACTGAGTTTCTACAGCCCCACTAATAGGTTCTCCACTGAGCTACTGCGGCCCCACTACTGGGTGCTCCAGGTTCTGACCAGCTGCGGCAACACATTTGGTTCTCTAGCCACTGTACTACTGCGGCCCTATTATTGGGTTCACTATCCTCTGACAAGCTGCCGTACCTCTATTGGGTCCTCTAGCCCCTGTGCTTCTGCGGTGCAATTATTGGGTTCTCTACTCACTGAGTTTCTGCAGCTTCACTATTAGGTTCTCTGCCCACTGAGCTCCTGCGGCCCCAATATTGGGTGCTCTAGCCTCTGACCAGCTGCAGTGCCACTATTGGGTTCACTAGACACTGTGGTACTGCGGCACCATTATTCGATGCTCTAGCCCCTGACCAGCTGCGGTCCCACTTTGGGGTTCTGTGGCAGCCTTATTGGGCTCTCTAGGCACTGAGCTTCTGCACCCCCATTATTGAGTGCTCTAGTCACTGAGCTACTGCGGCCCCACTTGACTTACTTCTATCCACTGGGTCACTGCGGCCCCACTTGGAATAACTCTAGCCACTGGGCCACTACGGCTTTTTGGAAGGAAACGTTTACAGCCCATAGACAAAAAAAGAAAGGAGAAATGACGAAAATATTTTTTCTACAAAGCTTTTCTTATGCAGTAATCCTAAGAAAAGCTTAATCCAGTACACATTTACATCCCAGATCATAATTTTATCCGGAAACGTTTGAGATATCTCGATGAAACAAAGACTAAGGTTGTTCTGGGGTTATTATCGATAGGCTGTGTAAATTTTATGTCAGTACATTAAGTGGTTTTTTCAGTTATATCCGTTCGGACAGATAGACAGACAGACTGACATATATACATATAGACACTAAAAAAAATCAACATTAAATATGACTTAGCTATAAACTATACTATATGAAAACATACTTTAAAGAAAAAAATTCGAAAATCACAGACAGACATTTCTGTTTTACTTAGTAGTATAAATTAAAATTTACACTAAGTGATATGATGGAGAAAATGTCAACTTCATAAGTAAAACTATATAAAAATAATTAATATTTAAGGTTAAAATACATGCATAAATTTTTAAAATTTTTAACATTTAAAACAAGCTAATTTTAATGTAAATGCAAAGTTGACCACTGTTTTATAGGTTAGAATTACTGATAAAATAACATGATGGAAACCATAACGATAAAAATTGCATAGCATTTTGTGTTACTACATAAAAAACCATTTCCTAATAAAGACAAAATAAAACCACTTTACCAGATATTACGTTATGTATACCATTATTAAATGATTTTGGAAATGAAACTGAAAGTAATGAGGAAAGTGATGGTAAAAAGTAACACGAATAAATAGTGCCTGAACTGCAAGAATTTCACTACCTAAAACTATTAGTAGTGGTAAATAAACTTCAGGAAAAATAATTTATGATTAATTACACGCAAGCCAACATTCAAACATCCCATAAGAAACATAGGTATATGGTAGTTAGTACGGGTATTATGAAAACCTGGAATATTGGAAACGACAGTACGGGTATTTTGAAAACCTGGAATATTGGAAACGACACCATACAAAATACTAGGAACTTATTCATAGTCGTTTTTGTCCGGACTAAGGAAATATCATTCTCGGACAAAATGTTTTCTTATTTAGAGCCAAGTTATTGCTAGCCCGAGAACCATCTTGCTTTAATCGGGTAGGACTAACGACTTATTACAGTAAAAAAGAAACGCGGCGAACTTAAATCAAGCCAAGTTTGCTAATATTACAAGCAAGTGAAAACTAAATAAAGTTTATGAATAATAAAGAATACATTTAAGAACTATGCTACTGTAACGGATGAAATGTTTAGTGGAATGATTTTAAGAGAAAATAATCATAGCTTATCAATGTTAAGCTATAAGAAGGCTTTTCAAGTTTCTGAAAACATATTTTTACCAGATATGATATAAACACGTCCAAACAGAATTTTTGTAGAATATCCTAATTTTTATACATATTGATTATAGCATATTAATGTAATATGTGTATCGGTGACTCAATAGAAACATTGTGTTTTGGTGTGTATAAGGCTGGAAGTTCAAGTTTTGTCTGGGTGAGTAAAATTTTAATTAGTTAATAACGTAATTTTTGTTTTTAATTTAATACTAACATGTAATTAACTGTCGTTATAAAGGTATTATTAGCGTACAAAAATTAAACCAGTCAGTACTGGTTGTGCATAGGTTAAAGCAGTTCACTCACTACACGTGCTACGAAAAATAACACTATCAATATATCTTTTTTTTTTGTCCTTCAGCCTACGGTTATTAAATACATGTTTAAGTTTCAGATACATAAAAATATTTCAAAGCAAAATAAATTAATTCTACTTTTTTGCTATAGTGGGAATAAATATCAAAGGAAATAATTAGTTTCGTTAAAATGTACTCGCCGTCAAAGAAGAAAGCACAATAAAAAAACTGCAACGACCATTAAGATTAAAATCCACAGTTCACATTTACAAAGCTAAAATATCATCCTTTGCTGTACAGAGTCATGCATAGTTCTGAATTAACAAACTAAAATATTACTGACAGTTAAATCATAGATGAAACATTGAATAAGTTGCAATTTACAAAAAATTTGTTCATTAGGCAAAGAAGCGACCTCTGTTCGATTGAATGAAGCTACATTTAATTTGTGCGTCGTCTGAAATGTGACTTTTCTTTCACTGTAAAGCTTTTATTTGAGAATTGGAACTGCATCGTGCATGGGTAACACCTGGCAACGAACAGTGAACTTCGATTATCCCTCTACTAAAGTTAGTCCTACTGGAGTTGGTGTTAGTGAACACGATATAGTTAGTCCACCCTTAGTCCGGACTAACCTCAGACCAATTCCAAGGAAGACGATCTCTTTATGATCCTGGGACTAACATCCGACTATAAATAGGACCCTATAATTTGTTATCGCCGTGTTAAAGGAAGGGTTACTGCAACACAATCTCTATGTTTCGAGAATATTTGACAATGACAAACGTGTAGCTACATAGAGAACGTGTACCCTTATAGAGGACGTGTACCTATACATGTAGAACGTGCAGGTACATAGATAACGCGTAGCTACGTATCGAAGTGGAAGAACGTATATTCTCTCACAAAACTCTTCTCACGAGCTTGCAGCCACCCTATGCAAACTTTCTTCAGCACGTATAGACTTGCACGATATATAGATATATTATTTCATGTCGTGTACCTAAAACATTCGGCAATTATAATTGCAAGAGAAAAATAACAAGAAATAAACCGCTATATTTATTGAACAATCCCTTACTAAAGAAATAAACCACTATATTTATTGAACAATCCCTTACTAAAGAAATAAACCGCTATATTTATTGAACAATCCCTTACTAAAGAAATAAACCACTATATTTATTGAACAATCCCTTACTAAAGAAAACTTACGCTTTATATTTTCCTTTACTCGTTAAAAAAAATGCTATTAATTTTCACCTCACAAAAAATAAGTTAATTAACAGCCGCTTGGGATTGGTAGAACATAAGATAAGTACATAAACTATGAAACACATATGAAAGCGGTGGGTCCATAGCAATGCTCATTTTACATAGGCGTATAAACATGGAATGAGACCATGAGCGGGGCTTATAATATACTCGGTTCCCTGCAAACACCGCTGAGAAATGTCCTCACATATTTGGCATTGTTAGTAATGTACGGTAGCGCTGAGGCGCAGCTGTGAGCCCCAAGACCCATTGGACGTAGAGTCCATATATAAACTGCGTTGTAACTACAGTAGTTACCATGTCCCATAAACACTGATCTGCAGTTAAGTTGGCAGCGACCCAAGGCAAATAGTTCCAAGTATCGACCTTATAGAGCGACCATAATGTTTACATCTATGGCGAGTAATGCTCGTGTTTTATTAGAGTCAGAGTGGATGTGTCAGTGACACGTACAGGTTCCTAACAATTACACGTTGTCACTTATGTGACGCATGAATAGACATTGGGCCTATACTAATGTAAAGCTGAGTTTACAATAATAAAATAAAGCAATACATGATACGCTGTGCCGTTGTCAGAAGAACTGAAAGTGTGTTCTCTTATGTACTGGTTTGCAATGGAGTTTAGCAGGTCGTGTGGGGTGTGGAAGTTTCCTTCAGAGTTGAAAGGATTAGTTATATGTTATAATTGAATTAAAACTTGTGAGGCGACGACCAGTCACAACAGAGCAGGCGGTGTTGTTGGAGGCAAACTGTTATTTACAGTAATGAAAGTCTAGCATATTCAAGATAACTTCACACTTTTCTGAAGCTCTGCTAAAGTTCTACTTCCGGAACATTCCTCCTCCGCCTCGTGCAAACAAAGCCTAACTAAGTATGGAAAATTTTACCAATGTGACAAAGCACCGCATTCGCGCGTATTCGGTGTAGTAATATTTTACATAAGAACAATTTATTACTGGGCATTACCAACATACCTAGTTCTCACTGTTTTTATTCATACTAATTCTAAAGGATATATTATAATTTATAAGTGAAATATTAATAAAATTTCAATTAATCCAAAAATAAGGGTTTCTTTTAATACTAGTACAGAACGTTTGTGTAACATGGTAATATATTGAGGGAACAACGAAACACGTTATTAATAAGGTGATTTATCAAAGGTTTGATTTAAAACGTGTGAAGAAACTGCGAATAGACTACACAAATAAAATAAAAAAGGGATGTGTATACACATATTTATAATTATATTTGTTCACAAAAATAAGCTTCTCTCTTTGAAAACATCTGGTTCGGAATATACATGGCTTAAATATGGTTAAGTTATACTAGGTTGGATTACGAATCTCAGTAAACAAGACTGGCTTGTCGCAAGTTTGAAGTTTTTGGAATTGAGAATGATCAGATGAATTTTTAATAGTAAATACAGAAGACGTAATTTTGTGTGTGAGAACCGCGGTCACTTTATGACACTCATATTGCATGCTTTGATATTGTCAACTCAGCTGAACGTGACGGAAGTACACGCACTGAGGCGAGTGGAAAGTAGGTGTCAAGCGCGGACTCTCATAAGTACTGAACTAACCAGCAACAACTGTACTTCAACAGCATTGATGTGACACCAACAAATCGGAAATCTGATTCATGTAGGGAAACTTTAGGTGAGGAGTGAAAATAAAAACCCTGCTACAACTGTGTAGATACGTCTGTCGGCGCCATTCAACACAGGCAAGAGGAGCCTTGCTTACTACGACTCAGGCAATGATGTGTGCAGTCGGGAAATACATATCACTCTTACTGTTTACATTTCAATGTTACACTTGCTGTCTGTTTCAACAATTACTCCCCACATACTATATTACTTGTCATTGATATCATATAAAAATCACCTTAGCCTCACTTTATCAATTAGCAATCGGTCCAGATCTTTATTGCTAAGTAGGGTATAATTAAACCGTCTGTTTTCGAACGCTTTCTCTTTCTGCGTATAAACAAACAATTTTATTGGTCTCAGTATTGATGATGTCAGACACTGAAGACGCAATTTGTCCTGTCTGACCTTGAAAGATAAAGTTTGGCCATCTCCAGTTGGTCAGCACTCACCTCAGATCTGTACCATCAGTGACTGACGTCACAGGTCACGTTAACTATTGAAATGCTCTATCGGTGAAAATATACACGTATTCGCAACCTCGTGGCTGTGCTTTTGCTATATTAACGTACCGCTCTTAAGCCCGATCTACAATGCCATGGATGCGGATCGCGGAAGTGGTGCACTTAACACAATCCGTGTTGAGTCTACAGTAAGGCCGATGCGGATATCATTCGGATAAATGTAGGGTCGATGCGGATAACATACGGATAAACGTAAGAAAGCCGGGTTCTTTAGCCGTGTATCCGTGTGGTCGACAGGAATCCACTATTTGTTTGTTGATAATTGTTTTCGTGGACATTGTGGGATACAAGGAAATAAATGCATGCATTTGCCATGGCTACTATTATTATTAATTTAAATAATCATGTGTGCATGGTTTGGCAGTAGTATTTACGCAATATTAAACATTGTAAAAATATAAAATATGCGTTGTGTACATTATAAATCCTATACATGCACTTTGCAACAGCTGAGTAAGATAGATCTCGTAAGTTTCCTATTTTTAGGTTTATTTTTATTGTAAAATAGCTAAAATTCGTAATGATTCGACCGCTCGTTCCGTTTATGTGTTCCGTGTCCATTCTGTAACGCATCCGTGCATTGTAGAAGGGGCCGTAGCGTCCCGCCTTCCGCGCTACGAACACCCGCCCGATTGTTGGGGGAAAGGGCTCTTGCCCCTTTCATCGCAAGTGTCCCTGCTTAACATCTCAGTTGACCACAGTCAAAGCCCCGACCTGTTTCACAAGTACATGAAGGGTTCTCCCTTTCACCCTCGTACTAAGCACTGAGTGTGTGTCTGGCCAGGCCCCTAGTGTCTCACCAGGATACAACCAGAGCTTTATTGCAGCTCACCTTGCTCCGATATTTCTTTAAGAGGGGGGAAATATCCAGATCTTATTCAGCTCTGTATCGGTAACAGAACGATTAGCTCAGACAGATCCGACAGACGGGTTCCGGTGAGTGCCTCACGTGGGCCTCTTCATCCTCCCATCATGCAACTTTACTCAATACGAGTAAGGCATGAGACAACTCGTCCTGTGATCTTTCTTCTCCGTTCTTGTGTAGATCGCTGTAAGGGTTGGTTATCTCACCGTCAGTTATCGTCCAGATGTTCTTTAACCCTCTTCCAGCCAGTCTGCCCATGGCGTCAGTTCCGTTCCTTTTTGAACGTGTCATAGTTGTCACAGACAATTATCATTTATCAGCTCCGCCTTGTGTTCTGAGACTAGCGGAAGAAGCATGTGAAGTTGAACATCCTCCCTGGAGAAGAAGTGTCCCTTCATGTCGACAGACCATAACCTTCATTCCACTTTAGTAATGGACTATCTTGTAGCCTTTGAAAGACTTGCCGTAATCAAAGCTATGTCTTCTATAAGTTTCGATTGCTTATTTCCTTGCCCCTTGAAGGTAAGTCTCCCCCCCTTCCTCACTTCAAAGAAAGTTTCTGGCAGCGGTGAACTGCAGGGTTGCTTCTTTTCTCTCGGAATGTTATCTGTAGCCAGCGACAAACGAGAAAGCCCTTCTGGATATAGAAATAGTGTGTCCATAGACAGACGTATCTGCTTAGTTGTGGTAGGGAGTTAGAAAAGTACCTGGTGGTGTAGCTGACTGTGGTCTAGGAGGCCCAGCCTCGGGCTCGCGATGTCTGTAATCAGATGGTATGCGGGCGAGCATATCGCATACGTCACAGATACTTCTTTCGCCGCCGCAGTCGAGTCTTCTACTACCGCCATGCCTTTGTCTGAAACAAGTCCACCACCTTCCCTTACACAAGCACGAGGTGGCTCTTATCGACGTCATGATAGTAGGGTGAGAATGGAGCAGCGCAGGAATGCGAGGCGGGGGTAAAAGGAGATCCCCGAGAAAACCCGCCAGCCAGTGGAATCATCTGACGGGATTCCCACATGCAAAAATCAAAGGGCGACCCCGCTAGGAATCGCACCCATTTTGTCTAGTCTAGGTGGGAGGCGATCTTCTTATAAATTCTCTTCACCACCAATTGACATATTCCGAAATAAATTATCTACTTTATGCTACTTAAATTCATTCTTTTGATATACATTATTTCTGAAAAACAATATAGATTGCTACCAACGTGGCTAAAATCCATTATTCATAAAAAATATAACCAGAACTAATATTTCAATATAATATACTTTGCCACAAAATACCAGATTCCTTGTATTTAATGGAATCTTATCAAAACCTCTAATGTAATCAATTATTCCTCTCCATAGATTTGACTCACTCCTGAAATAAATACAAAGCAAAGTAATTGCAAATTTTTAAACAGATAAAGTATTATTCTTTGAAATACAAGAGCTGATATTTTCAATGGCTGTATATTTGTGGATCCAGCAAAAAGGGATATTATAATACTTTCTTTCGTTGGAATATTACTTTTTCTCTGTAGCTACTGCTTCAATAACTACAATGTAGCTACTACTCACATGCCAACACTGTAGCTACTGCTCACATGCAAACACTGTAGCTAGTGGTCACATGCCAACACTGTAGCTACTGCTTACATGACTACTCAGTAGCGAGTGCTCACATGTCAACACTGTGGCTACTGCTCACATGACTACACAGTAGCTACTGCTCACATGACTACACAGTAGCTAGTGCTCAAATGGCTACACTGCAGCTACTGCTAACATGACTACACAGTACCTACTGCTCATATGCCAACACTGTAGCTACTTCTTACATGACTACAATGTAGCTACTGCTCACATGGCTAGACAGTAGCTACTGCTTACATGACTACACAATAGCAAGTGCTTAGATGACTACACAATAGCTAGTGCTCACATGCCAACACTGTAGCTACTGCTCACATGCAAACACTGTAGCTAGTGGTCACATGCCAACACTGTAGCTACTGCTTACATGACTACTCAGAAGCGAGTGCCCACATGTCAACACTGTGGCTACTGCTCCCTGACTACACAGTAGCTACTGCTCACATGACTACACAGTAGCTAGTGCTCAAATGGCTACACTACAGCTACTGCTAACATGACTACACAGTACCTACTGCTCATATGCCAACACTGTAGCTACTTCTTACATGACTACAATGTAGCTACTGCTCACATGGCTACACAGTAGCTACTGCTTACATGACTACACAGTAGCAAGTGCTTAGATGACTACACAATAGCTAGTGCTCACATGCCAACACTGTAGCAACTTCTTACATGACTACAATGTAGCTACTGCTCACATATCAACACTGTAGCTAGTGCCCCAATGCCAACACTGTAGCATGTAACAATGTACATGACTACTCAGTAGCGAGTGCTCACATGTCAACACTGTAGCTACTGCTCACATGACTACACAGTAGCTACTGCTCACATGAGTACACAGTAGCTAGTACTCACATGCCAACACTGTAGCTACTGCTTACATGACTACACAGTAGCTAGTGCTCACATGCCAACACTTTAGCTACTTCTTACATGACTGCACTGTAGCTATTGCTCACATATCAACACTGTAGCTAGTGCTCACATGCCAACAATGTAGCTACTGCTTACATGACTACACAGTAGTTAGTGCTCACATGCCAACACTGTAGCTACTGCTCACATGCCAACACTGTAGCTAGTGCTCAAATGCCAACACTGTAGCTAGTGCTCACATGCCAACACTGTAGCTACTGCTTACATGACTACACAGTAGCTGCTGCTCACATGCCAACACTGACGCTACTTCTTACATGACTACAATATAGCTACTGCTCACATGCCAACACTGTAGCTACTGCTCACATGAAAACATTGTAGGTACTACTCACATGACTACACAGTAGCTACTGCTCACATGACTACACAGTAGCTAGTGCTCACATGCCAACACTGTAGCAACTGCTCACATGCCAACAATGTAGCTAGTGCTCACATGCCAACACTGTAGCTACTGCTCACATGATTACACTGTACTGAACCGTAAAATGAAGAGTGAGACTGACGTGCCCAGCTCCGAGCTGACAGTTTACGAGAGTCTGCAGTTTGGAGGATTGCACGTCATCAGGCAGCAGTAATATTTGTGAGTGGCAGTGTGGCAACAAGCCAGTGGAGTGTCGAATATCGGACTGTCAGCATCAGTACAGTGTAGAGTGGTAGTGACGGGCCTAGCTTTGAGCTGACAGTTCCTGATAGTCTGCAGTTTGGAGGAATGCATGTCATTAAACAGCAGTGATGTTTGGGGAGTCAGTGTGTCAACAAGCCAGTGGAGTACCGAGTGGCGAACTGTTACCATCAATACACTGAAGCGTGGTATTGACGAGCCTAGCTCCGAGCTGACAGTTTCAGACAGTCTGCAGTTTGGAGGAATGCATGTCGTAAAGCCGCAGTAATGTTTGCGAAGATAGTGTGGCATCGAGACTGTGGAGTGACGAGTAGCAGTCTGTTAGCATCATTACAGTGAAGAGTGGTAATGACAGGCCTAGCTACGAGCTGAAAATTCATGATATTATGCCATTTGGAGGAATGCATGTCGTCAAGCAGCAATAATGTTTGCAACATTAGTGTGGCTACGAGCCTGTGGAGTGCCAAATACCGGACTGTTAGAGGCAGTACAGTGAAGGGTTGTAGAGACGGCCTAGCTCCGAGATGACATTTCCTGATAGTCTGCTGATTGGAGGAATGCATGTCATCAAGATGCAGCAATGTTTTCGAAGTTAGTGTGGCAACTAGCCAGTGGAGTGAAGGGTAGCGGACTGTTAGCATCACTACAGTGAAGAGTGAGTGTTTCAAACAGTCTGCAGTTTGAAAAAATACTTTTCGTCAAGCCACAGTAATGTTTGAGAAGTCAGTGTGGCAACGAGACAGTGGAATGTCGTGCAGCGTTCTTTCAGCATTAGTGCAGTAAAGAGTGAGAATGATTTGCCTAGCTCCAAACTGACTGTTCCTGATAGCCTGCAGTTTTAAAGGAATGCATAACATCAAGCAACAGAAATGATTACGAAGTTACAGTGGCAGCAAGGCAGTTGAGTGTGGAGCACCAGACTGTCAGTATCTCTACAGTGAAGATTGAGAGTGATTTGCCTAGTTCCAAGCTGACAGTTTCTGATAGTCTGTAATTTTAAGTGAATGCATGTCATCAAGACGCAGATATGCTTCCGAAGTCAGTGTAACAACGAGACAGTGGAGTGTGGAGGTTCGGACAGTCGGTAAAAGTACAGGGAAAAGTGAAAGTGATTTGCCTAGCTCCAAACTGACAGTTCCTGAGAGTCTGCAGTTTGGAGGAATGCATGTCGTCAAGCCGCAGAAATATTTGAGGAGTCAGTGAGGTAACTTTGCCAGTGGAGTGCCGAGTAAAGTCTGTTAGCATAAGTACTGTTAAGAGTTTGAGTGACGGGACTAGTTCCGAGCTGTCAGTTCATGATAGTTCCGCAGATTGGAGAAATGCACGAAGTCAAGCCGCAGTAATGTTTGCGTAGTCAGTGTGGCAACGAGCCAGTGGAGTGTGGAGTATCGGACTGTTAGCATCACTACAGTGAAGAGTGGATATGACGGGCCTAGCTCCGAGCTGACAGTTCCTGACAGTCTGCAGTTTAGAGGAATGCATGTCGTCAAGCCGCAGTAATGTTTGCGTAGTCAGTGTGGCAACTGAACAATGGAGTGTGGAGTATCGGACTGTTAGCATCACTACAGTGAAGAGTGGTTATGACGGGCCTAGCTCCGAGCTGACAGTTCCTGACAGTCTGCAGTTTGGAGGAATGCATGTCGTCAAGCCGTAGTAATGTTTACGAAGTTAGTTGGGAAACGAGACAGTGGAGTGTGGAGTACCGGACTGTCAGCAATAGTACTATGAAGTGTAGAGAAGTGAAGACATTTGGAAGAATGTCGATAGAGCGATTGAGCACGTGTAAGTAATGAGTGCGAATTAGTTGTTCAAAACCAATGTAGATAAAATTGAGATGGACTTTAATAAGATTTGATAAACGCGTTAAATACGTGTCTCACAGAGAATAACAAATGTGATGCCGTAAGTTGCTATGGTTTATTGTTGTACGTAACGTGTGCTTTGTGCTCAAATATCGTTCTTTTATTTCTACTAATTTCTGGTTGGTTTTTATATTTTATTTTGTTTAGGCCGTCCTTTTATGGAAGTAACATAATGTCTTTGTAATTCCTTCCTACCTTCCCAGTTTAATTCGATGCAAAATTTGCGTAATCTTCACGAATTGTGTATTAAAACCGAAACGAACCATTATACAGACATACAGACATAATACAGACATAGTCAATAGTCGTATGACCGAGTTAAATACTTTAAAAATTTAGAAAATTTTTTGTGTTATAATTTTTGAAATATTCTAACAATGTTGGGAACACTGAAGAATGTAGACCTAGCATTTGGCAATCGAAATATTAGAAGCCACTTGGCATTTTTTTGTTAGATTGGTCTGCAAGGATACTTTATCGGCACTTGAAAGTACAACTTAAGCGGGGCTTCAGAAAAAGTGTTAAGTAAGCGTTAATGGACTATATCCGCACACATAGTTCGATCCGATTAGATGAAAATGTTGGTTTCTTCAGCTCAAAAATAGCATACGGGACGCAGATGGATTTTCCACCAGATTAGGTGGATTTCAACTGCTGCATATTGAGCGAAATTGTTATCTAGTGGCCAGTGAATACTCTAGTGGTTTTACTAACATTGACTGTGGAACTTTGTGGGCAATTTTCCAAAAGAAAAAGCATATATGACTGTTACTGGAGTCTCCAAAATTGTAATTAAAATGTTTACATGCGGGAGTGTTAAATGAAAAAGAAAATAATGTAGTTCCACTAGCTGCTATCTGCTAGATGTAGTTTACCTTGCTCAAGAAGAGCTTCGTCATCCATGGTGGCGTACCTCTCAATGAGACGGTCCTGGATGGCCTCAATGAGTGCGGCCACGACTGTGTGATACTCTCCATGCTTGTTGGGTATTCCTCGGAGCCACTCCAGGGTCCAATGAAGGTCCGCGATCCCTGAACAACATCACACACCTGACATTCACCTCCCCACTCCACCCCCTCCCCTTCACCTGATCCTTAAGGCTTGTCTTTTCCTATACTGCAGGAATCCTCTTCATCACAGTCTCGTCACTTCGGTTTCAAAATAATTATTAACAATGATTATAGAAAATTTGTACGTTACGAATTGTTTAGTTTATTTGTGTTCTTATATTTAAAGTGTGTTACTTTCTAGTTGTTAAATGTCAGGAATACATCTAGGAATAATCAATATTTTTTGGCCTATTTGCATCCAGCAAATAACACTAAGTGGATATCAGACATACAAGTAATAAACAACTTGGAAAATGTAAATTTTCTTTAATAAAATATTTTCAGTCATTTCTTTGAAAGTGAAATTATGGCACGTAAATGTAGAGTATTTGTATAATAGGTGAAGGCCGTGTGTTTACAATAAAAAGGAGTTTGTTGAATGTCATTGCATTGCGTGTTGTTTGAGTTGTGGACTCGACTCGGGTGAGATATTGTGATATCTCAAGAAGTAGACAATCAGATCATAGCGGCAGTTATTGTTGACGGGAAACTGTATTTACATTATGTTTTGTCGAGAAACTAATTCCAAGAAAAAAATTAAACCGGGTAGAAATACTATCGTATATCTAAATAACTCTTCTTCAGATTTCATTTCTTGGTTGAGGTAATTAAATATGCTTTTATTAAGCGTTTTCTCAGATTTACAGACATGACTCTTTCACAAGACATCGGAAGATTTTCAAAACTGTTACACAAGCAGTAACAACAAATTTTAATAACCTTCATGCATTTCCATTTTTACAGGCTATAGGAGCTGTTTTGATTTTTTATGATTCTAAGTGGTTACACTTGACAGTTGTTGACCATTTGTAAACTGCAAAACTTATTTTCCGTGTACTTGACAAGTTATAATTAAGTCTTCATTTTTCAGGGTTAATCGTAAAACTACCTTAAAAAATGTTCTTATATTCACTGAAATTTTCAAGGAAATATACAGTTAAAATATGAAAATGCGAACCGTAGTCACGTAGAACGGAGATGAGCGACTTAAATACAAAACAAGGTAGATGAGCGTAATTTCCTTTAGCTTCGGGTGTCGGATCGGGCGCGAACAGTACCAACTGTACGTGAAGTTTTGTTCCCCAATGTGACCACGTGGGAGCACGTCACTTGCAATTCGCACAGACATGAGTCAGGCGCGCCGACCGTGTACTTACATCCTCTATTATCGCAGGCAGGTCACGCGTTAAGTGGCAATATTTACGCACTTCAACAATGTTTGAATTGTGTTCACATCTCACTGGACAACTAAAATACTTCAAATTTAATTTTTTTATTGCACAGAAAAATGTTTGCGTAAAGGTGATATATTTTTTTCGCCATCTTCTTTAAACCTAAAATACAGAAAAACAAACGAGAATAATTACGGAGATGATGAATTCGCGGAAGAGTCTGTGAAATCTATTTGTCCGTAAGTTCATGGACAAATATTGGGAGAATTGCTTCCCAAGACTATCCTGTAGAATTTCGGATTGAGTTTATCATAGACGAATGGAAAAGCAAGGCTTGTTGAACAGTCTGGGGATATACATATACATACAGTATGTTAAGGACAGTTTTAAGTCCCACCACAGCATACACATATTTCACACTGGCAGAGCTAAGGTAACACATCAATGCTGCTGTGATATCCATTGATGGTTAAATGCTACAGAGGTATGGTACAACTGTACCATAGCTCGGACGTGTGTAATGTGATGAGGTGGCACACTTGGAGAAAACGCGGCAAGTTTCCGCTTCTTTTTATGCGCCAATTTTTCTTGTGAGTTAAATACTCTGGGAAATACAGCACTTTGTAAAATATTGTTTATTTACAGTAGTCCTGTACTGTCATGGAGCATGTCGCAATGATTTTATCATTGTAGTTTCAGACATTACACAGCGAACAATAGGATCACTTGCAGGCGCTACTCCTTCAAGTTGTTCCAGAGGACGCGGTAGAGTGCGGATCAAAGAATGTAACAGTGGACGAGGCAGAGAATACAAAGAGAATATTTCGACTGCTCCTGCACAACAGTCTTAAACACCTCTATGTAAGCGAGAAAACAAATTCCAAGCGAAATGTTTTGACTAAAGAGTTGACTGGAAGACTTTAGTAAGCAAGGGACTTTCTTCCATCAAACAGTTTATTGTGTTCCTTTGTTTCAATAGTTAGCATTAGTGGGCGCAGGGAGATCCTGGACCAAGCGCCCAAAGGGTTAAATTGATTGGAAGGGTTAAATTAATTGGAAGGGTTAAATTGATTGGAAGTGTTATGTCTCGAAATAGTTAAATTAATTGAAAGGGCTAATAAGTAAAAGGATTAATAAATTAGAGTGAAATGGTTAATTGTTTAGTTAGGTAAAGATTTAATTGTGTAATTGGTGTTCAAAGGGTTAATTTTTTGGTCATTGTAATTGGTGTTGAAAGGGTTAAGTGTCATAAGGGTGATATTAGGGGAACAAAATGGATATTCACCCTAGGACGTCTGGCAGTCGACTGAGGTGAAGTAGGATGTGTGGGCAGCATATATGTAATGCCCTTGGGGCAAGAGTGTCATATGTGTCATTTTTGGGGCAAAAGTGTAATAAGTCTAATTTTTTATTTTTCCTTCGAAGTCTTAGTCGGATTGCTGGACGACAGATAGTAGGGTGAGGGGGAGGGTGTGTCGGGAGCAGCAAGACACGTCTGTCTTGGTTGCTGTTTGGAAGAATACTGATGTGGTAGGCTGGGTAAGGGGAGGGGAGGGCGTCTTCGCTGTGCTGTGTAGCGGCAGATTTCGGAAATGCATATTTAAAAATCGTTTTTAAAATAAGAAATAGACGACTGAATGTATCCCTCGCTATCCAATTTTGTAGGAAATACACAACTAATTACACAAAAAAATACATTTTTAACGAGATACTTCACAACTCTAATCAATTAAGTGCAAATTTACGTACGACTCAAGTGAAACAAGTTGAAATTTTCTCGCCCAAGCAAGAGACTACTGGCTCACATTAAATTATTGGGAAATATGATCTGAAACAAGATCAGTTCAGGTAATAACTCGAGAAACAAATTACAAATGAAATGTAGCATTACAAGGACAGAAATATAATTTATCACGAAAAAAACCAGAAATGTATTCCGAGAAACTAAACATTAGTGTGACATGAACGAACTAAAAGACATGAATCAATGCCTAAACACAATTAATCAAAAATTCCGATTGAATTATAAATCAAACGAAACTAATTATCACCTAAATGCGAATTACGTTTCGAATAAAAACACGAAAAACAAATACGAATTGAATTACACACACAAACCACTACGCACAAGAAAGTATCACTTAAACATATCAATCACATAAATCAACTGAATTAAAATTACGATACAACTAGCAATAAAAACACACTACACGGTCAAAATAAAATATTAAACACGCACAAAGAAATGTTACCGCTTTGTATCGTTGCCCTTCCCCCGGCCCCTCTTAACAATAACATTGTCAACATTACTGCTTTAGTAAATCGATACATTACACGCAACGTTAAAACGTTATAAGTACGAACCATGATATATTAATAAAGTAGCAGTCGAATATCCTATCCCATTTCTGTAATAATATACGATAAATACTATTCACACCCACTAATCACTCGAATCATTCAGCAAAATACATGGAACTCACCTTAAATATTTTACAAACGTAACATTATACAATGCAACATTTTTTAATGTATGAAATTCCTTCATCAAACGCAAAACGTGGTAACGAAAAATAAAAAGAAATCACTTCAAAAACACGCTTGCATTACCCCTCATCGCCTCTGAGTAGCCCGTGGCGTGTGGAGTCGCTGCGAGGTCTCGCGTAGAACTGCACACATCGTGTTGCGATTTATCCTGGAAGAAGTAACGTAGATCTCATCATTTTACCGTAAATCGCGTTCATGTTGAGGTAGACCATGTTTGGTTGTCCCTAATGCAGTGTAGTTTGTGATGGTTAGTGTGACACAATAGATATGGCTTCTCTCCAAGCTACCACACCCTGAACAATCAACTTTCGAAAGGTCAATAATGTTAGTCACATTTGCTCAGATCCCTACCCTTCCCCTCCACTGTCTGCAGCATTCCCTAGAACCAGACCCATCATTTGACACTTTAGGTATATGATATGAATACGTCTTTAAAATCAGACCGACACAATAAGTTGTAAATGGCGATGTAAGATTTGCAGGGTGAAGCATTCTGTCACTTGAACTTCGTCACTAATTAAACGATTGCAACAAATGTGGCATCGTTCAACGCATGACCTTGAGTTGGCGCATAGCATGCGCGACACGTGGGTGGGCGACTGGCGGCAATTATGGACGTGGGCCAAACGTGGCAAATATCGAATAGGACGAACACTATTCACGAGATATTTCTCATCTCATGTTAGTTCCGAAATTTTGCAAATATTTTATTTCAATTACCAATATTCAAGAGAATATATATAATTTAATAATAATAATATTGTTATGTTATAATAGATGGTTTTATGTTTTCTACCTCATCACCTCACAAAATTTGTAACCGAAGTGAAGGAAAAACTGGCATACATACATACTCTGGCATGCAAAAAAATCATGGGATAACAGCCTGTAGTTGAAAAAGTCTGAGGCTCCACCGTACTGTTACGTCTTGGAAGTTGCCACACATGTATAAGTTGTGCTCTGACATCACGTGAGTGAGAGTGTGCTGGTCACGACATTGCATTGCAGCCCTTCATGTACTTCACGTATACTCCCACAACGATGGAATATCCCAGGATATCCTTGTGTCATTGGCATACATTGTCCAGAATTGGCTCTAAGGGTGTTGTAGTAGAGCATTTCTACAACTGCCATGGCCGCCTTGTTCGCTCGACATGAACCCCATCTAACATTTATGAAATGTGGCGTGGAGGTCAATTCACACCCAAGATCCTGCACTTTCAAATAGTGGGGAGCTGTGGGTAGCTATTGTCCAGATGGCAGGTGTTTCGTCCACCTGTGGAATCAAAGGCACACCAAGTTGATGCACTTGGCTGGGCTAGAGGAGGGCTTTCACGGTACTTGACCCAATGTCCCATGACTTCTTGCATGACAGTGTATGGTAAGAGGATAAAATCTGAGCAGGAAGGCTTATAGTTACGAGGGATTTCACAAGACAACAGTCTACAGACCATCCTCGCTGACGTTATCTTTATAGCGGATGTGCATATCAACCATTAATTTTTCAATGTAGTATTCATCTTAACAGGACCAATTAAACCGTCCTAGAATAGCTGGTGATGAACACGTGCTTTTGCAGTTTAAATTAACCCATTACTAATACAATGAGTGTTCTTGCAGTTTAAACTAACATAGGATAGCATGTGAATATGCAGACCATTTCCGCACGGTCATGTGTAGTAACCACTGCCTAAAATGTCCACATACACACACGTCACAAGCGCTCAGAAGCACACGAAAAGGACCACTTCAGCATACAAAAAAATCTATTTTAAAATAAAATATTAACTACATGCACAATGTGTAAATATACAATAATCAATCATGTAGTTTTTCAATACATTATGCTGTATAAACCCATGCCCGGTTCACGCACATCAATTCCGATAATGTAAACGCTTATACACACACATTTGATGAATCTGTTTTAAATTTTGGTATGAAATGGACAGAGAAGCAGTTTTTACACTCCATGATTATCATTCATAAATGTAATAATTGCAGATAAATGATGCAATCAGTAATAATCCCTAGAAAATGTAGGCCAATCATAAAATGAAATACACATTGGCAACATAACACACATTGTTTTCCAACACAACAAAACTATCATTTGTATTTTACCTAGAGTTGGCAGTGCCATACAACCTTCTTACTTAAACAAAAGAATCAGTTAAGTGTTCCCTTGTACCGTCGAGTTAAACCTGATTCATATTTACATTGATCACACCAGACAGACTTACAGGACATAATCAACAGGTTTTCCGTATTACTCGTTGGTCTTTGGTTGCAATCTCAGTTTACGGCCATCCTGATACGCCTATTATTTTTTAATTCCAAGATTATGGAGTATTTGGTGGTCAAAAAAAAAAAGGATCTGCTATGTTTCTACCCCATCTAAATATTTTTGTCAGTGATTTTCTCACGACTTGTTATTCTTGTTTTATATTTGCTCGCGCTCTACCTGATCTCGCTTCGTGTTCCACTGGTCCGACCTCGGTATTCCCATCCTCTTTCCTCGCCTCTTATCTTTGGTTATTACCTTCCCACCAGCGCGTGCGCACTGGCCAGTTTTCCCCTACCTTGATTTTGTAAGTTCGTCGGAGCAAGTGTGAGCTCGGTCTATTCCTACTGAGGTTTCAATAAGAGCACTTGTCTATTAGGTGGGGTGGTGTGCGATGTCGACCTATGTTCGTCACGAGACAGGTTGCTTTGGCAGCTGACAATTTTCAAGTTTGTTAATATGATGAAAGTTGTCATGGTTGATTTAGGGCTAAAGTAACATTAAATTTTGTTTAAATTGCCCATTCAAAATTCTTATTGGAATAGATTCTGTTAAATGTTTTTGAACGTTATGCATTTTCCTTCTCTTCACTTGGTTTCGGTTTGCATTGCCGACATGTTGAATATAATACTGTTGGATAAATCCTCCCGACTTAAGGTTCGGTTTGAGGTTCGTAGAGCTTTATGAATGAGGGCGCTTTTGGCTGCTGTTTCATGCATCGTCGGGATGCCAAGCTACGCCTCGATTATTGATCGTGGATTACCCAAAAGTTTCGGACTTGAATCATAATTTCGTAGGCACATTTTAGGTAAACATTTTAAAGTCAATTAAGATAGGGTTGAGCCAATGTTTGGTTCCTTTACTAGTTTTTTTTAAATCCGGTATTTTGGATTCCCTCTATGTTAGGAGCATGCTTTATAATGGTAATTTCGTATTTTAATGTAAATATATTTTATTAAGAATTGTTTGGATGCCTTTGATCGGCCTTGAGTAGGTACGCATCCTCGATTCCCTTTTTAGTATTATTTTTAATTCTTTCCTTTTCGGCCTTTGACTGGCCCAAACGGGTGCGCCGAGCTGGAGAGTGTTCGTACTAGTATTCAATAATTTAAGCATGCTGCAGTTTAAATTTTGTTCCTTGTATTATCATGAAGTCAAATGCATAATGGTAACACGAATAGTTTGACTGTTTTATGCATACTCTGAGTCAAGTGGGTAATCTCATCTGATTGTAAAGAATTCATGAGTTTAAATAACTTCATAACAATTGTCAACAGAATAAATCTGCTCCTTTGGTAATCTAGTAGGGTACTATTTTTGTAGCCAAGTCCCTTAAAATTGGAACGCTGTTTCGAGCAGCTTTAAAGCTTTGCATTTTTTTATACTTGTAATTAACTGGAGCTTTCCATATGGCAATATTTACGACATATTTGTGTTAAGAGTATTTTTATATTTTGTGGAAATTAAGGGAAATAATCTGTCCAGATTTTTAATTGTTTTTGCTATTGTAAAGTTCCTTTTGTGGGCTTACCACAATTTTTTTAAAATAATTTATTGTTTTCTGACCCTAAACATGGTTGTTACCTAAATAGTAAATGTATGTGGGCTCAAGGAGACTCCACATATTTCCAAAAATTCCTTTAATGTATTGTTACCAAGAAATTATAATTTTATGTGTTGGTGACCAGCCAGGAGACAATGTGTGGAAGTCATCTTATTCTATGATGGACGGTCTAGACGAAATGATGTTTGCATAGTGTAGTATTGATGTGTCTCCACGAGAAAGCTAATTTTCTGAACCTGTGGTCAGCCTCGGCATTCGTGTGATCGACTGTAGATACTGCTCTCAGAGTAAGGTTCGTGTGTAAACATTTTGGTGCTCCGGCTCAGATAGATTCCTCACATTTACATGTTGAACATACTCCATGCGGTATTTTTTTTGTGCGTGTCGTGCGGTTTCCAGCAGTCCAGAATGTGTTAAGCTCCTTTTCATTTTCAGTGACACGAAACATTTTATGTTGAGACTTTAAGCAATAGTTCACTCTGTAATACGTCTCTTTGTGAAAGTTTCTTTCTTGATGGTTGACATGTTATTGAAATATTTTTGTTCGGTTTCTAATACTCTAACACGTCGTTGTGCGGAAGCAATCGATAAGGGCGTTAGACTCATCGTCGTGTAGTGATAGAACATTTGTTTGACATGATACCCTTTCACGGTAAGACGTCCGCAAACTGTGGACAGTTAAAGTTATAATTACTGCGTCTGTTTATGTGAAATATGGGTAACGGTCATTTGGAAGCGAAGCTAAAGCTTGTATTAGACTGTATGAAGATAATTTTTCGTTTAGCGACACATATCAATAAAGACCCCTTCGCTAGTACAGCTTATCAAGGCACATTGTAAGACAAAGCGTTTGAAGGCAAATTTCGAAGATCACATATTCGTAACTGGTCAACATGGACTGACGAAAAAAAACATGATAGTTATCACTATGACAAGTTGGTGGTTGATTTTGAGACTACATACTATCAGATTAGGGAGACTGCAGCTAATCTCTCCCAAGATAAGACTAGTAAACAGCAAGGAAAGACATCAGCCAAGATTGCCATTAATTAAATTTGATTGACACTCCACTCAACCGAAGTGTTAATTTGACGTATTTCTATCACTGGTGCGCGTAAATTATGCATTAAGTCCAGTTGAAAAATTACACTTTTTGGTGACTTGGTTGGAGACTGAACCATTGAGTTTAATGACAGGGCTTCCATTTTATGATTATAGTTTTGCTCTGGCATGGGTTGCATTGACAGCCACAGGTACCAAGACATACATGTAACAATGACATCTCACTGGCAAAAAGTGTAAAGTTCCCGGCAAATACTTTTAACTCATCTGTCAGGTTGTAACAGTGTCTTGATAGATTTAAAGATGATTTTGAAGTTTTGAAGGTCATGAAGTTCCCTGTGGACTAGTCGAGCTATGTTGTGCTGTACCTGACCTTTAGTAAACTTGATCCAGAAACACATGAACAATTTGAACAGGAATATGCAAAGTTAAAATTACCAACTTTCAAACAGCCTTTTGAATTCGTGGAGATTCAGTCTAAAGCATTTACTACTATCACACAGTTGCCAGAAAATGGCAGGAAAAGCTGTCGTCTATCGAAGGGCAAAATGGACAAGAGCATACTAATGTCATGACATTTTTTTGTGGTTGACACACAGCAGCAATGCAGCAATGCAGCATTTGTCACACTGTTATAGCCATCTATAGATGCTCTAAATTTGCAAGGTCACCTGATCAGCGACGATAATTGGCTAGGCAGCATAGACATTGTTTTAATTGTCTGAAGTGCGGTCAGGTAAAAACAGCTCATTTAATGGCGATCAGGCCCCGCCATATTGGATTTTCACTACTTTCATAATGAGTCCCATTTAAGAATGTTTAGCGAAGATTTTCGCACAAAATTGAAGATTCTAAAGCTTTATCAAAAGTTTACAACTCCACTGCATCGATTAACTTTTGACTAGTGATTGCCGGCAAGGATTAAGTAATTGTGTCACATGGGCGATTACAGAGATGATCCTGGTAACAGTAGACAATTAATACATGTGCAAAGCAATGCCCTATGTCGTGTCGATACCCTAATTAAAACATTAAATCTGTGTTGCAAGTGACTGCAAAGATTAATTGAATCCAAGATGGCGGGGCGTGTCCAGCATTAAAACAACTAGCTAACATTGTGGGTTGCATCATCACAGCTTGTTGCACGTAAAAACCCCAGTCTACAACACATGGGCCTAATTGTGGTGAATATACCTCTGAAACTATAGAGGTGACCAGTTAAAGCTCTGCCCCATCAACTGTCCTGCTGGTAACCATGATAATGCACAATAATATTTTGGGTCAGTTTCACGAGACCAGGTAATTGAGAGACTTCGTTTGTGGTGATTTTGTGTTTACAGCATCACAAGAAACATGTTCTTAACGAAAGTTTAGTATAAGTTACGAAAGCCCAAAACTTTTAGAGAAATAGTTTCAAGTATACTGAAACCTTGAAACACTTGTGGTCCAGGTTTGAATGTATTGAGTCAATTATCTTGCAGAAAATAAACTACTTTTCACACTTCAGGATGCTACTGACATGCTTCTTGGAGTTGAACTATACTGTGAGGTAGTTTAATGGGCTGGTCATTGGAACGAACGGTTCTCCATTAGTAGTACACAGCTCTTATGGATTATTATCGGGACTGTGGCTTGTTTCAACCTGAATTCCACTTAAGTTCCTTCCTTTTGCTTGCTCAGATATATCTGGATGCTACCATCAAATGGTTTTGGGAGGTAGAGGACCCACCAGTTGTTCAGCTGAAGGATCCCAATGATATAATTGTGAATGAATTTTCATCACTCATTCCTGTGGCAGTACTGAATGCTACATTCTAATAAGGAAGAATGTGTTCCTTATTCGTGGGATTCTCGCCAACAGGCTTTGAATTAATTTTATAATTTAGAGAAATGACTGTCCCACTTACCTACAGTGAAGGGAAGGCATTCATGATCAAGTATAAATTGCTTAATCACTTAGAAGATGTTACTCCAAAACACAGAGAAATCGCGTCTACACTTCACACCATTGTGTAAGTCAAAGAGCCAGCTGACCAACAAAGTTGTGCTTAGTATCCTTATGCTTTGGTGGTATCCACATAAGGAAGATCTCTCAATAATATCTTGTTGTAAGAGCTAAAGTTTAAATTCCTCACTCAATGTTTAGTGTTCACTACTGACATGTCAAATAGGCAAGCAAGTTTTACAGCACCCAGAAGATCGTAACTTACAGTTTTATTGCAGAGAAACTCGCCTGGACTACCGGCTAGAAAGTACCAACTTTAAGCCATGTCTTATGGAGTGTAATTGGACCCATTTGATCTAGGAGAGCATTTCACGAGCTGGAATTGATTGAATGCACTTGCTGCCCAGAAACAGCTAAGGTGCTACTTAATTATATAAAATGTTATGATATTGTCGCGAGGACAAAGTCATTCAAGTACACAGTCAAACTTCAGTCTGACATGATCAGTTTGCTGCATCTCGGAGTGTTTCAACTTAGGAACAGGCAAGCAGTCACCCAAAACTTCTGGAAAACCTACCAACCTGTCACATTAGGGTTCATCTTTCATTTAGATAAGACATAAGAGTAATCATAAAAGTGTTGGTATTAGAGTGGGGTGTAAATTGAGTGTTGGGGGGGGGGGGGATCTCATACACTGTACTGCCTGCAGACACCACCTCAACCAAGCGAAACATACTGTTTAACATTGCCAGAATTTCTTATATCTGGGTTGGCACACTCTGGTAGTATTTAGTCCGTGTCTTCTTGCAATCTCCGTGGTCTCTAGCTGTTGTTTCGGATGAGCCTTTATCTAGTGAGTATAGAAATGTTTGGCAAATATTCTCGGCTGAATGTCCTTTAATGCAGCATATAAATTTTCTTGGCATAGCCTTCCTTAAAACAGCATGAATGTAAAACTAAATGTGTTCAGTGATGTTTCCTGCAAAAGGTCTGTTGCTGTAGCCTACTTTAGGGTCACAAAATTTGCTGGACATGCACAAATTTACTTGTTATTGGCCAAGTCTAAGGTGACAGCAGGTAACACCATCTCCCTTTAAATGCTTTAACTCCGTAATGCACAGTTATGGTTGATACCACTGAAGTATGTGGATGGAGCACTCTTAATTATAGTGAGATATTCAGCTATTAATTCGTGGTCAGAATATACAGTTGTGTTGCCGTGGCTTAAAAACTCACCACCTCACCGATATTCAGCAGCATTTATTACCCAGGAGCTGGTAGCATTGACCACCAAAATGCAATCCAGTGGCCAGTGGATTGAGAGGGTTGTCATTAGCTGAAATGACTGATCGTGAGTTGTAAGAGCATGTTGGCTCCGTCAATTTCCTGGTAGATGTTAAGACTCTGTGACTTCTCTGGTAGTTCAGTAGCAGTCCAAGGTGAAGGAACAAGCTCTAAATGCATTAAGATTAGTAAACAGCAATAATTGTGGTTGTGAAAGCTGCAGCGGGTCATGGCATTTGTTTTAATATAAGTTTTCTGTCAACCAGAAACAACTCGGAGCACTGTCAGTGAAGGAGCACAACATTGTGCTAAATTTTTGCATCCTACAAGTGGACACTGAAACATTGAATGTTTAAATACAGAGCTTAATGTGCAAACATGAATGTCCTGCTCGCATTAGATGTTTAAAACTATATTGGACAGATAAGGGTTTTTTGAATGTGGGTGAATGCATTCGCCTCTTCTATACAATATGATCCCAGTCACCTAAACTTACTACTTAATTCCAGCCATTTCGTAAGGGATTGGGCCACTCAAGCTATTGTAATGCATCAGTATTATATAGTGTCATCAAGCCGAGCAATAATTTCTCATATCTGTCATTGCGCATTATGCTTTTGTGCGAATATATCAGTGTGTCAGTAATGGGAACCATACCAACAGTAAAGGCGCAATAGGACTTCATTCACACATATGTGTTGATTATGGTGGTATTTTTTAAAAATAAAGTACCGTTTCAAAGATGCAAGTATGCATAAAGCGTATTTAAATATATATGTGTGCCTAAAAACTAGGCCAGTTCATTTAAAAGTGGTCGTTATCTGTGTCCGAAATGGCAAATTTTGTCAACAAAAGGATCACGTGACCCGATTTTGTATACATAAATGAAGTATTTGATAATTTGGTATTTAGTATTTATGTATCTAGTGATGTTAGCAAAAATAGAAATTACCAAATCCACGCCATTTTGGATTTGACATTCAAAAGACATATGCGAATGCGCAAACAAAATGTTTTTAAAAACAAATAAATGTTCATAAAATACACTAGGGATGTTTTAAAAAGCCAATAATTGTTGTAATTTGTTTATATTTTCCACAAGAATATTTTTAAAAGTCGTTATAGCAAAATTTATTATTTTATTATTTATTAACATATTCGTAATATTCCACTGATGCTTGTAGAAAGTTTACGCCCGTTTTAAGCTTTCAATTTAGATAAAAATAATTTTCACTGTTAATGTAAAAATGCTTTGCCGCGAGTTATAAATCAGTGATAGTCGATAATGTTGGAATTGCAACTTACGAAATAACTAATTACAAATTAACGAACTTGTCATTCCGGACACGGCATCTGACTATAATACAAATGCATAATTTGTTGCCATTGACATATTTGTGGCTCGCCTTTGGTCTGTGTGCTCATGTGTACAGTGATTATGGCAACAATTATGTCGATGTCTTATTTTGGAGATCTGCACACTCTGGTACACTCTATAGAGGTTACTTCAGAAATTGTGGATGGCTTGGCAAAGATAACAGTGATGTGGCACATCAGCACCTCCCTTTGGGATGATCTGGAAGGTTGGCATCAAAGCTGCCCAGAGTCACGTGAATAGGGCTGTGAGTGACAAAGTGCTCACCAGAGGACTTATGGCTGCAGCACCCAGTGAAGATCCTACTCCTGCACTTGTTAGCTATCTTAGTTGGTGGCAGATCAGCAGAACAGGCTATACAACACTTTTGGAAATGGTACACGCATTAATAACTCAACACCTTGCTAAAGCAACAAAAAAAAAAATGGTTTCACTGTTCCCTGGTGTGAAGGAGGGACTCATAGTGGTTGTGAATAATGACAGACTACCACACCTTAAGTTGAACTGGTGTAGTTCAGTAGTTCTACGTCCTTGACGGCATGGTGTAACATGGGTTGTCACTGTTTGAACAAACCATGGCTTACTGAAGTGGTAAGTTGAGGACTTGTGCCCTTTCCTTCTCAGGAATTCTAATTGTGAGCTGTGTATATTCATAAAATGACTACACATTTTGGTGGGTGGTGTGTTTGGAATTTTTTCTGTGTTGGTGTACTGCAGAAAGACAAAAAAGTATGTATGGTATCTCATTGTGTGACGTATGATCGAGTGGGATAATGTGATTCTATGAGACAAAATAATTCCACGAACGTGTGGTTAGCTCCTAAGTTTGTGTAACTCATGGCAGTTACTGGTTTTTCAAGCAAGGTTTGTATGTAAGAATATTTAACCATTATAAATTATTACAATTATAAACATCTGCAATCCAAGTTAATGGTGGTTCAAATTTCGCAAAAGAATGGAGTTCTCATAGATGTTGGTCAAGTCTACTTTTTCTGCTTGCAGAAATTTTGGCATTAGTTCCATTTTTCGGCAAGGCTCGTTCGGAAAAGAGGGTGAGTTCCGATTGACTGTTGTTACTTTCAGCTCTGTCTGTTCAGCGTGATTGGCGTAGATGCGAACCAGGAGTTAGTACTTACCGGTAGGCGCCCCGCAGCCTATATTGCAGATGACGCCGAGCACGTGGTCCAGCAGGGCCCAGGAGGGCGGCATGCGCGTGTAACGCTCCTCCCGCTCCACACCCTTCGTCCGCGCCGCTGGCAACTTGAAGGAGTACGTCTTGGGCATGAACTTCCTCCAGCCACGTGAGTCTTCTCTGCCTGGACATGGGTCTTCCCCTCTCGTTGACGGCGGATCGCTCGAACTCCGCACAGCCACAGGGATATCTGGAACCCGTTGCAATGGCGTCCCCTCATCGGGCTGCTGCTCGGAGATCAGCTGGTCCTGAGGTGGCTGCCTCTGCACAGCACACACACATTGATGCACATCACATTTGCCTCCACCGCTGAAACAAACACTACTGTAAGTCTATTTGCTGTACTTTCCCTTCTTTTTGAATAAAACATTTAAAAAGTCACCCCATGAGTGATATGTTAGGTTATTTCCTGAATTTTGGGTGCATTGTTAATACCTGGTTCATTACAAATATAATTAAACAGCATGGGGTTATAATGGCGTGGGAGTGCCTTAACTTAACATCTCCACCTGAACATGGCATGACATCTTCATATTAAATCGGGTCGCCAGGAACTACAACAACGCATTACGAAAAGGACCAACAAAAGTAAGCCCCTCCAGTGGCCAGTGATCGAGGACAGCTTAGCAAATTAGACGCCGATAAAGGCCAGTAGAAGGCGGAGCACCTTGATGCTGGCCGGACGTGGCAAGAACAGCTATCGCGAACAGCTTTTACTCATCTAACTCAAGTAAAACCCTGGGAACATTTTGAAACACCCCTTCCCCAACCATTTTCTCTGTTTTATCGATGCACCTTCTGCTAGGTCGTTTAGACAGTTTGAGAGAGACATACACTAATTGTCACATGGAAACTGATGACTTCAATAACTACCTGTTGTCACTAATAAGAGTTAACACGAATAGCAAAACCACAAGTGCCAACGGACTTAACATTATTAAAATTGAGCGAATTGTGTGAAAAAAGAGCAAAAATTTTATAATTCTGGTTTGGTTTGTTAGTGGCAGGAATACGTGTGCAGAGATACAGACGACCATGTTGTGCGATCTTTCTCTCTCGCCATGACCTCAGCCAGGCAATATAACACGTGTCACACTAAAGTCGAGTACAACAGTCAACACCGAGGTCTGTAGATACATGCGTTGAACAGAGCTCAGTTTCTCACTTTCCCTGGATATATTCTCGCATTTGAGCCTCAGAAGCGAAGGAGTGCAAAGAGGACACTGCAACCATTGTCACCACATGCGAGGCTCAGAACTGGCGTGCACTCTTCTCTCTCATCGTGCCTGCTGCACGTGCATATGGGACCTTGAACTTATCACTTTATTGGTGGAATGTTTCTATCTAAGTTTATTACAAGTTCAGTTCTCACTTTCGCTAGTGTCCGGTAATAGCCCATGTTTTACAGTACAACCGTCAGAAATGTAAGGATGTCGAAGACTCGAACTGCTATTTGTACCATGTATGATGACTTGGAAGTAGCCCACTGGCTAGTGCTTATAAACGAGCACCTGAATAAATAGTTCATATAGATATTGACTTTAAAAGACTAACTATTAAGTTCAGTAATAATTAAACGTTGTTGTAATTTCGATACCAAAAGGTTTATGTATCAACTTGTGGGACTGAAAATTAATCTATGTAAAAAGACACAACGTGACCTTCTTCGACTGTGTGCTTGCACTGTGTCTGTTATCGTAACAGAGTCAATAAATACAAGAAAACGAAATGTCACGGCTATTCCGCTGATGTTAACGTACTTATTCTCTGATTGGTTGTGCTAGGGTCTGACAACAATGTTACCTTGTGTCTGATTGGCTATGGTGTACTGCGAAATGTACCCTATTCGTTGGCAAGTACAGTATGGTACGAGGCGGTGATCGGCAAACATGGAATATTTAGCAACGCTGCTATACAAAAATGGGAACATACCTACGCATTTGACTCTTTCATGAGCAACTGTAGGAAAGTTACCATGGATCTGTGGGAAAATATTTTACCAGTCGCAATTTGTTAGTGTACGTATATGATGATAGGGCAAATAAACAAATAATTTCTTAGAGAGTAGTGACGCCAATCTGGTTGCGTGAGCGGCTGTAGTTGGTGCAATAAGCGGCTATTTCACCTCTATTATTATTATTATTTACTCCGTGCTATAGTTATGTTGCTCTAAAGTTAGCTAAACTTATCCCACGGAAACTGTAACTTCATGCTACATTTAATTTAATGTGAAAACGTTGCTGTTCGACTTACCTCTGAACATAATGATAACGCAAAGTTAGCATAATGAGAGACATGCTTCATTGGGAACTGGATTGTAAGATTACGTTAGATAAAGAAATCTTTAAGGGACAGTTCGGAAACACAGTATAAGGTTGCGACGTATGCTGTATAACTAATAAGTACAGAATGCCGCAGGATGAATGGCAATAATCCGGGAAGGTGAACAGAGATGTAACTTTAAGCAGAAAATGTCATATACCTATGTTTCCTATCTCAACCGGTTTCCGGTGAAAAGATACTTTAACGTACACGTGTTTTGAATTTGGCACACAATACTATCCGTTACCTCCAGCCCTTATTACGTCAGTCTCCTCTTCCATGCGGCGCACCTGCCATTGCGCTGTGTCGTTTGATTGTCAGTTGTTGGCTGTGTGATGCACCATGTAGAATGCTATGGCCACTACAATGTTGCACGGTACATGAAGACAGGAAAAAGGAAATCACGGGCAGCCGGTCGTTATTCAGGATGTATGTAAACTGTTGTAACAAACTTCGGGAGGTGATTGCTAGTGTGAAAACAAGAAAAATGGTCCTGTCAATGTGTACCCTAAAAAGCATTGTTGTTGAGTTACAGGCGTTTCACATTGTGGTTTAGGCTAATCACAGTGAACACTTTTGACAGCCTTCTCATTTGGAATAGTAGTCAATACATATATTTTGATTAGGTTTTAGACGTTAATTTCATAGTGCAGTGTAATATACACACGCCATATTTATCACTGACATGAAAATATTTATTTTAAAAGGTGGTTGAAAGATCATAAATGGCTGAATGGAAAAAGAAACTAGGGCATAGTAAGTGCTCACTTTACGTGAACAGGATATAACATGTATCACCACCGCCTGCCACTCCCTGTGTCACGTTGTTTGGTTTGGAGACGATTGTATCGCCCCACGAATGCATTACGAAACAAGAGTACTATTATCTGTGGTGCATGCTACGCCGGTTAACGACGTTAACGACTAGGAAAAGCGTATATATAACGCGTGTGCATCAGTTCTACATGTCCCAGGTACCTTGGAGCGCCTTCGCCAGTCCATGATGAGGCGTTGCCACGCATGCATTGCTGTCCATGACGGACACTTGGAGCATCGCCTCTCATGTGGCCAAAGTACGTCCTGTAGGTAAATCTATAACAACACGTTGTAGGACAATAGGTTCATAGGTTTATTTTATTAATAACCTCCCAAAGTTTGTTACAGCAGTTGAGATATATCCTGTACAAGTGCAGACACCACAAGGCCGGTGTCGTATGCCGTCATCAGTTCGCAAAATCCATATCGCGTACGAATCGTATACGTCAAGAGAGATTATTAGAGGTGAATATGTCTAAAAACTAAAACTGGGTATTTGCTTTTAGGATAGCAGCTTTCACTGCAGTCCCCTATGGATGACATTATTTATAGATATGTGTTACCTCCTTCTGACGTGTATGTACTTTGATAAAGAAGATCAAATACCTTAAATCACAAGTTGTGGTTTTATTCTATTTGTTGCGTTGCAGTCTTTTTAGTTTTCAATTACTTTAGAACGAAACTTAACAAGACGTAATAGTCATCGTTCTTGAATGTAAAATTATGTGCTAATATTGCAAGACATCCATCCGCAAGCGAAATACATACACTGACAAGTTGCATGTTTACGACTTCTGCGATTGTAAAAATCTTGCTGATGTTGAAAAATATAATGAGCACTTCCCTACGCGTCGAGTTGCAGGTCGTAGTGTGTTTTACATTATATGGAAGCGGCGTGCTTCTCAGTGCTCATTTATGAAGGTATGTGAATTTGGCGAATTATTTTGACATCAGCCTAGATTTCTCAGTCCTCTACATACTTGGGAAACAAAAGTTCTTTCAGTGGCTGCCGTCATTGTGAAGTGTTTTATTAGTAGACAGTAACTGAAAAAGCTGGCTCACATTTCAAATTAAAAACAAAACAAATTAACAAAACAAAAAATAATATTAATCCTTCAATTCGTAAATGACACTGCGAGGCTCATAAGGTAGTGTCTACTTTTTTTCCGAGATGTAATTAATTACTGATATAACGTTATCACCTTCATTTTAATGGGAATATTCACATCTCTCTCAACAGCAAAACATATTATTAAGCGGCGAGTTTAGTGACTTGATTATATTGAAAATGAGACGAGCATTTTTTGAGGCATAGGTGGTGTTCATATGCATTAGACTGAAGCTGTGGCGGGATAGGTTGTGTCTTTCACTGGGAGATGTTGCATGGTGTAGACTGTGAAACATACACGATTGCTCTGTGTATCAATTGTAACAGAGATATGAACATCAAACGAAACACACGTTTTATTTGTCAAAAACATCAGCTGGCAAGTTTTCGCGTGCGTTCGATACCTATGTCTCTGTATAACTAGGGTGTGCGTCACCGGCGTATGGGAACAATCCGCTAGCCATCACAGCGGATGATGCAACCTACTCCGCTGCACACACAGTCAAATGCATACACTTTTGACCACCCATTATACAGGATGTTCCGCGATTCAACCGACATACTTCGGCAGATGTTATATATCATTGGGGAAAGAAATTTCATATACAACCTGTTAAAAAAAAATTGTTCTTCATTTTACGGAAAAGTACTGGTGAAAATTTATCCAGAGGTGTCTGTAAACTCTCTGTAAAATTGCGGACATGTTGATTTTCAAAAATGGGATCTCCGTAAAATTCAAGGAACCTGTTTGTTAATTCCCTAGTAGTTTTCTGTACTTCTAGATTAAGTCCCTTTTAATATCTATTTAATTTTAATTTTATTTATGTAAGTGTTCTACTGTGTATAAAAAGATATTTTATAAAGTATAAATATTTTACAATTAGCAAGATTTGAACCCGAGTCAAAAAGTTGCAAGCTCGCAACCCTATGCACTTACTTACATCTCTCATTTGATGAATTTGGTAAAACTTTTGAATTTCTGTGTGAGTCACATATGTAACTTTTCTGGTTTCTATTAAAGTTAGTGCATTTTAAGTGTTGCTAAGTGTTACACACGCCTATTGCTTCTTAATATTTGATAGAACAGGTCTTAGTGAAATAGATAACCTTCACTACCGAACAAACGATAATTTTCTTGTTACAGTGGCGAATAAAGCTTCGCGTAGACTCGCCAATGTTGGTGCCCGAAACCCGAAGTTATAGAAAATACGGAGATTATAAAAATTTCGTATTTAAGTACTTAACTTCGTTTTGCGCCAGTACGGATTGCGTTTCCGCATATTTACTGTGCATTTTCGTACAAATTTCCGTAAATGTACGAAAAATTTTGACAATGCACAAGTTGACTATGCAGTCACATTTCAGAGTTAATGGGACGTAAATGCAACAAAAACAAAAACTGGGATCACTCAATTTCTTTAATGCAATTGACTACATTCATGTTGAATGTCTCACACGAGCTGTTCAAAATGTGAATTATCTGGCCGTAAACAGGCTGCTATAAATGGTAGCCTAACAATGGGTGTTGCCACTGTATGCCTGCAAGTTAATTTCTGATGTGATTAGTGGCGTAGGTAATCGTCTATAGCAACTGGTCTCGTGTGCCTGGTCGCGGTCAGCTGTAAACACTACTCTTTAGGCAGTCCAGAATAAAATTTCAATGGTGAGAGGTCTAGAAAGCGTGTCGGCCATGAGACTGACGACCTGTTCCAATCTACCTGCGCGGATACTCAGCTGCGTCACCACGGACATTTCCGTCACAGTATCCGTAACCAAACACAATATGAGCTTACTCTGCACGTGTGAACATTCCTGGCATTGTGGCGCCTGGACACACTAACAAAGACTGGCCACGCACATTTCCGTCACAGTATCCGTAAACAAACACAATATCAGCGTACTCTGCACGTGTGAACATTCCTGGCATTGTGGCGCCTGGACACACTATCAAAGACTGGACACGCCAGCCACACTAGCAATGTCTGCTTACAGTCAGATTGGGCACATTTTGAAGAGTTTGAGTGGGACATACAACATGAATGTTGTCAATTATGTTAAATATATTCAGTAATTCCGATATTTGTTTTTATTGCATTACTTAAGTCCCTGAATCTGTGAGATGGGGGTGCATTGCCTAACTTGTGTATGACTTTTTTGTTTCCAATTACCTGTATAACACGCTGCCGAAGTATGTCGGTTGAGTCGCGGAACCGCATGTACAGATATCGATATGTGCTCCTGGGATTTTCAAAATAATCACGTCACTGAACTCGCCGCTCAATAGGATAAGATACTAGGAAAAAAGGATATATTCCCATTTAAAGTTTATATCGATAAATTGGTACTTAATTACATCTCGAAACATACATACGCGGTGTTTTTTGAGCTCTTGTGCCATTCACAAAATTTGAAATCTAATTTTCTGTACCTTTAATTGTTCAGTAATATTTGGGGTGGAGATCTTAGCTGACTAACTCTGTATATTCGTAACTTATCTTGTTATGTTGAACACTAATTTTTTTATAATTAAAAATATTTGAAACAGTCTTAATATTAATGTATAGCAATAAAAAAGAATATATTTTTTAGGCGAAGAGCTAAATCGCCTACGTACAACATCAAAAATATTACAAGCGAGCAAATTCAAATCACGAAGACGAAGATTGAGAAATCCCAAACACCATAAAATTTTGATAACATGCCAGACAGCACACGAACACAAAGACGTAGCACTTACAACACTACACGGATACTTGTGGATCACATACGAACCTCTCCGTCGATATCACAGAACAGTCGCCTGCGTACTAATGGAGGAGGCTCCGACGGTCTTGGAGTCTCTGTTGCCATGGTGACTGACAAGCTTCTGAAACACGATCACAATCACCTGCTGTGCTCTAAACCAGTACGGCCCGTTATACAATGACACGGCTGCTGATACTTACCACAGAAGAGGATCACGTAATGTACTCAGTCTACGTAAGGAAACTGGATAACTCTTAAACTATTCCGTGTTCGTGAATCTGTGTCGCCAATAGGAATCAAGTGTTTGGCTTGTTGATATTCGTTTAATCAATTATTCATTATTTCATTATACATTTTAGAAACAAAGTCATATGGTCTTAAAGGAAGTAGGAAGACGTAGAAGATAACTAGTTAATAAATTGCTTAGTGTTGAACTCTAAAGATATAAAATATAATGTGTATATATTATAAAACTAGTATCGGTAATTTGTAACCGCTGAGTAATTTTTATTTTATAGGTTGCAGAACTATTATTAAAATTTTTTATTATTCATCGTCTCATTTTGTTTACGTGTTCAGTGTCCTTTTTCATACTCAACGTTTACAGGGCGTAAAGTGTAACACGGCTAAAAACCAGGTAGAGGAACGTTTACAGGTCGTAAAGTGTAACACGACGAAAAACCAGGTAGAGGAACGTTTACAGGGCGTAAAGTGTAACACGGCTAAAAACCAGGTAGAGGAACGTTTACAGGTCGTAAAGTGTAACACGGCTAAAAACCAGGTAGAGGAACGTTTACAGGTCGTAAAGTGTAACACGACGAAAAACCAGGTAGAGGAACGTTTACAGGGCGTAAAGTGTAACACGGCTAAAAACCAGGTAGAGGAACGTTTACAGGTCGTAAAGTGTAACACGACGAAAAACCAGGTAGAGGAACGTTTACAGGGCGTAAAGTGTAACACGGCTAAAAACCAGGTAGAGGAACGTTTACAGGTCGTAAAGTGTAACACGACGAAAAACCAGGTAGAGGAACGTTTACAGGGCGTAAAGTGTAACACGGCTAAAAACCAGGTAGAGGAACGTTTACAGGTCGTAAAGTGTAACACGACGAAAAACCAGGTAGAGGAACGTTTACAGGGCGTAAAGTGTAACACGGCTAAAAACCAGGTAGAGGAACGTTTACAGGTCGTAAAGTGTAACACGGCTAAAAACCAGGTAGAGGAACGTTTACAGGTCGTAAAGTGTAACACGACGAAAAACCAGGTAGAGGAACGTTTACAGGGCGTAAAGTGTAACACGGCTAAAAACCAGGTAGAGGAACGTTTACAGGTCGTAAAGTGTAACACGACGAAAAACCAGGTAGAGGAACGTTTACAGGGCGTAAAGTGTAACACGGCTAAAAACCAGGTAGAGGAACGTTTACAGGTCGTAAAGTGTAACACGACGAAAAACCAGGTAGAGGAACGTTTACAGGGCGTAAAGTGTAACACGGCTAAAAACCAGGTAGAGGAACGTTTACAGGGCGTAAAGTGTAACACGGCTAAAAACCAGGTAGAGGAACGTTTACAGGTCGTAAAGTGTAACACGACGAAAAACCAGGTAGAGGAACGCGAAATTCGCAAATTCTTTCGATGACAACATACAGAAGGTTTGAGATGAAGCGTGCGAGTACATAATAAGACTAGTGTGTGTGTGGTCTGCGAAGCCAGCTAAAGCAGATATGACAGAAAGCATGTCTAACACGAATACAGGGGTCCGCATTGGTTACGTGTATTTTTGATGTACAGTGTGAGGACAGTCGTCGGCTAGTTGTAATGCCGCACAGGACCGCTCCATTAATGGACTGGTGTTATCGTATCAGCGGCTCAAAGCTTACGACGTTCGGCCGCTCCCGTTTCAATATCGCATGCGAGTTATCTCTGTCGTAGATATAGGTTATTTAATGTAAAGCGAGCACTTTTGAAAGCCCTGCTAATGATCTATATTGTGTATTTACATTGCGTATCGTTCCACTATATACAGAATTCTCGGAAATTCCCCTTACAAACATCTAGGACTTGTACAGGGGACTGAGTAAACAATATTTGGAATAGGAACACATGTCCGGAAACATACCGTTCCCATGCTACAACAATTTCAAGTCAATGGGGCTCGTCGATGCAGCGGTGAAGTGTAGGAGAGTAAGGGGTGATGAAATAAAAATTTATTGTGATGTAAAATTATGATAGATTGAAAACATAACACAAAGGTGAATGTACAACTAAATTAAATTATAGCAAATTAAATATGTCATGGGTACCTTTACAGATTAATAGATGGATAATATTAAAATCAGTAATGTTTTAAAGAAAAAATAAGTAATGATAAGGACTAATGCTAAACAACCTCTTTAAAACAAGCAGTCGCATTCAATTGTATTATTCTGAAGAACTAGTGCATCTCAACTAAGCACTCTACATACAAAGAACATCAGACAATTAAAATATTCTACCATTTTTAATAAGACGAATCAAACTATTTCTATTGAAAAATGACAGGTTTCACATTAAAATAATATTCAATGATTAAACGAGCAAAGCGATGATTAGAACTGCTGTCAATTGTGTAAAATAAATGAAATGAGTTTAATGACTTGAAAAACTATTACTATTTTCCCCAAACATATTTTCGTTGGTATACATGATTGTGAAATCATGTGCAATCGTCAGTTTAATAATCTTGCACTGTTTCTCGGAAATTGCTAGTAAATGGTTCTCGGTGCCTTTGTGTAACTGTGGCATCAAGGGTACGCGATGGCGTCGCACGTTGTAGATAACACTCTTGATACAGCCGACGAGCTGCTCTTCCATTACCTTCAACTGTGTATTCCGCAAACGTGTACTCAACCCTGTTGATCGGACACACAGAGGCGAGTGAATGGGGCTCGAGGCAGGGTAGACGTCGCGTGCCATCAGGTGATTGTCTGAAGTAATGTACTGCCTACCCGGTTGCATACCAACACAGGAAAATCCGCGACATTGCTCTATTCCTCAGTGGAAGTGGACCTGATTTGGAATGGTTGTAGCACAGAAGCAAAATATTTCCGGACATCAGTTCCTCGTCTACTCAGTTCCCTCTACATGTCCTAGAAGTTCGTAAGGGGAATATCCGAGCATCCTACATGTAATATCGACATTGTCGTGGACCTGATAACATTATCCATGCATTAATAAAGGGATACGGTATAATTATTGTAAAATTAAATACTTACCAATATTTTTAATACTTTCACACTACTACTCATTAAAAAAATTAGAAAGAAAAATGTATTCCTAGAATAGACGAATGTTTACCAAACACATTTAAATGAAGTTTATAACATGGAAATAGTCTCCCTCCACTGTGAACAACTTTACTGGGCGCCCAGTGCCACTCATAGTGTACAGGTAGGCACAATGGCATCTTCCACATTTCCGTGAACAACCTCTACACTCACGAATTGAGTGTAGTAATGCGGGCACGACAATGTCACCTTGTGACTACTTTCGTGTACTATTTACCATGTAAATGATTGTCCGCCAAGAGCTAAAATTAAACACCGCACGAAGTTAGCTTTATGCTAATTGACTAAGAAATAAATATCATACACACTAATATGATTTAGAACACTTTGAATAATTCGCAATCAATATACGCTTATGTAGTTGCAGCAGTGTAGGTAGGTTATTGTTGGGTATTTGTTGCCAGAGCGAGATTACTTGTACGTCAACTGATGTCAATTGATAAACTATAAATATAAATAGTTTACCACATTGTCTCACACGTGATTTAAATTGCAGTTTTTAAATTTAATCAGTCATATTAGGTGGCTGTTTATGGCTGCCTGGACATAAATAATAATTAAATTTACATAACGATATTCAATGTATTCGTTTGTTGTGTGACGTCGCAGAATTTTGATATGTGACGAGTTTGAATGAAATTCATATTGCCATGCATTTCGTAATCACTACATCCGCTTTGTGTTTAGTTAGATCTCCTGGTCGTATGTAGGAGAGTTCCAGCTCTAGCCTCGGGTGCACATGTTCCCATCCCCCTTGTCAAAGTAGCGAGGCCCATGTTACCACTGCCACTTTGCATGCTTTTACTGAAAAATTCTGTATAATATAGAATTCCTGTTTTTATTTTACAACGATCTTCTGAGACGTCCTGTTTAACTTTTCAGCCAGTAATAAACAGCCAAAAGGTGGCTGTTCGGAAACTCATCCGAAATATATCACGACTATATTCCATGCGTAAAATGAGATAGAGATATGCAATACAACTTATGGCCTATCTCAGTTTCCAAGGGAGATATACGCTCTGGAAAATTGAATTTAGAAATTGAATTTTATCAATGTATCGGAAGCAGCGTGGTGTTAAACTACGTTTCTCTGGAAAATGTTCCGTCTTATCGAGATCTTCAACCTATAAAAAACTGATGTTGAGATCTTCGACATTCATAAAAATAATAGGGGTGGCCACTCTCTAATTGCCTACAATTTTCTTACCTTAAAGTTTTATAAAAATATTTTGCCATCTTAAGTGGTACGTCGCTAAGTAACATCTAACTTCTCCATGTTTTACGTGCCTAGGTCTCACCGTTTCTTTTGCAATGGCTCACAAAGTGATCAGCCGTGTGGTTACATCGCATCGCATGTAGGCAAAACTACACACATGTCGAGATAAACAAATCCTAAGCAATAGATATTGGTCCAACTATTACAGAAAGCACAAATGGAACGATATAGACGGTGTAGGATTGCACTGTGGAGAGCATGTCGAGATTTACGTGGGAGGAATTAGTGGGATGTTTGTCGCTGTAGACAAAAGTAGAAGAAGAACACATACACTGACCATCGTAATAATTAATGCAGTTTGTACTTGCTGACTCGTGTTAACATTATGTTGTTTAAACAAGGTGATAGCTACAAAGAACGTAAATTCATGTGCCTAATTCACATAGCCTAATTAAATTTCTCACTAACACGACTTAAGTTTAGACGGCTCGATATCGGTTGCCTACGATATTTTTACTCCACATGCTTACATGTCAGGCATTGTATTGTCACAGCTGAAATCTTTGCGAGTCTTTTAAAAGGAAAAGATGGGTCCTAGGCGCTTGCACCAAGAGTACCTTTCAGGATACGCAACACGAACTACTCAATAAGACAGGACGAAAATAGCATAAAACTCGAAGGCAAGTTTGCAATTAAAGACTGAGTTGACACACCTTATGAAGGTGGAATGTTTTAACACATGTGTTTATAGGCTACCACAAATATCTCGATAACACTAAAAGTAATCCCAAGAATCGTAGTTTAATTCCATGCCATTTATGATATTTTGCGATAATGCCATTTCTTCACTCAAATATTAAGAGTGTTTATTTCCCTTAGGAATTGAGCTAGGCTATAAGTTGTACTGCAATTGTCTACATCATTTTCCTTGTGAAATATTTCGGATGGGTTTCGGAACAACGTGTACAAGGGAAAATTAAAAACCAGATAAACGTTGAAGAAATTTTGTTACGAAAAATTACAGATATAATTAATTCACTTTAGAAATTTTAAGATATGAGTAATGGCAGAAATTCATTAGATCTTATTTTCTTGAGTTCAAATTTTTAATCGATTATCACTTATATTCTCACAGTATTAGCCTAATATAAGGAATCTTATAATAATAAAGTTGTATGCGCACATTAAAATTGTTACAAAATAACGAAGCATATTTTTTAAAAATAAAATATACAACACTAAGAAGAAAATTTGGTGTGGTTTAACCAATTATTTTCGTGCTGAGCATGAATCGTAGGTACATAGATCTAGAAATTTAGTTTTGGTATTTTTCAAAGTGTATTCATGGACAAGTTTGAGATCCATTTTTTTTTCAGGAGTAGACTCTAAAACTTCTTGAATGTAATTAATAGAAATATAAATTAAGTGAATATTTAGTTTGATAAATTGATTTCAAGTTACTGAATTCAATAAATATAATTAAATTATGTGAAATGGCTAGTAACTACTCATTTACAGTGGTGTTATAACAGGCAGAACCAGGTCCTCGGACAATTAGGATTGAGAATCAAACACTATTCCACCAATTCGAGCCAATTTTGTTACCACTGAGCAACTCTCTCCACAACTACAGTAGATTATTCTAGAACGACGTTTATTCTTAAATTTCTGAACTAGTTTGAATCACATCAGACGAAAATACGAGCCAGTATATTTAGTTCCTACGCATAAGCAGTACGTAAATGTAGTCCTTTCACAGTTACTACAAATTATTCGGAACCGTCCCCTAAACTGGTATTTTCACGCTGTGTTACTCCGCCTTGTGCAAACAAGGATGGCACACTGTATTCGTGCACACTCCGTTTAATAACATACTGCATGGGCACTATTTCTTATTAGGCACCTATTCTCTCCCTGTTTTATTCATATTACTTAATATAAATTAAATGCAATTTATAAGTAAAATATAACTAAAATTTTAGTAGAATTAAAAATAAGATACTATTATGCCAACATAATTTTAAAATGCTTGGTATACATAGCATATTTTAAAGGCAATCAAATACGTCACGCATGAGTTGATTTTTAAAAAGTTAGATTCAAAAAGTGAGAAGTTTTGTCTATACTTCTCCAACACTCACTTGCACACACAGGAACACCTACGACCTATTATTCGGCCACGAAATTTCTTAAGATTTCTCACGCATAAAATTTTCGTATTGCTGGGTGAAACTGAAATTTAACACTGACATTCTGTTTGTTTCTATGGAAACGTCATTCAGAGCAAAAAGTAAATGCTAAAATGTCACAATAATGAAAATAGGTTATATTGTCGCCCCGTTGCGCACACTAACTGATGGCGCCATCTGCGCCGGGTGTTGGATCACGTTCTTTCGGAATTTAAATTTAAATTGGTTTTTTATTAGTATGTTGATGACATACCTCTGTATATTGAAGATTTGGACTCGCACTTGTCCTATTTGCGTTAGGATACTAACGTAGGCACGTCTTATTGAAATTTTTTTCGGAAACAACAGTGCTTCTGAATGGCATAACAAAAATAAGGGAGTGGAATTATCTGGGGTCCCAAGCAGCGATATGTAATTCTGGTCCTTAAGATGAAACTATCTTCTCCTCCTCCCGGATTTTGCGAATCGCTTTATAGTTCACGTAGACGCGTATTCCTCTGTTTTATTGAGTCAGAGGACTGAGTCACTGGCTTTTGCAAAGCCGCAGTTTAACGGAGGCTGAGAGGAAGTTAAACATTTACGAGGAGACTTTATTCTGTATCGTCGGACTGGAAAAACTTGCGTCGTATGATGAACATGATGAAAGCGATTTATATACCGTTAACCAAGCGTTGAATTGGGTGCCTAATCTTCCTCACCGGTTAGGAAAGTTTTGAGACTTTCTTGGACCCGCCTCCGCGTTAAGGTGTTTCATGTACGTTGTGCCTACTATTAGGTGACAGATTCTCTCTCCCGTATTTACGGTCCTGCGTATTTTGAAGTGGAGTATGAACGTAGCAACGAGGAGAATTAGGAATATTATCCAAGAGTTTCCTGAGTGCTTTTTAAAACTGCGGGAGTCTCTGGCCAACGATGCATGCTACACGCTAGTGTCAGCTGATGTGGTTATCCCGTATATCAAGAGTAACGTTAGTAGTACGATTTATGTTGACGGACAAGGGCATGGGGCGCAGGAGCGCAGAAGCCGGCAGCCGCCATCTTGATATGTCATTGACCTTGACCTTTATCTTGACCCCGGTGACATTGACCTTGACCCCGGTGACCTCTGATCACAAAAACAATAAAAATGTGCAAAAAATTCCAAAATAAACTGTAACAAAAATTTAATTAAATATCGTTAAAAGATTTACAATTCAATAAAACCAACATTTTTAAAATTAAAACGTTTAATTAAAAATCGTTAAAAAATTAAAAAGACTTTTAACAAATTTAAAAATCGTTAAAAAAATTTAAAAAATCATTTTAAATTTTTTTATAAAGCTTAAAGTAAAAATTTTCTTTATTAAAAACTCTTAAACCCCGGCGGCCATTTTACCCATTTTCCCTTCAAAGTCCCCCTTTTTCCTTATAAATTTTTCTCAATCATTTTTAATTAAAAAATTCTTGAGAGAAATTTCTTAATTAAAAAGTCTTTAACCCCAGCGGCCATTTTATACTTTTTCTCCTAAAAATTTCACTTTTGTCCCTCGAAATTTCCCTCAAGAGAATTTTATTTAAAAAATTCGTTTAAAAAATTAAAAAAATTAATTTCAAAAACTTACATTTCCGAAGGGGCCCCCCCCCCAACACCTACAATTAGTCACGTTCATTCCATCTCCAGCAGACGACTTACTCCCTCACCCTCACTCCCCTCGTCTATACTCATTCCGCACATCTTGAAATTTTTTGGTTCGTCATTTCTTTACGTCTTACTGGAGATTGACTCTCGCCTTGGATCTACTGCCATCTTTGTCATGGGCCATTTTTCCCTAACAATTTCCCTTTTTTCCCCTTACGATTTCCCCTTTTCCCCTAAAAATTTCCCTTTTTCCATTATATTCCACTTAAAAAAAAATTTATTTCAAAATTTGTAATGTTTACATCACCTAGGTAGCGTTAGTGCACTAGGGTTTAGTCGCATTCGCACCACACGCTCTAATTTTAATAAAACATTTCTTATAAGAAATTTTATTTAAAGTTTTTTCGCGAGGCACACGTCGTCCCCCTCCCGCTTACCAACCATATGGCTGCAGTCAGTCCATGTGAGTGGTCCCTTGAATATTGGCACCGAGAACTACATATTACAAAGTAGTTTTTTATGGAAAAATGCTGTGTAATATGTAGGTGGGTTCCGACTACGCACACCCCAAGGAAACGATCGTTTTCTGCGCAACAACATCTGTAAGCAACAGTTGCTTAAGAGGACGTTACATTTCCTATGTTGAAAACCCTAGTGTAACAAAACATGTCAAATACATCTACCATTCACTCTACCAATAAAAAGCAGGTAGAATCCCCAATGACGAACCAATGACAAAAAGTATTCCACGCATACTACAAGATGAGAAAAGTGATACAATCCTCGTCACACCTCAATTGAAATGAGAAATATAAGTCCAACATTCGCAGAAGTATACATCCCCACCAACGATGCGAAAATATCAGGACAATCTACGAAAAAATACAGAATAATTACAGAAGTACGCAGCTCGCAACAATAAGAAAATGTATAATAATGACGAACAAATTAAAATATTGAAAAAAAAAATGACCCATTTAGAACGATATGGGGCAGATGAAAGAAAATGCAGGAAGATACAGAAGTACGCAACCTACGATACAAAATTGTAGAATCAACAATCAATAATATTAATAAATAAAGAAACAAATGCCTCTACACAGGCACAGAAGTATACGCCCCCCACCAACGAAGAACAAATATTAGAGCCAGTGACGAAAAAAATACAGAAAAATGATAGAAGACGCAGTAGTATACACATCCTCACCAACGATGAACAAGTTGCAGGAACAACAACGAAAAAATCAGAATTAATACGAAAGCACACAGTCAACCAACGCCGTAAAATGTAGAATAAATGACGAAAAATATAAACAGAAGTCCATATCAACACAGATGAAAAAATGTAGAACTAATGAAAAGAAATACAGAAAAACATGACGCAAAAGGACATAGCCCACCAAAGATAAGAAAATGTAAGGACCGACAACGAAAAATACAGAACAAATACAGTAGTACACATTTTGCAACGATGAGAAAATATATCACTAATGACAAACAAATTAAAAAACAGAAAAAAATTATGCCACTCAGAACTATAAAGGGACCAATAAAAGAAAATGCAGCAGTATACAGAAGTACTCAACCCATCGACGAAAAATGTAGAACGACTGGCGAAAAAGCACAGATAAAATATGTCCACGCAGAACCATACAGGAACCGATTAAAAAAATGACAGAAGATACAGAAATACGCACCCATCGAAGCAAAATTGTATCATCAACAATAAATATTATGAATAAATAAAGAAACAAATGCCCACACACAGGCACAGAATTATTCACCCCCCTCCAACGAAGAACAAGTGTTAGAACCAGCAATGAAATAAAACAGAAAAAATTATAGAAGAAACAGAAGTATACATCCCCACCAACAATGAAAAATTCAGAATACATACAGAAATAATCATAGAAGACACTGAAGTAAACATCCACACCAACGATGTAAATACAGAATACATACAGAAAAGATGCTGTGCACAGGTATGCAGCCAACCAATAATGAAAAAATGAAAGAAAATGAAACGCCCACACATAACTATACAGGCAGCGATGAAAAATTGTTAGAATATGCAGAATTATACACACCGCTAACGAAAACTTGTAGCAGAAATGACAAACAATATGAATAAATACGGAGGTATGCAGCTCACCAACGATGAGAAAAATGTAAGGACCAATGACTAAAACATGTATATTCGACGACGAAAAACATTAGCACAGATCCAGAAGAACATAGCCCACCAATCATGAGAAAACGTCGGGGCTAACTATGAACAAATACAGAAAAAAACAATATAAGATGCAGAAGTATACTGCCCACCAGCGATGACAGAACCAGCGATGATAGGATCAGCGATGGTAAATATTAATAAATACAGAAATAAATGATCATGCAGGTACAGAACCAGACACTAATGAAAAAAATGTTCGTTCGAAACCCCTAACAAGAACCAATGTTGAAAAATATATAAACACGCAGAGGAAAGAGCCCCACTTGATCCGCAGTCAGCTCCGCAAGCTCCATAACTCCATCTCTCCCCCTCCGCCTCCACCAACTGCGCCCCCGCACGCTCCGCACAGGTACAGAAGTACACACCAGAACCAACAAAAAATATAGAACGATGGGCGAAAAAACACAGAAAAAAATGTCCACCCAGAACCATACAGGAACCGATGAAAATAATGACACAGAAGTATGCACCTCGCGACGCAAAATTATTTCAACAACGAATAATATGAATAAATAAACAAACAAATGCCCACGCACAGGCACAGAAGTATACACCCCCACCAAAGAAGAACAAAGGTTAGAACAAGCGATAAAAAATTACAGAAAAATTATAGAAGACGCAGAAGTGTAGATCCCCACCAACGTTGAAAAATACAGATTACATACAGAAAAGACACAGCCACAGGTCCGCAGTCATACAATGACGAAATATGTGGAACCATTGACGGAAAAATTCAGAAAAAAAAAATGGAAAAATGTTAGAATATGCAGAATTTGAGACAACTGCATGGATTTGGTTGTCTTTGGCGTGTCCCCTTTTTGACGATTCAACGAGATAATGTCTGCTGTTGTTATACGCACGTGAAAATATTTTCTGAAAGTTAAAACGAAGTTCGGACTAATTGAGTATTATACTTTTAAACAAACATATTGTCTACCTCTGTCCTGCTTGATAGTGTGGTTGTGGCCCGGCATGGCAGTGAAAATTTAATTATTTGTTGGCTTTTGTATAAGAAGAACGTCGTACGACCTGTTCTTGGATCGACAAGTGTTATTATGGCGCTTGTAGTTACCATTCCTGCTATCAGCGGAGCTGAGCGCTGCGATCGCCTCCCCCTCTTGGCGAAGGGGTGTGCTTGCCATCTGCGCAGAAAGCCGTCGCATTGTCAGCTTTGAATTTCATTCGCCGATCATTACTGATATCCCTCTAGGGTATATTGATTATTGACTGGGTTATCGCCTTCTATCAAGTAGTTTAAATATTTGTATGTAACTATTTATTAGTTCCTGCCCTCGCAGGGAAAATAGTTGATTCTTATTGGGGTTTGGAATTGATTCACCCCTCCAGGTAATAATTGCAATATAGTAAAATATATATACCTTGTCTTTTTGCTCATATAGGGTCAGACGATTTCGGCTTCGGGGGAGCAGCACCATCATAACAGTTATGTGTTTATTCACGTAAATTTCTTGATAGGCTTCACAACCAAATAGGTTATGGGGTCACTTTGACGAAAGGCTAGATGCCCTAACATGGGCTTTATCAATCATTGTTCTTGAAGATAATATTTCTGATGACTCTCTACTAAGAACAAGAATTTATATTTTCTCCTCTAAGCTATGGCTTATATTTGTAAAGCAGTTGCTTTGGTCGTAGGACAACAGGAGAGGAATGGAAATTTAAATTTGTTAGTATTGGAATTTTAAGACATTTACTATGTTTGTTCTATTGCAATTTTCCTTAAATTTGTTGTTGATCATGAAAGAAATTCACTATTAAGTGAATTTTAAGAACTACATATCAGAAACGACCCTTAGATGCATGACTCCTACCATGAAGAATGTAACTGTTAGTATTACTCTAAAGCAAATTGTTATAAATATATCCCCATTAGTAATTTAAGACAAATGCCTCTTACCTAAGCCTACAGAACTGTTGCCATCACTATTAATCAAATACGAAGAATTACATTCCAGAAATGACAATTAGAATCATGATTCTTAACAAAGTGAATTGAACTATTGATATCATTGTTTAACGAGTGGTAGTAGTAGCATACCGGCAAAGACCATTAGATATATAACTTCTATCTAGGTGAATTCATCTAATGGTATTATTCATAAACGAATTTTATTAAATGAATCTCAGAAATATGTGTAAGACATATGACTTATACATTCTGTGAATTGGACAGTTGCCAATACTTTAAGGAAAATGTAATAAATGCATCATCAAAAGATCATTATGACATATGAGTCCTACCTAGTTGAAATGAAATGTATGCAAAACTTTAAGTGAATTGTAAGAATTACTTATCAGAAACGACACTTAGATACATGACTCCATCGTGATGAATCTAATGTAAGTATTACTCTAAAGCAAATTGTTATAAATATATCCCCATTAGTACATTAAGACAAATGCCTCTTATCAAAGCGAATAGAACTCTTGTCATCACTATTAATCGAATTGGAAGAATTACAATCCAGAAGTGAGAATTAGATACATGACTCTTAACAAGGTGAATTTAACTATTAATATTATTCTTAAACGAGTGGTAGTAGTTGCATTACGGCAAAGACAATTATATATATCATCTTTCTGGGTTAATTCAACTAATGGTATCATTCATAAACGAATTTTATTAAATGAATCCCAGAAATAAGAGTTTGACATATGACTCATACATTTTGTGAATATTACAGTTGGCAATACTTTAACGAAAATGTAATAAATGCATCACCAAAAGGAAATTTTGACATATGAGTTCTACCTAGGTGAATTGAAATGTATGCAACACTTTTATGTGAATTGTAAGAAATACATATAAGAAAAGACACTTAGATAAATTACTCCTACCGTGATGAATTTAACTGTTAGTATAACTCTTAAGCAAATTGTTATTAATATATCCCCATTAGTACATTAAGACAAATGCATCTTACCTAAGCGAATAGATCTGTTGCCATCACTATTAATCGAATACGAAGAATTACAATCCAGAAATGATAATCAGATACATGACTGTTAACAAAGTTAAATTGAACTATTAATATTATTCTTAAACGAGAGGTAGTTTTTGCATACCGGCAAAGACAAATACATATATAACTTCTATCTAGGTGAATTCATATAATGGTATCATTCATAAACGAATTTTATTAAATGAATCCCAAAAATAAGAGTTAGACATATGACTTATACCTACTGTGAACTGAACAGCTGGCAATAACTTTAGGAAAATATAATAAATGCATCACCAAAAGGACATTAAGACATATGACTTCTAATTATGCGAATTGAACTGTATGCACAATTTTTAATTGACTTGTAGGAACAAATTATTAGAAACGACCCTTAGATGCATGACTCCTATCGTGATAAATGTAACTGTTAGTATTACTATAAAGCAAACTGTTATAAATATATCCCCATTAGTACATTAAGACAAATGCCTCTTATCTAAGCGAATAGAACTGTTGTCATCACTATTAATCGAATTGGAAAAAATTACAATCCCGAAGTGACAAACAGATACATGACTGTTAACAAGGTTAAATTGATCTATTAATATTATTCTTAAACGAGAGGTATTTTTTGCATAATGGCAAAGACAATTAGATATATAACTTCTATCTAGGTGAATTCATCTAATTGTATCATTCATAAACGTATTTTATTAAATGAATCCCAGAAATAAGAGTAAGACATATGACTTATAACTTCTGTGAATATTACAGTTGGCAATACTTTTAAGAAATTGTAATAAATGCATATCCAAAACAACATTAAGACATATGACTCCTACCTATGCGATATGAAATGTATGCACCACCTATAAGTGAATTGTAAGAACTACATATAAGAAACGACACTTAGATTCATGACTCCTACCGTGATTAATTTAACTGTTAGTATAACTCTAAAGCAAATTGTTATAAATTTATCCCCATTAATTCAATAAGACAAATGCCCCTTATCTAAGCGAATAGAACTGTTGTCATCACTATTAAACGAATTGGAAGAATTATAATCCAGAAATGACAATTAGTTACATGAATCTTAACAAGGTGAATTGAACTATTGATATCATTCCTAAACGAGTGGTAGTAGTTGCATACCGGCAAAGACAATTAGATATATAACTTCTATGTAGGTGAATTCATCTACCGGTATCATTCATAAACGAATTTTATTAAATGAATCCCAGAAGTAATTGTTAGACATATGACTTCTACCTTCTATGAATTGAACAGTTGGCAACACTTTTAGGAAAATGTAATAAATGCAACACCAAAAGAACATTAAGACATATGACTCCTACCTATGCGAATTGAAATGTATGCACCACTTTTAAGTGAATTGTAAGAACTACATATAAGAAACGACACTTAGATACATGACTCCTATCGTGATGAATTTAATGTTAGTATTACTCTAAAGCAAATTGTTATAAATATATACCCCATTAGTACATTTGACAAAAGCCTCTTATCTAAGAGAATAGAACTGGTGACATCACAATTAATCGAATTGGAAGAATTACAATCCAGAAATGAAAATTAGATACATGACTCTTAACAAGGTGAATTTAAATATTGATATCATTCTTAAACGAGTGGTAGTAGCTGCATACCAGCAATGACAATTATATATATCTTCTATCTAGGTGAATTAATCTTATGATATTATTTATAAACGAATTTTATTAAATGAATCCCAGAAATAAGAGTTAGAAATATGACTCATACTTTCTGTGAATATTACAGTTGGCATTACAATAAGGAAATTGAAATAAATACATCACCAAAAGGTCATTATGACATAAGAGTCCTAGCTATGCGAATTGAAATGTATGAAACACTTTTAAGTGAATTGTAAGAAATGCATATGAGAAACGACATTTAGATATATTTCTCCATCGTGATGAATCTACCTGTAAGTAATACACTAAACAAATTTTTATAAAATATCCCCATTAGTACATTAAGACAAATTCCTCTTATCTAAGCGAATAGAACTGTTGTCATCACTATAAATCGAATTAGAAGAATTACAATCCAGAAGTGACAATTAGATACATGACTCTTAACAAGGTGAATTGCACTATTGATCTCATTCTTAAACGAGTGTTTGTAGTAGCATACCGGCAAAGACAATTAGATATATAACTTCTATCTAGGTGAATTCACCGAAAGGGATCATTCATAAACGAATTTTATTAAATGAATCCCAGAAATATGAATTAGACATATGACTTATACCTTCTGTGAATTGAACAGTTGAAAATACTATAAGGGTAATGTAATAAATGCATCACCAAAAGGCCATTATGACATAAGAGTCCTACCTAGGTGAATTGAAATGTATGCAACACTTTTAAGTGAATTGTAAGATTTACATATCAGAAACGACACTTAGATATACTTCTCCATCGTGATGAATCTAAATGTAAGTATTACTCTAAACCAATTGTTATAAAATATCCCCATTACTACATTAAGACAAATTCCTCTTATCTAAGAGAATAGAACTTCTGACATCGCCATTAATCGAATTGGAAGAATTACAATCCAGAAATGAAAATTAGATTCATGACTCTTAATAAGGTGAATTTAACTATTGATATCATTCCTAATCGAGTGGTAGTAGTTGCATTCCGGCAATGACAATTAGATATATATCTTCTATCTAGGTGAATTAATCTAAAGATATTATTCATAAACGAATTTTATTAAGTGAATCCCAGAAATTAGAGTTAGACATATGACTTCTACCTTCTGTGAATATTACAGTTGGCATTACAATAAGGAAATTGTAATAAATACATCACCAAAAGGTCATTATGACATAAGAGTCCTACCTAGGTGAATTGAAATGTATGCAATACTTTTAAGTGAATTGTAAGAATTACATATAAGAAACGACACTTAGATACATGACACCAACCGTGATGAATTTAACTGTTAGTATTACTCTAAATCTAATTGTTATAAATATATCCCCATTAGTACATTATGACAAATGCATCTTACCTAAGCGAATAGATCTGTTGCCATCACTGTTAATCGAATACGAAGAATAACAATCCAGAAATGAAAATTAGGTACATGACTGTTAACAAGTTGAATTTAACTATTGATATCATTCTTAAACGAGTGGTAGTAGCAGCGCACCGGCAAAGACAATTAGAGATATAACTTCTATCTAGGTGAATTCATCTAATGGTATCATTCATAAACGATTTTTATTAAATGAATCCCAGAAATATGAATTAGTAATATGACTTATACCTTCTGTGAATTGAACAGTTGGCGATACTATAAGGAAAATGTAATAAATGCATCTCCAAAAGGACATTATGACATAAGAGTCCTACCTAGACGAATTGAAATGTATGCAACATTTTCAGTGAATTGTTAGAATTACATATCAGAAACGACACTTTGATATATTTCTCCATCGTGATGAATCTAACTGTAAGTATTACTCTAAACCAATTGTTTTAAAATATCTCCATTAGTACATTAAGACAAATTCCTCTTATCTAAGCGGATAGAACTGTTTTCATCACTATTAATCGAATTAGAAGAATTACAATCCAGAAATGACAACTAGATACATGACTCTTAACAAGGTGTATTTAACTATTGATATGATCCTTAAACGAGTGGAAGTAGTTGCATACCGGCACAGACAATTAGATATATAATGTCTATCTAGGTGAATTCATCTAATGGTATCATTCATAAACGAATTTTATTAAATGAATCCCAGAAGTAAAGTTAGACATATGACTTACACCTACTGAGAATTGAACTGTTGGCAATACTTTTAGGAAAACGTAATAAATGCATCACCAAAAGGACATCAAGACATCTGACTCCTTCCTATGCTAAGTGAAATGTATGCACCACTTTTAAGTGAATTGTAAGTTTTACATATAATATAACGACACTTAGATACATGACTCCATCGTGATGAATTTTACTGTTAGTATTACTCTAAAGCAAATTGTTATAAATATATCCCCATTAGTACATTAAGACAAATTCCTCTTATCTAAGAGAATAGAACTGTTGTCATCACTATTAATCGAATTAGAAGAATTACAATCCAGAAGTGACAATTAGATACATGACTCTTAACAAGGTGAATTGAACTATTGATCTCATTCTTAAACGAGTGTTTATAGTAGCATACCGGCAAAGACAATTAGAGATATAACATCTATCTATGTGAATTCATCTAATGGTATCATTCATAAACGAAATTTTATTAAATTAATCCCAGAAATAAGAGTTAGACATATTTCTGATACATCTGTGAAAATTATAGTTGGCAATACTTTCAGGAAAATGTAATAAATGATTCACAAAAGGACATTAAGACATATGACTCCTACCTATGCGAATTGAAATGTATGCACCATTTTAATTGAATTGTAAGAATTACATATCAGAAACGACACTAAGAAACATGACTCCAACCGTGATGAATGTAACTGTAGATATAACTCTAAAGCAAATTGTTATAAATATATCCCCATTAGTACATTATGAAAAATGCCTCTTATCTAAGCGAATAGAACTGTTGTCATCACTATTATTCGAATTTGAAGAATTACAATCCAGATATGACATTTATATACATGACTCTTAACAAGGTGAATTGAACTATTGATATCATTCCTAAACGAGTGGTAGTAGTTGCATACCGGCAAAGACAATTAGATATATCACTTCTATCTAGGAGAATTCTCCTAATGGTATCATTCATAAACGAATTTTATTAAATGAATCCCAGATATAAGAGTTAGACATATGACTTCTTCCTTCTGTGAATTGAACAGTTGGCAATACATTTAGGAAAATGTAATACATGCATCACCAAAAGAACATTAAGACATATTACTCCTACCTATGCGAATTGAAATGTATGCACCACTTTCAAGTGTATTGTAACAATAACATATCAGAAACGACACTTAGAAACATGACTCTTACCATGATGAATTTAACTGTTAGTATTACTTTAAAGCAAATTGTTATAAATATATCCCCATTTGTACATTAAGACAAATGCCTCTTACCTAAGCAAATAGAACTGTTGCCATCTCTATTAATCGAATACGAAGAATTACAATCCAGAAATGACAATTAGATACATGACTCTTAACAAGGGGAATTGAACTATTGATATCATTCTTAAACGAGTGTTGGTAGTTGCATACCGGCAAAGGCAATTAGATATATAACTTCTATCTAGGGGAATTCTCCTAATGGTATCATTCATAAACCAATTATATTAAATGAATCCCAGAAATAAGAGTTAGACATATGACTGATACTGTTTGTGAATATTGCAGTTGACAATACGTTTAGGAAAATGTAATAAATACATCACCAAAAGGACATTAAGACATATGTGTCCTATCTAGGTGAATTGAAATGTATGCACCACTTTTAAGTGAATTGTAAGAACTACATTAAAGAAACGTCACTTAGATACATGACTCCTAACGTGATGAATGTAACTGTTAGTATTACTCTACAGAAAATTGTTATGAATATATCCACATTATTACATTAAGGCAAATGCCTCATATCTAAGCGGATAGAACTGTTGTAATCACTATTAATCGAATTGGAAGAATTTTACAATTAGTACTGACTTAACAAGGTGAATTGAAATAAAGATATCATTCTTAAACGAGTGTAAGTAGTAGCATATCGGCAAAGACCATTAGATATATAACTTCAATCTAGGTGATTTCACCTAATGCTATCATTCATAAACGAATTTTATTAAATGATTCCCAGAAATAAGAGTTAGATATATGACTTCTACCTACTTGGAATTGAACAGTTGGCAATACAAATAAGAAAATGTGATACATGCATCACCAAAAGAACATTAAGACATATTACTCCTACCTATGCGAATTGAAATGAATGAACCACTATTAAGTGTAGTGTAAAAGTTACATATCAGACACGACACTTAGATACATGACACCTACCATGATGAATTTAACTACTAGTAATACTCTAAAGCAAATTGTTATAAATATATCCCCATTAGTACATTAGGACAAATGCCTCTTATCTATGCGAATAGAACTGTTGTCATTACTATTAAACGAATTGGATGAATTACAATCCAGAAGTGACAATTAGATACATGACTATTAATAAGGTGAAATGAACCATTGATATCATTCTTAAACGAGTGGTAGTAGTTGCATACCGGCAAAGACCATTAGATATATAACTTCAATCTAGGTGAATTCAACTAATGATATCATTCATAAACTAATTTTATTAAATGAATCCCAGAAATAAGAGTTAGACATATGACTCATAACTTCTGTTAATATTACAGTTGGCAATACTTTTAGGGAAATGTAATAAATGCATCACCAAAAGGACATTGAGACATATTACTCCTACCGATGCGAATTGAAATGTATGGATCCCTTTTAAGTGAATTGTAAGAACTACATATAAGAAAAGAAACTTAGATACATGACTCCTAACGTGATGAATTTAACTGTTAATATTACTTTAAAGCAAATTGTTATAAATATATCCCCATCAGTACATTAAGACAAATGTCTCTAATCTAAGCGAATAGAACTGTTGTCATTACTATTAATGGTATTGGAATAATTACAAAGCAGAAGTGACAATTATATACATGACTCCTAACAAGGTGAATTGAACTATTGATATTATTCTTAAACGAGAGGTAGTAGTTGCTTATTGGCAAAGACAATTAGATATATAACTTCTATTTAGGAAAATTCATCTAATGGTATGATTCATAAACGAATTTTGTTATATGAATCCCAGAAATAATAGTTAGACATATGACTCGTACCTTCTGTGTATATTACAGTTGGCAACACGTTAAGGAAAATGTAATAAATGCATCACCAAAAGAGCATTATTACATATGAGTCCTACCTAGGTGAATTTAAATGTATGCAACACTTTTAAGTGAATTGTAAGAATTACATATCAGAAACGACACTTCGATACATGACTCCATCGTGATGAATTTAACTGTAAGTATTACTCTAAACAAATTGTTATAAATAAATCCCAATTAGTTCATTAAGACAAATGCCTCTTATCTAAGCGAATAGAACTGTTGTCATCACTATTAATCGAATTGGAAGAATTACAATCCAGAAATGACAATTAGATACATGACTATTAATAAGGTGAAATGAACCATTGATATCATTCTTAAACGAGTGGTAGTAGTTGCATACCGGCAAAGACCATTAGATATATAACTTCAATCTAGGTGAATTCAACTAATGATATCATTCATAAACTAATTTTATTAAATGAATCCCAGAAATAAGAGTTAGACATATGACTCATAACTTCTGTTAATATTACAGTTGGCAATACTTTAAGGAAAATGTAATAAATGCAGCACCAAAACGACATTAGGACATATGAGTCCTACCTAGGTGAATTTAAATGTATGGAACAATTTTAAGTGAATTGAAAGAATTACATATCCGAAACGACACTTAGATACATGTCTCCTACCGTGATGAATTTTACTGCGTGTATTACTGCTAAGCATACCAATCAAAAGTTTTATAATAAATATATCCCAAAAACGACAAATGAAATTCCTGTGTCCTATATAGCTATATTGAACTGTTGTCATCTTCCCAAAGCAAATAATAGATATTACATTCTAGTTACATGCAAACGTCTTAGAAGTATTGAAGTGTAGGCATACCACATAAAAGTTGTTTAATAAATACACCCCAGAATCGACAATTGAGATACATGAGTCCAATATAGCTGAATAGAACTATTGTCATCATTCTTAAGCAAATCGTAGTTTATGCAGTCTTGTAAGTATAATTAGTTGCATGGGTACTTCTTAGAAATATTGAAGTGTAAGCATACCAATCAAAAGTTTTATAATAAATATATCCCAAAAACGACAAATGAGATACATGTGTCCTATATCGCTGAATTGAATTTTTGTCATCATTCCTAAGCAAATCATACATATAAAATTCTTGTAAGGACAATTAGATACGTGCATACTTCTTAGAAGTATTGAAGTTTAAGCATAAAACTCAAATGTTGTGTAATAAATACATCCCAAGATCGACAATTGCGATACATGTGTCCTATATAGATGAATTGAACTGTTGTCATCATTCTTAAGTAAATCGTATTTATTACATTCTTGTAAGTACAATTATTTAAATACGTAATTCTTAAAAGTACTGAAGTGTAGGCTTACCACTCAAAAGTTTTGTAATAAATATATCCCAAAAACGTCAAATGAGGTACATGTGTCCAATATAGCCGAATTGAACTATTGTCATGATTCCACGCAAATCATACATATTACATTCTTGTGACGACAAGTATTTATACGCAAACTTCTTAGTAGTATTGAAGTGTAAGCATACCACTCAACGGTTGTGTAATAAATTCAATCTAGAATCGACAATTGAGATACATGTTTCCTATATAGCTGAATTTAATTGTTGTCATCATTCTTAAGCAAATCGTAGTTTGTACATTCATGTAAGTACAATTAGTTGCAAGGGTACTTCTAAGAAGAATTGAGGTGTAAGCATACCAATCAAAAATTTATAACAAATATATCTCAAAAACGACAAATGATATACATGTGTCCTATATAGCTGAATTTTACAATTGTCATCATTCTTAAGCAAATCGTTATAATTACATTCTTTAAGGACAATTAGTTACATGCGTACTTCTTAGTAGTATTGAAGTGTAGGCATTAAACTCAAAAGTTTTGTAATAATATATATCCAAAAAACGACAAATGAGATACATGTGTCCTATATCGCTGAATTGAAATGTTGTCATTATTCCTAAGCAAATCATAGATATTACATTCTTGAAAAGAACAATTAGTTACGTGCATTATTCAGAAGTATTGATGTTTAGGCATTCCACTCAAAAGTTGTGTTATAAATACATCCCGATTCGACAAATGAGATACATGTGTCCTATAGAGCTGAATTGAACTGTTTTCATCATTCTTAAGCAAATCGTAGTTATTACATTCTTGTAAGGACAATTAGTTACATGCGTACTTCTTAGTAGTATTGATGTGTAGGCATACCAGTCAAAAGTTTTGTAATAAATTTATCCCAAAAACGACAATTGAGATACATGTGTTCTATATAACTGAATTGAACTGTTGTCATCATTCTTAAGCAAATCGTAGTTATAACTTTCTTGTAAAGACAATTAGTTGCATGGGTACTTCTTAGAAGTTTTGAAGTGTAAGCATACCTCTCAAAAGTTTTATAATAAATGTATCCCAGAAGCGACAATTCAGATACATGTGTCCTATATAGACGTATTTAACTGTTGACATCATTCTTAGCAAATCGTACTTATTACATTTTTGTAAGGACCATTAGTTACATGCGCACTTCTTAAAGATGTATTGAAGTGTAGCCTTTCCACTCAAAAGTTTTGTAATAAACATATCCCAAAACGACCAATGAGATATATGTGATCTTTATAGCTGAATTGAACTGTTGTCATCATTCTTAAGGAAATCGGAATTATTACATTCATGTAAGGACGATTAGTTACATGCGTACTCCTTAGAAGTATTGAAGTGTAGGCATTCCACTCAAAAGTTTTGTAATAAAAATATCCAAAAAATCACAAATAAGATAATGTGTTCTATATAGCAAAATTGAACTGTTGTCATCATTCCTAAACAAATCATAGTTATTACAATCTTGTAAGGACAATTAGTTACATGCGTACTTTTTAGAAGTATTGATGTGTAGGCATACCAGTCAAAAGTTTTGTAATAAATTTATCCCAGAATCGACAATTGAGATACTGTGTCCTATATATGAATTGAACTGTTGTCGTACATTCTTAAGAAAATCGTTATTATTACATTCTTTTGAAGACAATTAGTTACATGCTTACTTCTTAGTAAGTATTGAAGTGTAGGCATTCCATTCAAAAGTTTTGTATTAATATATATCCAAAAAACGACAAATGTGATACATGTGTCCTATATAACTGAATTGAACTGTTGTCATCATTCTTAAGCAAATAATAGATATTACATCGTGTAAGGACAATTAGTTACATTCGTACTTCTTAGTAATATTGAAGTGTAGGCATACAACTTTCAAATTTTATAATAAATATATCCCAAAAACGACCAATGAGATACATGTGATCTCTATAGCTGAATTGAACTTTTGTCATCATTATTAAGCAAATAATTGATATTAACATTCTAGTATCATGCAAACTTCTTAGAAGTATTGAAGTGTAGGCATATCACTCAAAATTTTGTAATAAATACATCCCAGATTCGCCAATGAGATACATGTGTTCTATGTAGCTGAATTGAACTTTGTCATCATTCTTAAGCAAATCGTAATTATTACATTCTTGTAAGGACAATTAGTTACATGCGTACTTCCTAGAAGTATTGAAGTGTAGGCATACCATCAAAAGTTTTGTAATAAATTATAAAAAACGACAAATGAGATACATGTGTTCTAAATAGCTGAATTGAATTGTAGACATCATTCTTAAGCAAATCGTAGTTATTACATTCTTGTAAGGACAATTAGTTGCATGGGTACTTCTTAGAAGTATTGAATTGGAAGCATACCCTCAAAAGTTTCATAATAAATGCATCCCAGAATCGACAATTGAGATACATGTGTCCTATATAGCTGAATTGAACTGTTATCATCATTCTTAAGCAAATCGTATTTATTACATTCTGTAAGGACAATTAGTTACATGCGTACTTCTTAGAAGTATTGATGTGTAGCATACCAGTCAAAAGTTTTGTAATAAATTTATCCCAAAAACACAATTGAGAAACTTGTGTTCCATATAGCTGAATTGAACTGTTGTCATCATTCTTAAGCAAATCGTAGTTATATAATTCTTATTAGGACAAATTAGTAAGCATGGAAACTCTTAGAAGTTTTGAAGTGTAAGCATACCTATCAAAAGTTATATAATAAATGCATCCCAAATCGACAAATGAGATACATGTGTCCTATATAGCTGAATAGAAATGTTGTCATCATTCTTAAGCAAATCGTAGTTATTACATTCTTGAAAGGACAATTAGTTTCATGCGTACTTCTTAGAAGTATTGAATGTGTAGGCATACCATCAAAAGTTTTGTAAAAATTATCCCAGAATCGACAATTAGATACATTGACCTATATAGCTGAATTGCAATTGTCATCATTCTTAAGCAAATCGTTATTAATACATTCTTGTAAGGACAATTAGTTACATGCGTACATCTTAGCAGTATTGAGTGTAGGTATACCAGTCAAAAGTTTTGTTATAAATTTATCCCAAAAACGAAATTGAGATACATGTGTTCTATATAGCTGAATTGAACTGTTGTCATCATTCTTAAGCAAATCGTAGTTATTCATTTCTTGTAAGGACAATTAGTTGCATGGTACTTATTAGAAGTATTTGAAGTGTAGCATACCTATCAAAAGTTTTGTAATAAATCATCCAAAAACGACAAATTAGGTACATGTGTCCTATATAGCTGAATTAAATTGTTGTCACCATTCAAAGAAAAAATCATAGAATAGTTACATCGTACTTCTTAGAAGTATTGAAGTGTAGGCATACCACTCAAAAGTTTTGTAATAAATAATCCAAAACGACAAATGAGATACATGTGTCCTATATAGCTGAATTGAACTGTGTTATCATTCTTAAGCAAATCGTAGTTATTACATTCTTGTAAGGACAATTAGTTACATGCGTACTTCTTAGAAGTATTGAAGTGTAGCATACCACTCAAAAGTTTTGTAATAAATATATCCCAAAACGACAAATGAGATACATGTGTCTATATAGCTGAATTGAACTGTTGTCTCATTCTTAAGCAAATCGTAGTTATTACATTCTTGTAATGACAATTATGTTACATGCGTACTTCTTAGAAGTATTGAAGTGTAGGCATACCACTCAAAAGTTTTGTATTAAATACATCCCAGAATCGACAATTGAGATACATGTGTCCTATAAGCTGAATTGAACATTTGTTATCATTCTTAAGCAAATCGTAGTTATTACATTCTTGTAAGGACAATTAGTTACATGCGTATCTTCTTAGAAGTATTGAAGTGTAGGCATACCACTCAAAAGTTTTGTAATAAATATATCCCAAAACGACAATTGAGATACATGTGTTCTATATAGCTGAATTGAACTGTTGTATCATTCTTAAGCAAATCGTAGTTATTACGTTGTAATCATTCTTATGCAAATCGTAGTTATTAAATTCTGTAATGACAATTAGTTCATGGTACTTCTTAGAAGTATTGAGTGTAGGCATACCACTCAAAAGTTTTGTAATAAATATATCCCAAAACGACAATTGAGATACATGTGTTCTATATAGCTGAATTGACTGTTGTCATCATTCTTAAGCAAATCGTAGTTATTACATTCTTGTAAGAAAATTAGTTACATGCGTACTTCTTAGAAGTATTGAATGTAGGCATACCACTCAAAGTTTTGTAATAAATATATCCCAAAAACGACAAATGAGATACAGTGTTCATATTAGCTGAATTGAACTGTTGTCATCATTCTTAAGCAAATCGTAGATTATTACATTCTTTAAGGAAATTAGTTACATGCGTATAAGTAAATCGTTGTTATTACATTCTTGTAAGGACAATTAGTAACATGCGTACTTCTTCGAAGTATTGAAGTGTAGGTATACGACTGAAAGTTTTCTAATAAATATATCTCAAAAACGACAAATGAGATACTTGTATTCTATTTACGCTGATTTGAACTGTTGTCATCATTCTTAAGCAAAACGTAGTTATTACATTCTGGTAACGACTATTAGTTACAAGCGTACTTCTTAGAAGTATTGAAGTGTAGGTATGCCACTCAAAAGTTTTGTAATAAATATATCCCAAAAAACGACAAATGAGATACATTTATTCTATATAGCTGTATATGGAACTGTTGTCATCATTCTTATGCAAATCGAAGTTATTACATTCTTGTAATTACAATTAGTTGCATTGGTACTTCTTAGAAGTAGTGAAGTGTAGCATACAACTCAAAGGTTTGTAATAAATATATCCCACAAACAACAAATGAGATACATGTGTTCCTATATAGCTGAATTGAACTGTTTTTATCATTCATAAGTAAATCGTAGTATTACATTCTGGTAAGGACAATTAGTTACATGCATTCTTCTTAGAAGTATTTAAGTGTAGGCATACCACTCAAAAGTTTTTATTAAATATATCCCAAAAACGACAAATGAGAGATTGAACTGTTGTATCATTCTAAAAAGTAGTTATTATTGTAAGGAAATTAGTTACATGCGTACTTTTAGAAGTATTGAAGGTAGCATACACTCAAAAGTTTGTAATAAATATATCCAAAACACAAATGAGATACATGTGTCTATATAGTGAATTAAGTTTTATCATTCTTAAGCAAATGTTGTTATAATTCTTGTAAACAATTAGTTACATGCGTACTTCTTAGAAGTATGAAGTGTAGGCATACCACTCAAAAGTTTTGTATAAATATATCCAAATGACAAATGAGATACATGTGCTATAAGCTGAATGAACTGTTGTTATCATTTTAAGAAATCGTAGTTATTACATTCTGGTAAGGACAATTAGTTACATGCTCTTCTTAGAAGTATTGAAGTGTAGGCATACACTCAAAGTTTTGTAATAAATATACCCAAAACGACAATGAGATACATGTGTCTATATAGCTGAATTGAACTTTGTTATCATTCTTAAGCAAATCGTAGTTATTACATTCTGGTAACGACAATTAGTTACATGCGTACTTCTTAGAAGTATTGAATGTAGGCAATCTCAATTAGTATTATGTATGTTTATTACAAGTCTTTTTTCTGTTCAAAAATTGTATTAAATTTTCTAAAACCAAATAAATGTATTAATTGATTTAGTATATTAACATCTATATTTTTAAAATTATTAACGTAGAATATTAATGTATCTTAAAATTTATTATTAACAGAAAATCAATTTGTATAAATAGTTCATGAATTAGAAGTTGTTATTCTTAGCAAAGTTTTATTAATATTGAATAATATTATGTTCTATAAGTATTGAAGTGTCTATTCTTAAAAATTTAGTATAATTTAAAAATTGTTACATGTATTCTAATAGAATTAGAATCATTTTTAATTATATTACATCTATAGTAATTGTATTATTATCTGTAGAATTTTAGCATTCTTAAAAGTATTAATTAAACCAAATTTAAAAAGATTCTTAATATGAATAACTATGTTTATTTAAAAATGTTATACATTGTAAAATGTAGTTATTACTACTTTTAAATATGATGTAGTATAATAAAGATTAAAATTTTAAAAAACAAATGACAATAATTGTATTTAGTGAATTAGTTGTTTATTCTTAAGCAAATCGATTATTAATTTTTAAATTATTATGCTACTTCTTAGAAGTATTGAAGTGTACATACCATCAAAGTTTTGTAATAAATCCCAAAACAATAGATACAGTGTCTATAGTGAATTTGTTTTATCTTATAAATGTATATTACATTTTGTAAGATAATTATAATGCGTCTTCTTAGAAGTTTGAAGTGTAGGCATACCACTCAAAAGTTTGTAATAAATATATCCAAAAACGACAAATGGATAATGTGTTATATGAATTGAACTTTGTTATTCTTAAGAAATCTAGTTATTACATTCTTGTAAGAATAGATTAGTTAGAGTATTATAGAACATAAGTTTTGAAATAAAAATAAATAAAATGTAATGCTAATTGAAATGTTGTTATTATTAAGAAACTATTATATTCTTAGTAAGAAATTATTACATTACTATAGAAGTATTGAATGTAGTCTAAAGTTGTAATTATCCACACATCAAAAGTTTTATGTAATACAATTAAAGAATGTTGAATAATGTTAAGTTAGTGAATTTGCTTTGTCATCTATATTGAATTAATCTTTATTATTCTTCTAAAATATTTATATTTCTTAATAAAGTTTTTAATAAGATACATAATGATTTTGTATAATTTCCTAAAACATGAACATGTTTCTATTACTAAAAGTATTCATTAATGTTTATTAAGCTATTGAACATGTTATTTTAGGAATAGTATAATTCTAATTTGTAATTATTAATGCGTAATCTAAATTTTTAATAAGGTAAACTTAAATTTTATAATTCATAAATAGTAATTATAATTTGTAGCTATTAGAAACTTAAATTCTTTAAATTAAATTAGTTACATGGTCTTAAAGTTAGTAATAAGGCATCACCAAACTATTGTAGATAATTCCTAAAAATGAATTAGTAATATTTTATATGAATTAATGTTGTATTTGAATAAATTAGTAATTAAATTTTAGAATTATTCATATTTGAAGGTATTAGTTGCTAATTCTTAAAATATTGAAGTAATGATATAACATATTTA